>CM043017.1:3287920-3380103 GCA_023690525.1 Holotrichia oblita
TGAGGTATTTAATGAGCTTGCTTAACATTTCTTGTCCAGCACTATACAGAATATTTTTGGAATAAATGGTATCCATCTTGAATAAATAAAATTTTTTTTTCCATCCGTAAAATACCAGAGTACATCGACCCCGAAACTTATCGGAATTCGCCATTTGTTTCGGCCCGTCCTTTTTCAACAGGCATTCGTACAGATCTCCGACCGGTGGGGTTGTATTTTTAAATTTTTTCAAAATGTTCAGAAAGGTCAGTTCGCGCCAACAGTTTTCACAAAGTTTAATTAGCGAACGAGATTTATTAAAGCGGTTGATAGCTTAGGATTTATTGGCCGATAAATTCGGGTAATCGAGCGTAAGAAACTCGCCTACAAAAAAATAATTTTCACCGAAAAAATATATCGAGAACTGGAGAAAAATTAGCTGTTAGTGGGAGCCCTGAAAAAAAAACAAAAAACAAACTGGTGAATAGCGAAAGTGATATTAATCAAATCAAATTTTACGGTGGGTGCATTCGGTGTGTGCAAACGAGGTATTTGTTTCGTTCGAAAAAAATTAAAAAAAAAATTAAATTGAGTATTGTGAATTGTTGATACGGAAAATGGTTAGTTATCGATGTGAATATGCATGAGTTTCGTCAATAAAATTGTACAGAATCAGTGCGTTGGATCGGTTGGAATTGAGTTTTTTTTTGTGTGTTCGGTTTAGTTGCATTTATTTAGGAAATTTAATTCGATCTTGCCAAATTATTTTATTGGCGTGTTAATAAAAATGTTAATTTTATTTGAGGGCGATCGGAAATGAATATTTTGTGTAATCAATTTAAGAAGGGGAAACGTCGATTAAAGGAGGGTCGTTTAAGAAAATTGCTTAATGAATAATTAAGTGCTATTGTCTTCTTTTTAAGCGTTCGGAAATTTACCTAGAAAAAAGAAAAAAGAAGAAGGAATTAAATATAAATCACTATTCATTCTGCTTAAACCGCATCCAAAAACTAAGTACATCGTCATGTTTATATTTTATATTTGACTTGTTTATATCTCGCGCAATAAAATAAGGTCAGCAGTAAAGGAAATCTGACAAGGTTGCAGCTGATCCCAATAAAATTTTTCAAATAATATTTGTAGAGGGTTTTATTGCAAACGTACAATCTTCAGCGTTAAGGCTATAAGGATATAAAAGTCAAATAAACTTGCAAGTTATATATTTGAAAAGGTGCGTTTTCGTAGGAAAATTTATTTATCGAAAAATTTCGCTTGTGCTTGGTAAAGTTTGGGTCGTGGATACTGGTAAAAGAATCGGTAACACCACAACCTTTAATCACGTAATCTGGTTCTGAAGTATGGACTTTGTACAGGTGAATTCAAATCTTGTCTAAAATTATGACATAATTATGATATCATTTTGCGAGGAGGCACTGGAAGAGGGAGATGTCACATCTGTCCATATAGTCCAAAAAAGTTCTCAGAGCTCTCCCAGCTCTGGATATACGAGAAAATGATTGCGACGTATGAGTTCTTGGTGGTAGTCCTCTCAGCGTCTTATTGGTCTGCTATGGCCAATATTGTCCTGATCTTCACATTGGGAGGTCGTGTGTTCAAATCCAGTTCCATTAACGGTGAGATCAGCATGTTTGCTGTCCCGATTTTTAACACTCTTTGATAAATATAGAATCCTGTTTTATTTATGGTTTTCATTTTTTTTTGCGTGTGGTGCGTACTTTTTTTTTTTTGGACTGCACGGGCGGAAAGACCGTAACGGCAAACTCGGCCATAGGGGAGGCCTATTGTGCCCCCGTGCTGTTTTACTCCTCTTAGCCAGGTTGCACTCGGACAAAGTCCGCAACCTGGTCGAGAGTTCGTTTTCTTAGTCCTGGATCGTCCAGACGTCCGACCCCGAAATAACGCCGCCTCTCCCTGTCCACTTTCGAGCAGTGGGCAAGAAGGTGGATTGGAGTTTCCTCCGCATTCCCACAATTTCTACACAGGGGAGAGTTTACTATGCCCATTCGATGCAGGTGTTTGTTCAGTGCGCAGTGACAGTGTCATAGAGACTGCCTTGCGCAGTTTTTCTCATACGGGCGAATCCCGAGAGTTTTACAGTGTCTCATGCCGGCAAGGGCATTCCAGTGGGAGCAATGCCTAGCAGCGAGTTCAGATCTGCTGCCATCAGAAGTTCCCACATGTCAGGCTCTGACCCTGACAAGAGGTCCCTCACTGGCGCCTCTAGCTAATTTGTCAGCCATTTCATTACCTCTGATTCCAGAGTGGCCTGGCACCCATCTCAGAGTTGTGCTGACAGCCTGTAGTGCTCTGAGAGCAGCTTGACTGTTAGAAAGGATTTCCACTGCTCCATTAATCTGCGGGCAGTTTAATATGCCTTCCGCGCAGCTCTGGATTGCGATTACTTCGGCTTGGAAAATGGACGTAGTGCTACCCAGGCTGAGAGCTTCACCCTGGGTCCAAATTCCGTGCCGTTTGGCGTTTTTGAGGCGTCGACAAACCAGCGAGATACCTCCCGTCTTGGTTTGTGGACGAAAGCTTTGGCAGTCTCTCTGTTGGAGATGTTTACAATGTATCCCCCACTGAAGCTGAAAGTAGGCGCGATCTTGTCCGCCCTCGGGGACAGTGGTGCTGTCTGCTCTATGTAGGTGAAGATGCTGGTATGATCTTCCGTTTTACCGGAGAAACCCCTGCATTCACTACGTTTTGCCCTGTAGTCCCCTAGGACTGCCTCCGACCACAAGACAAGCTGCAGAGGAGGAAGCCCAAGGATCGCCTCCATCGCCGCAGTCGGCGTCGAGGACATGGCTCCAGTGATGCCTAAGCAGGCAATCCTCTGGACTTTACTGAGTGTGTTGGCCGCATAGCCCAAACCAGCTTTGTGGTGGTGGGTACTTAGTTGCAGTGACTCCGTAAGCTGTATTACTTGTCTTGCAATTCAAAGATACTCCAAAAAAGACATGCCAAACTAGAAAAATTGACTAAGTCTTGTAGCATTTTTTAGAAAAAAAAAATTTTTTGATTCAGAAAAATCTGAAGGTAAAAAAAATCAAAAGACTCGAGTTTGGCAGGTACGAAAATATGAACTAGAACCAACTATAAAAGCCTACATACACATTTTTGATCTAGTAAGCCTTTTTATGCAGTATCATATCTTTCAATTCTTAAATTCACCAAAAAATATGCAAGAATGGTCTACTGCTTTCTACATTTCATCATAATTCATTTAAAATTCCAAAATCCGGAAATTTACAAACTTAAGAAATAGTTTTAGTTCAAGGTGCCTCAAGGGTCCATTCTTGATCCTGTACTTTACTTAATATATTTGAATGACCTTCACCTCGCTTTTTTCTACGAATAAATTGACTCTTTATCCTGATGATATAAATAAACTGTTGCGTTGGGTGCAGTTGTTGGGAAAATCGCAAATGTTTATAGTTTTATTAAGCATTGCATGTTGACTAATAAATTAATGTGTGTAGACATGTTTTCAACGGCAATGGATATCTAATATGGTTGATATAACTGAAGAGACAAACGATTCTGTGCAGAATTTCTCGAGCGATTTACAGGACTGCACTTAATTGATAATTGGATAGTTGATATTTCGGATGACCCTGTATATAATAAATATTTTTAATCTAAATAATGTTGTGAAAAGTCTTATCGGGAGAGAAATAGTTTAGAACAGCTTTTTAAAAATTAATTACCCTTGTACTGAAATCTTGCAGATTTGAATTAAACTTAGCTACTAACTAGCCGTTGATAGATAAATAATAATATATTTCTTTATTTTTAAGAAGGAGACAACATGCACAAAAGTTAATTAATATCAATTCTTAAAGAAAATTCTTACTTATCCACTTTTTGTTTTTGAATTGTTGGAATGCCAAATTATTGTCTTTGTATTTTGTCACTATTTTAAAACAATATAAATCATTAAAAATATGTTATTACAAAATTAATACCATTTAAAAGTTTAGAATATGAATGAAAGGATAAGAATGATAATCTGGAAAATCTTGGATACCTTTGTTAAAAAGATCTCCACATTTTATCAACTGATATTGTGACCTAACCATCAATTTCTTTCAATTTGTAAATTGTGATAACGGTGTGGCAGTATTTGGAAATATTAACGATAGCCTAATCGAGGTTACTGCAGTAGAAGGAGAAGAACAAGAAGAAGAAGAAGAAGAAGAAGACGATGAATGTTAAATTTTATTTTTGTCAGTTTTGTTCCCTAAAAATTACAACGAAAAAGGTTTAAAAAATATTTATCTTAAATAAATAGTCTTGCCGATGCATAGAACACAACAACGTTTAAATTAATTTCTTTTATTTCCCTCACTCTACGATTAAACAGTTACGTTTTATAACATTTGATAACGAAACCAACATACAGTACTGTTATTTTACTATGTTGCATTTTTAAATAATCGAGTCAAACCATTTTGCAATAGGCAAGTCTATGCGTCTATATTTTTGATTTGAGATAATCCGCAATCATTTGGGGCTGAAATGGGGGATCTTCCTGGTCGTCCTATCGCTCAGTATCTTCCAATCTTAGTATCCATGTGGAATTCTAACATTTAAATAAGAATTTGAATTTAAAATGCAATTTTTCATTATATTACTGTTGATGATACCACTTCAATTTTTCAATTTTAGATGTACAGCCTACAGTTGAGGGTGATACGTTTTGAACTGACGAATTTTGAGGATTTGTCAGGATCCTTTTCCGTGATACACAAAATGTTTAGCTTCATGTATTTTATACTGGTGAGATCGTTGGACGTCTAGGTATTGAAGCGTTATCATTTGGAAAAGAACCTCTGAAACATCGTCTCCTAAATTTACTAAATTTGCAGTTCAATTGTTCATGCACGAAACATGGTTTTGTTAATGGTCCCAGTTCGTCCGAAATGTATTCTAAAATTGTGCCTGTAGACCAGATATAACCTTCAAAGCTTGCAACACAATTATCATGAAGACTTAAATTCTTTTTTATCCCCATTATTTTGTTTCCACCATCTCTTCCAATGGAAAATAATTAGAAGAATCAAAAGAGCAATTGCCCAAATAGCAGGAAAGATATTCTCTAGGAATACTCGCTAAGAATCTCTAAAACCTCGACTCCTAAATTTACTAAATTTTCAGTATAATTGTCCTTTGTACGAATCATGGTTTTGTTGATGGTCCCAGTTCTTCTGAAATGTATTCTAAAATTGTGCCTGTAGACCAGATATAACCTTAAAAGCTTGCAACACAATTATCATGAAGACTTAAATTCTTTTTTATTCCCATTATTTTGTTTCCACCCTCTCTTCCCATGGAAAGTGATTAGAAGAATCAAAAGAGCAATTGCCCAAATAGCAGGAAAGATATTGTCTAGGACTACTCGCTAAGAATCGCTAAAACCTCGACTCCTAAATTTACTAAATTTTCAGTATAATTGTCGATTGTACGAAACATGGTTTTGTTGATGGTGCCAGTTCTTCTGAAATGTATTCTAAAATTGTGTCTCTAGACCAGATATAACCTTAAAAGCTTGCAACACAATTATCATGAAGACTTAAATTCTTTTTTATTCCCATTATTTTGCTTCCACCCTCTCTTCCTATGGAAAACAATTAGAAGAATCAAAAGGGCAATTGCCCAAATAGCAGGAAAGATATTGTCTAGGACTACTCGCTAAGAATCTCTAAAACCTCGACTTCTAAATTTACTAAATTTGCAGTATAATTGTCCTTTGTACGAATCATGGTTTTGTTCATGGTCCCAGTTCTTCTGAAATGTATTCTAAAATTGTGTCTCTAGACCAGATATAACCTTAAAAGCTTGCAACACAATTATCATGAAGACTTCAATTCTTTTTTATCCCCATTATTTTGTTTCCACCATCTCTTCCAATGGAAAATAATTAGAAGAATCAAAAGAGCAATTGCCCAAATAGCAGGAAAGATATTGTCTAGGACTACTTTAAGAATCTCTAAAACCTCGACTCCTAAATTTACTAAATTTTCAGTATAATTGTCCTTTGTACGAATCATGGTTTTGTTGATGGTCCCAGTTCTTCTGAAATGTATTCTAAAATTGTGTCTCTAGACCAGATATAACCTTAAAAGCTTACAACACAATTATCATGAAGACTTAAATTCTTTTTTATTCCCATTATTTTGTTTCCACCCTCTCTTCCTATGGAAAGCAATTAGAAGAATCAAAAGGGCAATTGCACAAATAGCAGGAAAGATATTGTCTAGGACTACTCGCTAAGAATCTCTAAAACCTCGACTCCTAAATTTACTAAATTTTCAGTATAATTGTCCTTTGTACGAATCATGGTTTTGTTGATGGTCCCAGTTCTTCTGAAATGTATTCTAAAATTGTGTCTCTAGACCAGATATAACCTTAAAAGCTTACAACACAATTATCATGAAGACTTAAATTCTTTTTTATTCCCATTATTTTGTTTCCACCCTCTCTTCCTATGGAAAGCAATTAGAAGAATCAAAAGGGCAATTGCACAAATAGCAGGAAAGATATTGTCTAGGACTACTCGCTAAGAATCTCTAAAACCTCGACTCCTAAATTTACTAAATTTTCAGTATAATTGTCCTTTGTACGAAACATGGTTTTGTTGATGGTCCCAGTTCTTCTGAAATGTATTCTAAAATTGTGTCTCTAGACCAGATATAACCTTAAAAGCTTGCAACACAATTATCATGAAGACTTCAATTCTTTTTTATCCCCATTATTTTGTTTCCACCATCTCTTCCAATGGAAAATAATTAGAAGAATCAAAAGAGCAATTGCCCAAATAGCAGGAAAGATATTGTCTAGGACTACTCGCTAAGAATCTCTAAAACCTCGACTCCTAAATTTACTAAATTTTCAGTATAATTGTTCATGTACGAAACATAGTTTTGTTGATGGTCCCAGTTCTTCTGAAATGTATTCTAAAATTGTGTCTCTAGACCAGATATAACCTTAAAAGCTTGCAACACAATTATCATGAAGACGTCAATTCTTTTTTATCCCCATTATTTTGTTTCCACCATCTCTTCCAATGGAAAATAATTAGAAGAATCAAAAGAGCAATTGCCCAAATAGCAGGAAAGATATTGTCTAGGACTACTCACTAAGAATCTCTAAAACCTCGACTCCTAAATTTACTAAATTTTCAGTATAATTGTTCATGTACGAAACATAGTTTTGTTGATGGTCCCAGTTCTTCTGAAATGTATTCTAAAATTGTGTCTCTAGACCAGATATAACCTTAAAAGCTTGCAACTGAATTATCATGAAGACTTAAATTCTTTTTTATCCCCATTATTTTGTTTCCACCCTCTCTTCCTGTGGAAAACAATTAGAAGAATCAAAAGAGCAATTGCCCAAATAGCAGGAAAGATATTGTCTAGGACTACTCGCTAAGAATCTCTAAAACCTCGACTCCTAAATTTACTAAATTTTCAGTATAATTGTTCATGTACGAAACATAGTTTTGTTGATGGTCCCAGTTCTTTTGAAATGTATTCTAAAATTGTGTCTCTAGACCAGATATAACCTTAAAAGCTTGCAACACAATTATCATGAAGACTTCAATTCTTTTTTATCCCCATTATTTTGTTTCCACCATCTCTTCCAATGGAAAATAATTAGAAGAATCAAAAGAGCAATTGCCCAAATAGCAGGAAAGATATTGTCTAGGACTACTCGCTAAGAATCTCTAAAACCTCGACTCCTAAATTTACTAAATTTTCAGTATAATTGTCCTTTGTACGAATCATGGTTTTGTTGATGGTCCCAGTTCTTCTGAAATGTATTCTAAAATTGTGTCTCTAGACCAGATATAACCTTAAAAGCTTACAACACAATTATCATGAAGACTTAAATTCTTTTTTATTCCCATTATTTTGTTTCCACCCTCTCTTCCTATGGAAAGCAATTAGAAGAATCAAAAGGGCAATTGCACAAATAGCAGGAAAGATATTGTCTAGGACTACTCGCTAAGAATCTCTAAAACCTCGACTCCTAAATTTACTAAATTTTCAGTATAATTGTCCTTTGTACGAAACATGGTTTTGTTGATGGTCCCAGTTCTTCTGAAATGTATTCTAAAATTGTGTCTCTAGACCAGATATAACCTTAAAAGCTTGCAACACAATTATCATGAAGACTTCAATTCTTTTTTATCCCCATTATTTTGTTTCCACCATCTCTTCCAATGGAAAATAATTAGAAGAATCAAAAGAGCAATTGCCCAAATAGCAGGAAAGATATTGTCTAGGACTACTCGCTAAGAATCTCTAAAACCTCGACTCCTAAATTTACTAAATTTTCAGTATAATTGTTCATGTACGAAACATAGTTTTGTTGATGGTCCCAGTTCTTCTGAAATGTATTCTAAAATTGTGTCTCTAGACCAGATATAACCTTAAAAGCTTGCAACACAATTATCATGAAGACGTCAATTCTTTTTTATCCCCATTATTTTGTTTCCACCATCTCTTCCAATGGAAAATAATTAGAAGAATCAAAAGAGCAATTGCCCAAATAGCAGGAAAGATATTGTCTAGGACTACTCACTAAGAATCTCTAAAACCTCGACTCCTAAATTTACTAAATTTTCAGTATAATTGTCCTTTGTACGAATCATGGTTTTGTTGATGGTCCCAGTTCTTCTGAAATGTATTCTAAAATTGTGTCTCTAGACCAGATATAACCTTAAAAGCTTGCAACACAATTATCATGAAGACGTCAATTCTTTTTTATCCCCATTATTTTGTTTCCACCATCTCTTCCAATGGAAAATAATTAGAAGAATCAAAAGAGCAATTGCCCAAATAGCAGGAAAGATATTGTCTAGGACTACTCACTAAGAATCTCTAAAACCTCGACTCCTAAATTTACTAAATTTTCAGTATAATTGTCCTTTGTACGAAACATGGTTTTGTTGATGGTCCCAGTTCTTCTGAAATGTATTCTAAAATTGTGTCTCTAGACCAGATATAACCTTAAAAGCTTGCAACACAATTATCATGAAGACTTCAATTCTTTTTTATCCCCATTATTTTGTTTCCACCATCTCTTCCAATGGAAAATAATTAGAAGAATCAAAAGAGCAATTGCCCAAATAGCAGGAAAGATATTGTCTAGGACTACTCGCTAAGAATCTCTAAAACCTCGACTCCTAAATTTACTAAATTTTCAGTATAATTGTTCATGTACGAAACATAGTTTTGTTGATGGTCCCAGTTCTTCTGAAATGTATTCTAAAATTGTGTCTCTAGACCAGATATAACCTTAAAAGCTTGCAACACAATTATCATGAAGACGTCAATTCTTTTTTATCCCCATTATTTTGTTTCCACCATCTCTTCCAATGGAAAATAATTAGAAGAATCAAAAGAGCAATTGCCCAAATAGCAGGAAAGATATTGTCTAGGACTACTCACTAAGAATCTCTAAAACCTCGACTCCTAAATTTACTAAATTTTCAGTATAATTGTTCATGTACGAAACATAGTTTTGTTGATGGTCCCAGTTCTTCTGAAATGTATTCTAAAATTGTGTCTCTAGACCAGATATAACCTTAAAAGCTTGCAACTGAATTATCATGAAGACTTAAATTCTTTTTTATCCCCATTATTTTGTTTCCACCCTCTCTTCCTGTGGAAAACAATTAGAAGAATCAAAAGAGCAATTGCCCAAATAGCAGGAAAGATATTGTCTAGGACTACTCGCTAAGAATCTCTAAAACCTCGACTCCTAAATTTACTAAATTTTCAGTATAATTGTTCATGTACGAAACATAGTTTTGTTGATGGTCCCAGTTCTTTTGAAATGTATTCTAAAATTGTGTCTCTAGACCAGATATAACCTTAAAAGCTTGCAACACAATTATCATGAAGACTTCAATTCTTTTTTTATCCCCATTATTTTGTTTCCACCATCTCTTCCAATGGAAAATAATTAGAAGAATCAAAAGAGCAATTGCCCAAATAGCAGGAAAGATATTGTCTAGGACTACTCGCTAAGAATCTCTAAAACCTCGACTCCTAAATTTACTAAATTTTCAGTATAATTGTCCTTTGTACGAATCATGGTTTTGTTGATGGTCCCAGTTCTTCTGAAATGTATTCTAAAATTGTGTCTCTAGACCAGATATAACCTTAAAAGCTTACAACACAATTATCATGAAGACTTAAATTCTTTTTATTCCCATTATTTTGTTTCCACCCTCTCTTCCTATGGAAAGCAATTAGAAGAATCAAAAGGGCAATTGCACAAATAGCAGGAAAGATATTGTCTAGGACTACTCGCTAAGAATCTCTAAAACCTCGACTCCTAAATTTACTAAATTTTCAGTATAATTGTCCTTTGTACGAAACATGGTTTTGTTGATGGTCCCAGTTCTTCTGAAATGTATTCTAAAATTGTGTCTCTAGACCAGATATAACCTTAAAAGCTTGCAACACAATTATCATGAAGACTTCAATTCTTTTTTATCCCCATTATTTTGTTTCCACCATCTCTTCCAATGGAAAATAATTAGAAGAATCAAAAGAGCAATTGCCCAAATAGCAGGAAAGATATTGTCTAGGACTACTCGCTAAGAATCTCTAAAACCTCGACTCCTAAATTTACTAAATTTTCAGTATAATTGTTCATGTACGAAACATAGTTTTGTTGATGGTCCCAGTTCTTCTGAAATGTATTCTAAAATTGTGTCTCTAGACCAGATATAACCTTAAAAGCTTGCAACACAATTATCATGAAGACGTCAATTCTTTTTTATCCCCATTATTTTGTTTCCACCCTCTCTTCCCATGGAAAGTGATTAGAAGAATCAAAAGAGCAATTGCCCAAATAGCAGGAAAGATATTGTCTAGGACTACTCGCTAAGAATCTCTAAAACCTCGACTCCTAAATTTACTAAATTTTCAGTATAATTGTTCATGTACGAAACATAGTTTTGTTGATGGTCCCAGTTCTTCTGAAATGTATTCTAAAATTGTGTCTCTAGACCAGATATAACCTTAAAAGCTTGCAACTGAATTATCATGAAGACTTAAATTCTTTTTTATCCCCATTATTTTGTTTCCACCCTCTCTTCCTGTGGAAAACAATTAGAAGAATCAAAAGAGCAATTGCCCAAATAGCAGGAAAGATATTGTCTAGGACTACTCGCTAAGAATCTCTAAAACCTCGACTCCTAAATTTACTAAATTTTCAGTATAATTGTTCATGTACGAAACATAGTTTTGTTGATGGTCCCAGTTCTTTTGAAATGTATTCTAAAATTGTGTCTCTAGACCAGATATAACCTTAAAAGCTTGCAACACAATTATCATGAAGACCTAAGCTTTTTTTTATCCCCATTATTTTGCTTCCACCCTCTCTTCCTATGGAAACCAACTAGAAGAATCAAAAGAGCAATTGCCCAAATAACCCCAAATAGCACCAAATAGCAGGAAAGGTATGAGGGATATAGGCCAAAAGAATCATAGAAAAGAAACGAAAAAAAACCTCTCTTTTCTTTAAAACATCATTAAATTGAGGATTGAAAATAGTAACTGAATATGTGTTTATACTTTTCAATTCATGTACTGAATTTGCATCGTTTTATTCAATTTGTAACTTGTTAACTTACCATTTATCTATATTTCCTGTGTTTAAATACTGTTTAATATACAAAAAAAACATGTACAATATTATTTATTTAATGACAATTATAATTATTTCGTCCAAAAGCTCATTTACCAATTTATTTTGTTGTTTAACTTAATTCGAGTCATCGAGTCAAGATTGACCAAAAATAAAACAGGAGGAAGGGCTAAATACGCAGAAAAAAAAAACTGTGATGATGCCACACCTAAAATAGACTAAATAAAATGTTTTTTAACTGTAACTGTTTTGGAATTTTTTGTGTTTGTCCAAATCGAACTGTATATTCCAGATACCATTTACTATTACATCATTTCCCATGAAGGGAATTCTTTTGGACCATTTTACTCAAAGATGATTCATGAATCATTGAAGTCCTTACAAAAAAGTTGTCCCAAATTTTTGGTACCTTTTATTTGATCGAGGTGGTGCAAATTTCTACCCCATCAGATCCACAATCTTGATACAATATTTTGACATTATTATGATTAATTTATTTTTAATTAAGAAGGGGTGCCAAAATCTCATTTAAATACAAAACATAATTTTTTTATATTAATTACCTGTATCACGCAGGGGAGGATTGTCCTGAAGATGTCGCAGTCGGGCGAAAAAATTAATCATCTGCAGCATGCAATGTCAACGACAGCTGGTTGAAGGGGACCAAATAACCACAAATAAAAGATTTGACCCGGATTCAACCAGCTAAAGCTGTACATTGCCTTCTATACGATCGTTTAAATCCTGATTCGTCCACTGCGTCCGCAATTTTTCCCTTTTTCGACTCAATAATATCGATGTACGTTCGAGAGACTGCATAGTACACAATATGTAACAGAAGCCGGTATGTTGGCTATTTTGAGGACGACTTGGCAACTTTTCTATATTTGCTCTGATCAGCTGGTCAGTCCGATGTTGTATGTACTTCGGTTGTGTGTGTGTTGGATCAATTTCATTACGATTTTAGGTTAGTTTTCGCCGAAAATTTAAACCACATTATATAGAGTACATCACTTGAACACTATTTTATTAAATTACACGAGTTTAATCACTTGAATTAGGTGTCAAACACTATTTTGGTGCCGTGATTCGATGACGCAATTTTCGAAGTCGCAGCGTAGATGTCTCTAGCGTCGTTCGATATGTTTTTTTTTGTTTTACTTTTTAAAACAAATTTCATCCGCCGTACACTCTTGATTCTTGCAGTTTCTCTCTCTCTTTCTCTCTATCTTTAAACTTAGTCTTTGTATAAATATCCACAAATTTTCCATCTACTTCTTCGCCATCTTCACCTTCTTCAGTTAAAATTAAATATTCGATGATGGTAGTTTTATGTTGAGACACCGTCGCTTTTAATTCAGTTGAACGTCTAACGTGGGAGACACCGTGGCGTCTTGTTCGGGTCCAGATCTCGACTGAGCGTCCGCAGCATCGCGACGCTGTCGTCCTGGTCGCCGCCTTCCTAGAGGCTCCCGGTGGCCATGCGCGCCGAAGCACCACATCTCGGGTCACACCCACTCTACGTCTCTCCGTCGTGTATACCGCATTCTTGCACATTAACCTAACCCCGGACACCCCGATTACCTATACCTCTAGTAGTGTGTTCAGTTGCACAAAAAGCCCCGCTGATGCTGATCTGTGTTCCAGTTTTTCGGGGGCCAACGATCCTGTGCGTTGTACGTCATCAACGTCATCATCATCGATGTCTTCGGCCGTGTCGTGTACGAGGGCGAGGGTTGTATACGTTATGTTATTATGCGCGGAGGAAGCTATGCTGGTGTTTATGGCATTAATATCGCCTAGTTTCGTTTCTTTTGTTGTGTTTTCCTGGAGGGTGCAGGGGGATTGTTGCAATTCACGATTAGGGTTGCGATTGGGGACGAGAACGGGTGTTATCAGATATTGATTTTTGATTGATTTGATAGTTTCGAAATGATGTCTTCACTACTAACATCAATTGTTTCAGCAAGATTTTAACTTTTTTTTATTAGTATTTTTTTCATCAATTCTAAACCTGATCATCATCAAGAGCAACAGACCATTTTATGTTAACTGCAGAAGAAAATTTATTCATCCTCGATAATTTTTTGAGTGCCCCACAACGTTGGGGGCCAAATTCACACCCTAACCCAGTTAATCCATTGATCTTTAGATAGGTTGTAGGTGGGTCAGAATGCACTACAGTCTTGAACACTTTACCAGCCTATGGTTGTGTTTTGAATTGAACAATGCTTGATGGATTAACATCATTGAAATACTATTCTAATCGAGAGACACTCTTGTTTAGAAGCTGACCTGTTTGTGCATTTAATTTCCTTATTGATTTAGGTAATCAGGGAAGGGTGGTGTGAGGGAAGGGGTATCCAACATTTTTGGCTGACTTTGGATGACTTTTGGATGAGGCTGTATCTATTGCAAATAATCTTTACTAACACGATGTGAATTTTGAAATGACGATGTTGATCCACAGCTCCCAACAGTATGTTTGCTGCGTCCAGAAGCATCCTTTGGCGATGGCTCTATCGAGGACTGTGGAGCAAGCATAACAGGATGACCTAGTGTAGCCTCTATTCCAGATTTAGTTCGTTCGTTTTTGAACGCGTTTCTTCTTCTCCTTCTCTTCCTCATCTCCTGTGGGTTAACACAAATAGTGATAAAATATTCTAAGGAACTGCATTCACGTTCAGTTTAATGACTTTATTTTGACATAAGCTGTCATTTCATAACCTCAAATTTCAATAACGATGACAGGTCTGATATAAATTTGACATTTTAATTAATCAACATAGAGAAATATACAGAGTGGGCGAAAAATTCCAGACATCTTTTGATAATATGTTATTTAAGTTACCAAGATTTTTAAAATTTTTGATCCAAATCGACTTGTTTTGGAATTTTCGATTTTCGACAATTTGCTTTTTGGATAAGGTTGGCTGTGGTCAAGATTTTCGCTTTTTTCATTGCTTAGTCAATTTTTGGAATATACAGGATTTTGATTGGTAGGTTTTGACTTTCTTTTTAATTTTTATGATTTTGCTTGCTAATTTTAGGTAGGTAGCTTTTAAAATTTCTTAGATTTGGTACGATCTTAGTTGGCAGGTTCTCAAATTTCTTATTTTTGCATGATTCTAGTTGAGAATTTTAGGATTTTGATTGGGAAGTTTCGAAATTTTTTGGATTTTCACGATTTTGGTTGATAATTTAAAGTTTTTGCTTAGTAGGTTGTGACATTTCTTGAATTCGAAGGATTTTGGTTGGGAATTTTATTGAGAGGTTTGAGAATCTTATCGAGTAGGCTTTGACATTTCTTCAATTTTTACTATTTTGGCTGGCAAGTTCAGTAATATTTTGTTTTAGTGTTTCAATAATTAAAAGGTTCCAACCGAGCAACGGACGAGCCAATAGTAATGCCGTGAAAAACTTGTCCACAGTAACATTTCTTCCAGATCTGGTAGCACAAGAACTGGTAGCACAAGTCCCTCACAACTCGGCACAGATTTGAAATTACTTGTGTCCGGACAGAACTATCATATTATTTGACGTTGACAAAGGTTAATTTTATGCACACAAACTGTAATTGACATCTGATCTGTCATTTATTGAAGTGAAATTTATGAATTCCACTGTCGTTAATGCAATTACTTTTTTTCCCATTTAAACCATCCACTCCCCCCTGATTCCCTAACAGAAGCCAGCACTGACACTTTTTACAAATCTTATTGATTTTGTTGGATTTTATTCAGTATGACCAGGTTCCAATTCCATGACGTACATGATCTTGATAATGAGCTTACAAAACGAATGCCTTTTGCACGAGTCAGCTATGAAATTTTAATTTTCCATCACATTTTAATCGAGTTCCTGTTATGAGGACTTTGAAGGGTTTTTTTTCGTCATTAATCTAAGTGGATTTGTCAGGAGTTAAACGTGGGGTGTGAGGCATCAAAATATCAGGGTAAGATGAAAGCTGTCATAACAGAGATTTGGGACAGTGGAAGCCTTCGATGGTGTTTGAAACAAACTGTATAGGCAAAACATTTTGCATATTCTTGTACTGGGTCCAGGATTGGATATTCCAATAAAATCGTATTTTAGGGGTGCAATATGTACCCCATTCGATTATTTTCTAATTTATGTAAAAACACATAAAGAAAAAGTATTGTTCGCTATAGTTGCTGATAGATGAGGGTCCAACTGAGGATTACCTGGAAACACTAAACGATTCTAAAATAAAATTCAAATATTACGTAGAGAAAACAGTATTTGGGGTGCAATTTGCACCCAGGTCTGGCATCCGAAGGTTAAGCATGTACGAGCATGAAATGGAGAGCAAGAAGAAGAGCAAGAAGAGAAATCGATCAATAATTGTTGTTGGTAGCGATCTCATCTCTCTAGTCTTTAGCAAGCACACAGAGCTACGTTTTCTGATTAAAACGATTTATGTTGTATCGTTCTGAATCCTTCCTACATCTCGCAAGCGATTGGAAAGAGCTCGTTGGCCAACACTGTCAGTTGTTGTTGTGTTTTGGGCATCGTCTTCGTCCAATGTTGCTTGCAATTCGGCATCTCCGTACCTCTTTGGCGGTTATCCGAGTTCAGGTTCGTGAAACAGGTTCACCATAAGCTTCCAAAAATAATCGGCAGCCTTTATACTTTTATAAGGTGGTGACACTGATGACCAACCTGTCCTGAAATGAAGATGTTTCTTGTAAATCCTCCCATGATCTTTATGGTCTTGTAATTAACACGACCATTATAGAAGAAACGCCTATCCAATGAGGATAAACTGTTCAAAACAGGCAATGAGATTATTATATCGACATCGAAGTGATGGAGAGGTAATTTCATCGCCTCCACGGATTCCCTGATTAACCAAACATATTTTGCGATTTAATTTAAAAAATTCGTTCCGAAAAAATTAATCGATTCTTAAAACGAAATTGCGAAAATAAAAGTACAAGAACGACTTGTGCACACACAGCTCTATTGAAGTACTACGACGGCGAGAGCAGCAGGAGAGAAAGCAATATTTATTTCGCAGATGAATACCAATCGATCCGGTCTGAAAATCCGTTCCTCCGGGCTTCACTTATTTAGTTTCATGGCCGCACCACCGCACAGATTGATAGATCCCGGTCCCCTATCCCTATCCACCACCGACACCGACGTTCGCCCACAATCGTGTAGCATAGATAAATCTGGTTTTACCATTTCGTTCCTCCCCCCTTCCCTTTACTCCGGATAAACGAGAAAATTTCACCAAATTAGCATATTGATTATATATGAATTTCAAAATAGACGTGGTCGTTGTTGAGGTCACCGCTACACAACGGAAAACGCTTGTGTAGAATATAATAGTAGGCCGTGATCGTGGGTTGAACGAACGTAAACGCGAATATAAAGGAGAAGAGGAAGAGAATATGGGTATAGAGAGAAAAATGGGGGGTCTATTAGGAATGAGGGGACACAGGATGAAAAGTAAAACGAAAGGTTTTTGGTCGCTAGTCGTTTCGTAATTAACGATTCCGATGAGCTCGAGGGAGGTTTCATCTCTGTAGAATTGGTCAAACAATGTTATAAATTGTAATTCGATTTCGGGGATATTGAGAAAGGCGGACTCAATTTTTTCTTCCCCTTCTTTTTTTTTAAATAAAGTTTGTAACGATTTCATTGCAGTAATCACAAAGGGAATATTTATTTTGACCTATATTTATTGCCCATTTTCCACACACATACAGACATAAAAAAGAGTGGACCGTTGAAAATATTTTAATAATTTCATTCATCGGAACATATTTTCTCCATTCCGTTTTACTTTCTCGACTGGATGTATTAAGTTTTTCGTATAGGCGGTGGCAACCTGCCAAATAGTTTCATTAGAAAAAATTGACTCTCTTCCAAAACGCGATAATATATGGTGGTACTGACAGAGAAGGATAATTTTTATTTTATTTTTTGTTTATTCGTTTGTTATAATAAACAAGATGTTAGTACTATTACGAACGACATAGTGATTAGATTAATAGTAATTTTTCGCTGTTAAGTGGCAGTATTCAAGAACGTAAAAGAACTTAGACGCAATAAAGAAAACATCTGCATCTGACATCGCTGCGAGATTAATCGAAGAAGAAGATGAGGTACCGAATTGTGACCGAAAATTTGGGCAAACAGAACAGACGCCCAAAACATTTAGGTCTGAAGGTCATCTGGATTTGGATCTGAAAAAGTTGTCAAATGCTTTCCTCCTATTATCTATACCTCATCATTTCGATGGAACGTAACGTTGTCCATAATAAGCTGTGCTCCTTCTACACCGTCCTCACGCCAATGGTTAATTAATGTTGTAAGAAATTCCGAAAAATAAACTGTATTGTAGGGCATATTTTGTATTTGCGTCCTCTTAATTGGGCTTCTATTTTTGATGCTCGAGAATTTTTAATAGACTTTCCATTGAGTTCACTTGTATACTGTACCCATCAATAAAATAAATTTTCTCTCGTTCCAGCATAATTCTATTGTAATGCACGGCATAATTAAAACGAGCTTGAATTATTTCTGGTATATTTCTTCTTTCAGGAACAAGAGAGTAGTGAAAGCTTTTAACACTTCCATAACCAAAAGAATTTTCAATCATCTGCACATAAGTAGGGTATATTTGATACCCCAGTTTTTTTAATATACCGGGTGTCCCAACAAGGGAAATTTGAAACAAAAAAATTGTTAAGTAAATCGGCTAAAAGAAAATGCTGAAAATTATTTTCGAGTTTGTGAAATGGCCTCCAGAGGGCGTAATTGCCATCAAAACAAAAAAACATTTAACATTAAATGTCAAACTGAACCATATTTAATATCAGTTTAATGATTTTATTTTGACATAAGCTGTCATTTCATAACCTCAAATTTCAATAACGATGACAGGTCTAATATAAATTTGACGTTTCAATTAATATACATAGAGAAATATACAGAGTGGACGAAAAATTCCACACATCTTTTGATATGGTATTTAAGTTACTAGATTCTTAAAATTTTTGATCCAAATCGATTTGTTTTGGAATTTTCGGGTGGTGTGGTCAAGATTTTCGCTTTTTTCATTGCTTAGTAAATTTTTGGAATATACAGGATTTTGATTGGTAGGTTTTGACTTTTTTTCTCTAATTTTTATGATCTTGGTTGCTAATTTTAGGTAGGTAGGTTTTAAAATTTCTTGGATTTTCACTATTTGGTACGATCTTAGTTGGCAGGTTCTCAAATTTCTTATTTTTGCATGATTCTAGTTGAGAATTTTAGGATTTTGATTGGGAAGTTTCGAAATTTTTTGGATTTTCACGATTTTGGTTGATAATTTAAAGTTTTTGCTGAGAGTAGTGAAAGCTTTTAGCCCTTCAGTAACCAAAAGAATTTTCAATCATCTGCACCTAAGTGAGGTATATTTGATACGCCAGTTTTTTTTTAATATACCGGGTGTCCCAACAAGGGAAATTTGAAACAAAAAAATTGTTAAGTAAATCGGCTAAGAGAAAATGCTGGAAATTATTTTCGAGTTTGTGGAATGGCCTCCATTAATGATAGTCACAAATTCAAATATTTTTTGTTAAATGCTTTTTGCTCTATCTCTGAAAAGAAAGTGGTGGGAGTCGCTAGAATATTTTCGGAAATAAATGTCGATAACTCTAAAAAGGCTCAACGTATCTTAATAAATTTGGAGTCGTTAAAAAGAGGGTTTCCTAGACTATCAATTGAACTGTGAGTGAGGTGATTGCGTTTGCTCACTTTGCCACCGGATGGCGTTTTTTGACGTAATCGCAAAAAAATTAACTCACTGCAAAAAAATTAAATGCAATGAATCACGTTTTTACGTCATTACATAGTCAATCGAGAGCCTAGCAAGCCAGTGAGAACCGCATCTCGATATCTTTATCCTAACCTAAGATATGAATAAAAGAAATTTATACTAAAAAAAAATTACATTTTAGGAAGCATTTCCACTTTAAGGTTTGTTATTAATGTCTAATTATTCCTAATTTACCAAATAAAATGCTAATTTATTATTTGGGATGCCAAACATGCCAACATTAAAAAAAAACTAAATATCACTTAAGCGTCCTTGAGTCATTGTCGACCTAGTGTAGTTTTTAATTCTTTTCAGAACGGAAGTTGAGTAGTTGAACGCTGAGATGGACAAAACCAGTTTTAACGCGATATCAACATACGGATAAACATCTTGAAGTTCATTGTCTTGCAAAATTTCATAAACCTGAAGGATATTTTTAGGTTGTTCTGGTATCTCTTCCAAAAATTCAAAAAAGTGCAAACACTCGTTTTTTTTTTAATCATTTCTGACTGCAATTTGTCCAGGATTACTTTGAACGTGTTGACTCTGAAATTGTCTCCACCAATTAACTCTACCTTGCCCTGTCGACCTTCATCTGCGTGCAGTTTCCTTTTCTTTTGTCTTTTCATTTCGTCTTCAAAAAAATTGTGGAGTAAATCGGCTAAGAGAAAATGCTGGAAATTATTTTCGAGTTTGTGAAATGGCCTCCAGGGGGCGTAATAGTCATCCTGAATTTTAAACCGCGTTTTCTGCAAAATTTTCTTATATTAATGATAGTCACAGATTCAAATATTTTTTGTTAAATGCTTTTTGCTCTCTCTCTCTGAAAAGAAAGTGGTGGGGGTCGCTAGAATATTTTCGGAAATAAATGTCGATAACTCTAAAAAGGCTTAACGTATCTTAATAAACTTGGAGTCGTTAAAAAGAGGGTTTCGTAGACTATCAATTGAACTGTGAGTGAGGTGATTGTGTTTGCTCACTTTGCCACCAGATGGCGTTTTCTGACGTAATCGCAAAAAAATTAACTTACTTCAAAAAAATTAAATGCAATGATATCACTTTTTTACGTCATTACATAGTCAATCCAGCGGATTTCGGGAGGGGCACTAAGGGTCCGTGCCCAGAGCGGCAAAATTTTTTAAACTTTGTAAAAAAACCTCGTAAAAATTTGCCGCCATAATTTCGTCTTTTCCACGTTCCCAACTCCATTGAAGATCACAGTTGCATATGCTTCTCTTCGTTTGTTTGGTTCGCTAAAAGTTAGCTAGGTAGCTAGTTAACTTCTACCCTTCCTCGCCTCTCCCAAATTGGCCGCCTTTAGTTAGACTCGCCAGTCGGGTTCAACCAGAAGGTGGGAAATATTAGCTAATTTTCTCACTAAGACAACCAACTTGACCCTGAAAACGTTTTTAAAAACGCGATGGTCTGCACGTGATGACGCGTGCAGGGCGTTAAATGAGGATTGGGATGAGATAACGCAAGCCCTTAAATATATTTCAGACGACGTGCATGAAAAGGGTACATCGAGAAGTGAAACGGCCTATTACCTGCGGCAGCTTCCAAAGTAAGAAACTTCAATCTCCCGAAACAGATCTATCATCTGTATCGAAGATGGATCTTTGTTCGAGTACATACAAAGTTCGACTGATGAGTTTGATATTTATGAAAATGGTGCTCTGGTGAAATCAGAAGTTGATCTCTATGAAGACGAAATGAAAAGACGAAAGAAAAGGAAACTGCACGCAGATGAAGGTCGACAGGGCGAGGTAGAGTTAGTTGGTGGAGGCAATTTCAGAGTCAACACGTTCAAAGTAATCCTGGACAAATTGCAGTTAGAAATGATTAAAAGAAAAACGAGTGGACAACCTAAAAATATCCTTCAGGTTTATGAAATTTTGCAAGACAATGAACTTCAAGGTGTTTATCCGTATGTTGATATCGCGTTAAAACTGGTTTTGACCATCTCAGCGTCCAACTACTCAGCCGAAAGATCATTTTCCATTCTAAAAAGAATCAAAAACTACACTAGGTCGACAATGACTCAAGGACGCTTAAGTGATATTTTTTAATATCGTTTGGCATCCCAAATAATAAATTAGCATTTTATTTGGTAAATTAGGAATAATTAGACATTAATAACAAACCTTAAAGTGGAAATGCTTCCTAAAATGTAATTTTTTTTTTTAGTATAAATTTCTTTTATTCATATCTTAGGTTAGGATAAAGATATTGAGATGCGGTTCTCACTGGCTTGCTAGGCTCTCGATTGACTATGTAATGACGTAAAAAAGTGATTCATTGCATTTAATTTTTTTGCAGTAAGTTAATTTTTTTGCGATTATGTCAGACAACGCCATCTGACGGCAAGGTAAGTAAACACAATCACCTCACTCACAGTTCAATTGATAGTCTAGGAAACTCCCTTTTTAACGACTCCAAGTTTATTAAGATACGTTAAGCCTTTTTAGAGTTAACGACATTTATTTCCGAAAATATTCTAGCGCCCCCCCCACCACTTGCTTTTCAGAGATAGAGCAAAGAGCATTTAACAAAAAATATATAATTGAAGCCAGACCAATTCTCATTAAGATAATCTTTAAATAAAGAATCTGCAAAACCTTCCAAGACCAATCATTAGGAAGAACTTTTTCCGGCCAAATGTTTAAAAAACCTAGTATAAAAATCCACCCTAAAAATATCAGGAACAATAGCTGAATACAAGACATCCTTAAACTTAACCGCATCTCTAAAACAAGACACAACCAGGGGCACACGAGATCTAAAACGACGTCTGATAAGGTCAGAGGATAAGGAGTCTAGAGCGAAAACAACCGGATTATCGGTAATCGCAAAAGTTTTCAACAAATCCTTCATGGTTAAAAACCGAAAACGAAGAAACAGGAGGATCACCCGCCTGCAACTGAAGGGCATTGGTAGGCGTACACCTCACAACACAATCCTCAAACATTGAATCTGAACTCTGTCCAACTTCTGCTGCAAGCTCTTAGAACAGCTACCGAAAATCGAACACCTATATTCCATTTTCGACCTAACGAGGGAAAAATACAAAATACGCATACTTAGCGGATCAGCACCCTACTTTTTCCCACATAAAGACTTAATTATATTGATAGTTTTGTAACAATCGTTAATGAGATGAGAAATATGTACTTTCCAATTCACCTGTATGTCTCATCACAGACCCAAATAACGTGGCGAACTTTTTACAGAAATCAAAGAATCACGAAAGCGGAAAGAATCCAAAGAGAAATCCCTTCACTTCCTGGAAAACCAAACCGAGAAAGACTTTTGCGTTGACAATGTCAAACCAACAACCATCCAACCAACTGCTAATTTTTTGCAAGCCAACCATCATTTGACTCCTTAAGACCTCGAAGTCCGAACCAGCCTCATAAATAACAATATCATCCGCATATTGTAGGCAACGAATACTCGGAGATAAATAATTTTCCAACCCTATCATATAAATATTATACAACAAAGGACTCAAAATACTGCCTTGAGGCAAGCCCTTAAAAGAAACTTTAGAGGAGTGAGAATTTTTTAATGTCAACGTTTTTTGAAAACCTGTACATCAATTTGATGTACACAATGAATAATAGCATGAGGCAACTGAACGCCATCTGACGGCAAGGTAAGCAAACACAATCACCTCACTCACAGTTCAATTGATAGTCTAGGAAACTGTCTTTTTAACGACTCCAAGTTTATTAAGATACGTTAAGCCTTTTTAGAGTTAACGACATTTATTTCCGAAATTATTCTAGCGCCTCCACCACCACTTTCTTTTCAGAGATAGAGCAAAGAGCATTTAACAAAAAATATTTGAATTTGTCTCAGCTTTAAAATAGCATTCACTATGACTATCATTAATATAAGAAAATTTTGCAGAATACGGGGTTTAAAATTCAGGATGGCAATTACGCCTCCTGGAGGCCATTATTTCAGAAACTCGAAATAATGAAATAATGTTCTAGGTACATCCGTTTCCCTAATACCGTACCTCGTTACCCTTGTTGGGACACCCGGTATATTTGTTTTTCTTTTAACTTTTTGTTTTTGCTCTTATGTATTTATGCAATTACCTTCGTACAAGGTGTGCACTAAAATTTGGTTTTCATATCCAATCTTCTTTGACAAAAGTTGCATCTGCGAGGAGTATTTGTGTTGCTCGTTGTAGGCGTTTCTTCTAATTCCTGCGGACACAACAAATTTATGGCATATTGCACTGGTTTCTGCAAACCAATCTTTGATTTTTGCTGTCTTCTCGTTACTTGATTCTTTGCCAATCCAATGCTTAGTTCTCTCAGAAACACCTTACGTTTACTTCTGTTATTCTTCATGAAATCCGGGTATTTTTCTGTATATATAATAAAAGCATTTGGAGCAGCCATGTCTATAATATCTCCATAAATAAACGAAATAGTTTTTTGCTGCCCGTTCAAATCTTGACACAAATATATGCATTTTGAACATTTATTATGAGTATGTTTATTTATCTATATTTCTATTTCATTATTAATTTTTCACGATTTTTAAAAATTATTTCTCAATAAACAACTTTGTATATTGGGAGTAAGTAGCTCTCAAATGCTCTAAAGTTAAACCCTTGTTCCTATTTAAAAAAAAAGCAAGGTGGCGTCGTTCTGCCCACATCAATTGCACAAAACAAGTGAAATTTATGTCAAAATCTTGGCTATAATATGCAGTTTAATGCTACCAAATATCAAATCTAAATTTCTAAGCGTTTGCCTGTTATTCCACTTGGTGCAATAGTTTAGCCGCACCCTGTATATGTGTAAATCTGTTTCGAGACATGACTGCTGTAAAAAATGGTTGGCGAAAAAGTACGTCTTCGGTCCATAATTTACGTATTTCATTGCTTATTTAGGCATTTCTTCTCCTGTGACCATTGTTATCCATATCAACATACCAAATATTTCATTGATCTACTAGTACAGAATCATTAGAAAAAGCATTAGACACATCTTGAAAAGCAATTGATAAAAGAGGAAAAGCAAAAGGAAAAGAGTAATCTGGAAAAAGGGAAGCTTAATACAGGTTTAATTTTGTTTTTAAATTAGGTTTTTATTTGCTGGATTCCCCGATAGTCCTTTGTTCCGATATTGAACTCCAACGGCAAAGACTCCTTGTCTGTTCCATAAATCAATCTGTTACGTCCACAATCGTCACCTCCCAGATCCAGATCCAATACGATTTCAATAGCTCCATAAAGTAGCATCAAAAATTATCATGATACACCACTTCATGTACGTCTTTGAAAAATGCTGATTTCAAAATATGTGTCTCTTTAAACAGTAAACATCAGACAGGAAAGAACAGTCCCTCTCCTGCTGATCTAAGGATATGGTAAGGAAATCACCAAGGAAGACCGTCCAGTCGGTGATGCGCTGCTTATTCTTATCCTAAGATATAGAAGATGAAATGCAACCTCGACAATGGCCTGGAAATAGAACTGAGGCTTCTCTCAGCAGCTAACAGATATGGAAATGGTGTCTACACTTCTAGATGGCTCGAAGACTGACAGTCAAATCTTCCTCCGGGTTTAGCCGTGTGTCAGTTGTAATACACTCGGCGAAGCCCAGAAGAAGATTCAACTGTTACAATCACCGATCGTGAAAGCCTACGTAGCAGTCGTCACATAATGATACCAAGCAGGATTTGATATGGAATGAAAAAGCTTCATAACTACAATTCCCCCCCATACATTCTTAGCAACTATCGCCTGACATAGACCGGTTCGTTGACACCGCAGGGTCTTGTTTAACCACCCAGCTCGCGTTCAATCTCGGCAAGAGGAGGCGCACCGCGGAAGAAATGAGCATTGTTTGTATTCTCATGAAATATTCAATGGGCCAATAACGCAAGCCGATCGGATTTTGTGTCCTACGATCATGGATTCAGCTGCTTTTACCACAAACGCCAATCTTTCTCTCTCCCGAAAAATATATATTTATTTTTTACGACATTTTCTGCATCGTTCGCCTTTTTCACTCTCCCCCTCTCTCTCTGCCTCGTATTTCTCATCGTTACTCTTGCCTGCTTGCCGCGCTTTTCTCCGCTGATTCCACACACCCGTCGATAGTTTTCGTAGATCGTATTCGACCAAGCAGTGACAGATTTACGAGCTCTAGATGCATACCTCTATGCTATGTTGGTATATATGTCTCGTCCTCGAAATTTATTGCGTTTGAATATTTTATGTATTTTTTTCCTCTCTCTGTCTCTCTTTTCGTTCGTGGGTGATAGGGGAAAGTGGCGGTGCGGAAATATGTATCGCGAATATGAAATTTCTGGGTTAGATACGCGTGTACGCGGATCAATCGAGATTGTCGTTTAATTGAGAATAATCTTAGCTTGAAATGACGTCATTTCCAGTGAGGTTTCGAAATATTTATTCTTGAAACGCAAGCTATTCGAACTGTTACAACCTCCGGTGTTGTTTTTGAAAATTTCATGGTTCTAACTTGGTTAGAACTGTCCAAAACATCTCCTTGTGTTGGGAGAAAAATCAAGGTGGCGCCGTTTCCAATACTTTTTCGAAACCTTTATATTGGAACTCAGTGCTTTATTCTCCAGAAACAAGAGCTTATTCAGTTTTTAACCAGAAAAGTGTTCGCTTCATAATAATGGAAATCGAGTCTTGCCCCACATGTTGGGCGCCAAATTAAAATATTTATAATACAAACAGTATATAACCACAACCATCCTCGTCACTTAACCACCTCCTACACCCCTCGATATATCCTTTTTAAACTTGTCTCACATCCGATACGAAAATAAGATAAGTTATGCAATCAGTTCCGCTGTCTCAAATGCTTCTTTTCAACATGCCTTCCCCCGGTTTCCCATTCCTTCACTCACTATACCTCGTTTCTCCTGTCGCATATATATTTCTTCTGTCTTATTCTCGTCCTTCCCTCGTCCCCACCCAATTCTACCCTTTCTTTCGCGTACGCGCTACGTCCCCCGTTTAACTGGATGCTCCTTTCAACGGATATATACGGTGACTGTGATAAATTCGACTCCATATTTCATGAATGTCGCCTTCTTAGCTTTAGTTAACAAGTTCATTCTGCAGAATTAATCCGAAAGGGCGCGAACGCGGACGAAAACGACTCCGTAGTAGTATCGAGTAGGATGAGGTTAGACTAGGGAGGAGGTGAGAGTGGGAGGTATTATTTCACGAGTAAAATGGCGGGATAAAAACGCGAATATAGAGGATTCGCAGCACTATTGCCTTTCCTACAGTTCTATATAAAGGATATGGACGTAAATTTATGCAACAAACAAGGAGATAAAAAAGTTTTTTTCTCTCCACCCTTGACAGAGAACTCTTTTGTAAGTTAGTCGCAAATTACTCTATTGTGAACGTTTTTAATGCTGTTTTATTGGTTTCGTAGCAACGGCTAACAATTACAATAAAGGTCTAGAAAAGGGAGTATGACGTAGTAAAATTTATCGTTTCTCTTCCTTTGTTTGGACGTAGAGATTGTAATAGATGAAGGACAGGATATATCGACATTATTAAACGGTAACAGGACAATAAATTCCCAACATCCTGTATATATCATATATATATATATATGTCCTCGTATAAATAAACCCCGTTGAGCATCGGATCTCGATTTGAAGTTTATTCTCCGGCGAAATAGCGGGGGCTAAAGTTAAACAATTCTTGTAGTACGAAATCGTTTCGTCCAAGAAGCCGCCTCTCAACGCAAACAGAGAGGCATTACCTCGGTTATACGGTAGTACCGAGAGATGATATAACGAAAAAGCCCCGGTACAAACACTAAAAAGGAAGATTGGGAGTATTCTGTATTTACATAGGCAATTGCGACGTCTCTCGAGTGCTAACCAGGCAACTGGTAAAACAGAGAAACGTCGCTGGTATAGCAGTATACGCGAGAAAAAGATGAAATTCGGAGACTACAGACGAGACTGTAACAATTAATAATAATAATAATAAAAGAAGATGGTATCGAGTGCAAAATGGTGAAAATATGATAGCTGTATTGATTTGGAATTACTTGGAAGCCTATGCTTTGAGTTTTTATCTTAATTTAGAACTTTCAACATCAACTTGACTAATACATGTAAGTTTGTTATCTCTTAGGTAGGGTTATCTCTAGGTATCATTGTAAAGAGAATCGAAAGACCTTTCAATCGAGGTACAACTCAACCCTCCATTCCATTTAAGATTTTTGGGGTCAGTTCCACACTTCCCAAGGGATTGCAGATGAGGGTTTGCTTGTAGAACTTTCTGTACAGTGGGAAATAAATCCCCTACAACGTTTGTTTCGGGTTCGATTTCTTCATCACTTTCGTTTAGAATTGTAAAGTCTTCCGTTTGTTCTTGTTCCATTACCGATCTAACGACTTCAGAATCATCAGGGTATTCTGCGACTTCCAACTCTTCATCAATTTTCTCATATTCGTTTGAAGTATGCTCTTCAAAATCATAAATGTTATTGTTTTGAGCCCAATGGTGCAGATTGTCTTCATCGGCTTCTTCGACTCTTTGGGTTAAGATCGACTGACGACGAGGAATGTCATCTTCCTCTGTGAATCTGGTATCCACGTAAAAACCCGCATGACGGGGTCTCTAAGCGTCAAGGTCATGAAGCGGTCTCTAACATTAAAATAGCATCAAGCAAGGAAATTTTCATTTCGACGTTTTGATCATCAGACTGAATCATTTTTTAGGAGTACTTGTCTTCGATAATACGACTTTAAGCATTTTATTTTGTCTTGATCCATCGGCTGGAGAATTGCAGTCGCATTTGGAGGAAGGAAAGCCATTTCGATCCACTCCAAATTATCCAATTTAAGGTGTGCAGGACAGTTATCAATCACTAAAAGAATTCTCGAGGTCGAAGGTCTCGATTCCAAGATGGTAAAAGATTAGAAAAAGTGTCTCCTGTCATCCAGGCTCTTTTGTTTGCTTCATAGGGTACTGGCAATTTCGGAACGTTTTTGAAACAACGAGGCGTCTTCGATTTTCCAATTACCACAAGTTTCTTCTTTTCTGAACCGTCAATATTTACACAGATCTAAGCAGTAGTAAGTATTTCTTTGGAATACTTTCCTCCAGAGCATTTTTCTCCTATAAAATACGGGGTTCGGTCGGTAATAAGCCGTTAGAAAAGGCCAGTTTGGTCGCCGTTAAAAATATTGCTGTTAACATCGACTCCGAATACCTAAATTAAAAAAGTCGTAAACACAAGCTTCCTAAACAAGAAAAAAGACTTTGGTATACGTGCCTGGCTAATTTTCTGGTACTTCTTTGTTTACAGCACCAGCTTCACCATGAATCTTACCCCTTTTTACGTATATTATGTCTTGTTTTAAAACGATCAATCTTTCCTCGTGAGCACTGCGTAATTGAGCCAACTGGTTCGCTTTTTCTTGCAAAATAGGACCACTGATCCGCACATTCTGGGTTCGTTTCAACGCAAACCACTTGAGCAAAGATTTATCTACGTCGAATCTTTTTACTTGACATAGTTTTTTAACCGAAGAACTTACACTTAATTGCACCTTGAAAAATGTGTCTCTTTGAGCCCAAATTGTCGACACAGTCGACTTTGTCAAATCGTATTGACGGCAAATTTGAGCATTTGCACAACCACTTTCTAATTTGCGAATAGTTTCCAGTTTTGTGGATAATGAAAGAGATTTGCAAGAAGGCATTTTGCATGAAAACACAGTAAAAATATAATCTATTGCTTGTTGAGACATGTAATTTTTTGTTCGATAAAGTTCGGTGAACGTCGTTTCCTCGATAGTTCGTTATAGTTTTTTCGTTTCCTCGATAGTTCGTTATAGCCGAGTTATTTCGTCGCACGGGACGAAGAATTTCGTCGTTACAACCTAGTGTTCGTTATATCCGGGTTAGTTTTAGACGATCAAAAAAACATGAGAATAATATGAGAGAAGTTTTGGCGGAACTTTAGGATTTGTTCGTTATAACCGAGCGTTCGTTATATCCCATGACCGTTATATCCGCGTTCTACTGTATTTAGAAAAGTGTTAAAATTTTTGTCATTTTGCTGCTTTTCATGAAACACTAACATCAACACAAATCCAAAATAGAAAAACAATGTGTTAGCTTAGTTAAGAGGTTGCTCTTGAATCTAACGTCAGATGTCATATCCAAGGAATAGTTTTTAGGTCTACTAGAAAAATTTTAATCTAGGAATGTCAAAAAGTGCCGAAACAAACTGGAGATCAGGTTGTTTCAGCCAGAGTCTCTATTATTTGTAGATTATAAGATTATTGGACACCCCCTCAAAATAATCTTGTCGATTCGGAGAAAATTCTAACTGTGAAAGGACAAGAGATCAACCCCTAAAGAAACGAATGCATTAAGTCAGTCTTGGGAGGTGGTACCAAATCTATTGGAAAGTGAGCCTGTTCGTGAATCAGAAACTATTTCGAGCGATGCAGAAGGATTGTCAGTATCTGAAAATAACTTGAAAATTGAAATAATAACCAAATATCCGGATAAGGTCGCGGGAGAGTTTGCTCAAACGTTCTGAGACGTCAATGATACAAAAGCAGGTCCTTCCAATGAGTCCAATGTGAGTTCTTTAGAATAGAATAGAATAAGTTTTATTGCTTTGTGAAATCTACATCTTAAAGTACAATAGAAGAAACAAATAGAGTAAATAACAAAGCAAACGTCAAGGGAAAACTGGCTATAACTTAATTAATTAAAAGTTAAAATAAGTACCGAGTAAAATTAAACAATATAAACAAAATACTCTTCCACTGAATAAGGCTCCATCTGGAGTGCAAGTTTCTTATTTCCTTAATATGATTCGGTAGTTTATTGTACATTTTTGATGCCGCATAAGTTGGGCCATTCTCGCTTAGCGTTAGTCTATGTTTCGGAAGGTAGTACCGATCCTTATGTCGAGTACAGTAGTCATGTCTGGAAATAAACTCTTGAAGTAAGTGTTTATTAAAAAAAAAAAAAGAAAACTAATATTTCTAAGATATATATTCCAATTACCGTAAGTATATTGAATTTTTTAAAGTAACCTCTACAGGATTGGTTAATCTTTAAATGAAACATGATACGCAGTAACTTTTTTTGGTAGATGAATACTCGACACAAGTCGGAGCTGTCACCCCAAACAATAATACCGTACTTAATTCTACTATAACAGCAATCGCTGTAAACTATGTGCAACACCTGCTCATTGACTAAATCTAATCGCCCTCCACTTTAAATTACAATCAACAACTATGCCAAGAAGCCATGACAGAAGCCAGACATAAATGAGAGGAGAAATACAAATGTGACTGACGAAAATAAACTTTGAACAACATTTGGCACTCTAAATCTTTATAGAGAAAGAAAATGTTTGCAAACATTTTTAAACGAAGACCGCTGCTAGCTCTAAATCATTGATGGTACGTTTAAAATGTTTGTCTTTAAAAAACTTCCTAATTTGTGGACAGTAGACAAACAAACTATCTCAGTTTCGGCACAACCACTCGACGTGAACACCCTGTACTCACTGTACTGACTTATCCAGCGGACTTGAATCTAGTTTTGAAAACCAGCTCAAACCAGATAAGCTCGTTTTCAAAGTGGGGTACTATATCAACTATTAATTACTTAGTTTGTTACATTATATATTGCGGAATTTATGAATTTTTTTTTCTTCGGCGTTTTGTGGCGTTGTCGTAAGCTATGTGTTTTTGCCCAGTATCTTCAGTATCTGCTGTTAGACTGTCTGACAACAGATCCCATAGAAGCTGTAGCATGGATAACAAAACGTCAAGCAAAATTGCAATAATACGACGAAGCATATTCATATTTCTTGTTATGTTCGCTTGTATATATCGCTTGCAACGGCTTTTGTTCTTATTCGTCTTATTTATCGGAAATATAAATTGAATTGTGCGGCAATAAATCCTTCTAGATAAATATGTAAATGAGGTACCGACTTGCGACAACGTTTGAAAACAAGCCACTCCCATTAGGAACAAAGGTTTGATTTCGGGTCTCTGGGGGAGACATTACTTCTGTCAGTGACTGTACATTGGAGTCATAGTATGAACGAATTGATTTACACGCACCGTTTGCAACGATATCATTAGCAACGCACACAGAGATAACTTGTGCCTTATGGTCAGAGAAACTGGTGGAGAATGCCGATGCACTGTCGTACAATATACGAGGGAGCGTTTTTATATTCGCGGAATGAGCGGGTTGTAAGGGGGTGATTAGGCGCATTGGGGGCGTGACCTGTGCAGCGACTCATAATTAGTATAAATACGAAGTCTTTGAGCTATCGTCAACCAAGTAACATAATCAGGAGTGAAAAGTGAAATAGTTCCTTACCAGGCAAGGAAAATCAGTCGCGACCATAATGAATGAGATGTCATTGATTTACGGCCAGGAGTCTTGTCCAGGAAAAACCATGGTGTACAAGTGGCATAGTTTATTTAAACAAGGGAGGGAACCCCTTGAAGACGACCCGAGGCCGGGCAGGAGCATTGAGGTGACAACGCCAGCACTTATCCAAAAAGTTGAAGAAATTGTACTCGAAGATGCTCGACTAAAGAAGAAACAACTCGCAGAAACGGTTGGAGTATCCGACACAACAATTTTTAAAATCCTACACGATCATCTCGGCATGTCTAGGGTCAGCGCAAGATAGGTGCCGAGAATGCTCACGCCGCCGCAAAAACGACAGCGCGTAGAGTGTTCGCGTGCATTTTTGGACCTCTGTAATGATGACAAGGATGGTGTATTGAATCGAATTGTTACTGGAGACGAAACTTACTGAGTCCAAACAAGACTCCATGCAGTGGCACAAAAAGGACGCAGCACCTCCCAAGAAATTTAAAGTGCCACAATCAGCTGGGAAACTCATGGCAACGGTATTTTGGGACTCGGAAGGAATATTGTTGATTGATTATAAAGATAAAGGTGTTTCTATAACCGGAGAATATTACGCTTCAATATTAGAGCGAATAAAAGAAGCCATTAAAGAGAAAAGACAGGGAAAATTGACGAAAGGTGTGCTGCTTTTGCACGACAACGCGCCCGTCCACAAGAGCCGCGTTGCGTTAGCTGCCCTGCATAAGGTGGGCTTCGAAATTGTGAATCACCCACCCTACAGCCCAGACCTGGCCCCGAGTGATTATAACCTGTTTCCGAAAATGAAAAAAGAGCTGCGGGGTAAAACATTTACTGCCGATGATGAAGTCAAGGAGGCAGAAATTGAAATATTGGTTTTTTTTATTTGCACCCCTTATCCCCCATTCCGCGAATATAAAAACGCACACGGGTTACGCCAAGCATTTACGATGATATCTAATATTGTCAAGGCAAGTGGAGATAGTTGTTGATACTCTAGTTGGCTGGTTGATCATAAGTTTTGCGTTAAACGATGTCAAGATGTACAAATTTCGGATCATTCTGTAAAAAATTCACGTTGAAGTCACCAGCAACAACAAGGCCCAAGTCAGCAGTCTTTGCCAGCAATCCTTGAAGATGTAAAACGTAAAATTCGTGAAAATTTGAAGACGGTGATCTATAGATACAAATCAGGAGAAAAGTTTGCAGTTCGCAATGAACTTCAAATGAAATCATGGGTTTCGAAGTCTAAATCGTAACCTGTGTCAATAGATATATCATTAGACAAATATCTAGCAGAGCCACCTGCGATTATAAAACGAAGCCAGTGTACACCCAGGGATAGTAACCGCTTCCAGTTCTAATCAATTCAACCAATGTTCAATTATAAACAGACATTTATAATAAATTCTTTAACAACGTAAGTTCCATGATTAATTCTCTTACTGATGTATATTCAAGCATTGGACATTTTGGTGATATTTTTTAAAACTAGCCACTACGGCCAATTAACCAAGAACCACTATAGCAATGAAGACAGGCAACGAGCAAACCAAAGAAATTCTTCGTCAGTTAATCGTTCCCATTTTCTTCTGTAAAGCGTTATGAAAAACAATGTCCCAGCTAACAATCTCAGATATTATCATTACACTCCTTTAATTATAACGGACCATAATAAATCACAATGTAAACTACATCCGTATATAACACTAATGATCCCTAACTCTTGCTCAAACTCGTCCTAGTACTGATAAAACCAAACATAAAATGCACGCAAGGACTCCCCGTTAAAAACGTTCCTCACACGGTAAGTAGCACACACAGACCACGACATGACCTTTAGATTTATGCGCACACTATTACCATGAACTGGACGAAATATAAATTTTTCATTATATACAGGGTGGCCCATTAGTGCGTGGAAGCTCGATTAATCCGATATTGTAAAAGATATTAAAAAACTTTATTGAGGAAATGTGTAGGTATTCTTAAGCTTCATATTTTAAAATTAGTTGCAACTATACAGGGTGTTCTATAACGCCGTACCAGACCAAACTTCTATTTTTTTTAATGGAACGGTATAGTTTTTTTTGCATTTTTAAAATCTGCTTATTTTTACGACCCTCTTTATATACGGTTTGCCTAATCTATACCGAGTATTTAAAAAGTTATAACCATTTTTACGTCTAAATTAAGGTGTATTAGGAGAGTTAGTTCCGGCAAGGAACAAAATATACAAACTTTTTCGTACCACTACATGATTTGCCTGCGTCTTCTCTTTCCGCTGGTTCAAGAATTTAATTTAAAAAATTTTTTATTTATACAGGGTGAGTCAAAACTCGGATTCTTAATTTTCTCATTAAATTTAAATGGAACACCCTATATTTTTTATGATGGTTCGATAGATATTTATCGGCTCTTTTATTTTTGTGAACCATTCCCTATACCTAGCTCTTTGGGTTTAGAAGATATTTTAAATTTAATATGAAAAATTGCTTTTTTAGCACATAAGTAGTAGTAATAGCACGTAAAAGCCGACCAATATCTGGTGGCGCTGGCCGGGCAATATCACGAAAACGTCAAATAGTACAACAACAGCATTAATTTAAATACATTCTCAAAATGAATTATTCGGTTGAAGAATTAATAGATATGATTTGGGTATTTTATTATTATAAAATTGCATTCTTGCAAAAAGAGTTTATGAAGAAAGATATCCCACACGACGACAACCGAAAAAGGAAACATTGGAAAGATTAATCGACCGTTTTAACCGTACCGCTTCGGTAAAGTATGAAAAACACGAAAGAGAAAAGAAATTCACTGCCGAGGAAAATGAATTTCATGTGATCGCATGCGTTATAGAAAATCCACATAGTAGTCAACGCGATATTTCACAAATACAAAGTATTAGTCGAACATCCATTCAAAGGATATTAAAAAAGCACAAATTCTATCCCTACCACATTCAATTACATCAAGAGTTGTTGGACGAAGATTTTCTCCATAAGTTTGCGTTTTGCGAATGGGCTCAACAACAAATCCATGATCGGGTAGATTTTGATGAATGTCTTCTTTTTGGCGATGAAGCAACGTTTCACAGAAATGGAAGCGTGAATAAGCACAACTTCCATTATTATTCTACCGACAATCCTCATATCACTCAAGAACGCAGCCAAACTAGGTAAAGACCACCTAGTTTGGCCACCCATTTGGGGTGGCATAGTTGGAAAGTGTATTATTGGACCACATTTCTTTGATGGACGAGTAAATAGCCGAGTTTATTTAGACTTCCTCCAAAACCGTTTACTACTGTATTTGGAAGATGTACCTTTGAATATGCGTTAACGAATGTGGTTTTTGCACGATGGGGCTCAGGTACATAACACTGCAGTAATCCACAACCACCTCAATACTAAATTTCCCAACAGGTGGATTGGAAGAGGAGGAACAGTGGCATGGCCAGCTCGATCCCCGGACTTGACAAAAATTGATTTTTTCTTGTGGGGCTACATAAAAGTACCAGAAACAACACGGGAAAATATGATGGAAAGAATAAGAAAAGCTTTTCGGACTATTGGTACAGAAATGTTAACAAATGTCAGTCAATCCTTTGAACTAAGACTGCAACGTTGTATTGACATTATGGGTCAACATTTTGAAAATTTTATTTAGTATACTCTTTCTTTTATGTTATACTTTTTCTTTTATCTAACTTGTTTAACTTGTTAATTCATAAAATTTAAAAGTAAATCAATTTTTCATATTAAATTTAGAATATCTTCTAAACCGAAAGAGTTAGGTATAGGGAATGGTTCACAAAAATAAAAGAGCCGATAAATATCTATCGAACCATCATAAAAAATATAGGTTGTTCCATTTAAATTTAATGAGAAAATTAAGGATCCGAGTTTTGACTCACCCTGTATAAAAATTTTTTTTTTAAATTAAATTCTTGAACCAGCGGAAAGAGAAGACGTAGGCAAATCATGTAGTGGTACGAAAAAGTTTGTATATTTTGTTTCTTGCCGGAACTAACTCTCTTAATACACCTTAATTTAGACGTAAAAATGGTCATAACTTTTTAAATACTCGGTATAGATTCGGCAAACCGTATATAAAGAGGGTCGTAAAAATAAGCAGATTTTAAAAATGCAAAACAAACTATACCGTTCCATTAAAAAAAATAGAAGTTTGGTCTGGTACGGCGTTATAGAACACCCTGTATAGTTGCAACTAATTTTAAAATATGAAGCCTAAGAATACCTACACATTTCCTCAATAAAGTCTTTTAATATCTTTTACAATATCGGATTAATCGAGCTTCCACGCACTAATGAGCCACTCTGTATATTAAAAAAAAGTTTTAGTCTGCAAAAATCCACGATTCATCAATATATTTTCATTATACCGAACATAATACGCCACCGAAAATCCTCGGCTGTATCTTAGGAAAAAAGTTCGGATGAAAAATTACCCCGTACTAAGTAAGTACAGTATACACCGAGCTCAGACAACTGATAATAATACATTATGAGCTTATGAACACTCCTCTAGTCGCAACTAGAGTACTTTCCAACGCCAGAGACGTTAATAATCTCCCACCTTAAATATGCACATGTACGACGTATATTGTAGTCATGCACTTAGGCAGCAAATTTATATCTTAAATCTCGAGTTTCAAGTAAAATAGGTGTATTACTTCGCAGACTGTACGTTGTAAGGACGGGGATGCGAGGGAAAAGTAGAGAAAAATACGCGATGTAGCATCATGAGAACGTGTCCAAAGTAATCTCGGGTGAAATTTTTCGTATATCTACCTCCTCGAGTCGAGTCTGTTTTGAATGTGTGTCTGTATACAATATATATATAAAGTATGTACATATATATGTTTATGTAGAGAGAGGCGAATGCTTATATTTTTAGATGTCGTCTATTTATATCGTGTGTTATTGTGTGATGTTATTTTGAACGTTGCGACTGTCTATTTTTAAATAAGGCGGGTGTGAAATATGTTTTAATGTGGTATGTTGGTTGCCTAGGATGTAGGTTTTGCCTTGACTGCGAGTTGTAATTTGATTCAGGATTTCTTCGATCGTTTTCGGGTGTTCAGTTCTAATTAAAAGCTTTAACAAAATTAAGCAAAAATATTGATTGAATTTAATCGACACGCAAACACCTGAAGACCAGATATGTCTTCAGGTCTTTGCTACTCTGTTTTCTTCAGCCGCTGACCACAATTTCCAGAACGAGCTTTTCTTTCTTTTTGTTTTCAAGCTTACGATACTTAACCTGGAAGTTAACGCAGAAATGACACTGACAATAGTATGCGTGAGCTTTGTTCGTTAGTTAACTTAAAAAAAGTAACAAAAAATGTAATATATACTCATGGTATAATTATTGGAATCGCCAACGGAGAACATGGTTTCGATCTTTTCGGTCTCGTCAGCATTCCTCCAAATGCAAGACTTAATTTCATCGCAATTCGTTTCTAAACATATATTGTTTAACACCCTCCTGTAATGGACTAATTCTAACTTTATTGTATCTAGTGGGCAAGATCGATAACCTAGCAGTTGACTCATAATAATAATAATAATAATAATAATAATAATAATAATAAATTTTATTGGCAAACGATTTGCAGAACAAATACATGCCTTGTCAGGTATAATACAATGATAATTATAACAATACAACAAATATATATACATAGTTATGTCCTATAGCAAAATAAATAAAACTAGAGGTGAAATTCATCCACCCTGACAGCGATTTGCTAACATGGTCTATGTGATGCCCCCAAGATGAATTTTTGTCAACTATACAACCCACAAATTTTACTGTGGTACATTCAGGCAGATATGTATCATTCAGACTAATCGGTACTGGGGCATTCTTTTGTCTGTGACAGTCAAAAGCCACGAAATTCGTTTTTGCTGCGTTTAGTATCAAACAGTTTTTCTGCGTCCATTCAAGCATTGTACGTGCACATTCAGTACCCCTGATGGACAGTTCCAAAGAGTCAACTGCCGTAAAAGTAGATGAAGTGTCATCAGCAAATTGGCACAAGCTACCCACTTTAAAGTTTACATGAAGATCATTCACAAATATTAGAAAAAGCAGCGGGCCCAGAACAGACCCTTGGGGAACACCTACATTACTAATTTTTTCTTCTGAGAAAACTGTCTTGTGGTTTTGTACTATTGCAACCCGATCTGAGCGATCGCTTAAGTATGATTTAATCCATGCAAGACACGGTCCTCTAACCCCATATTTTTCAAGTTTTTTTATTAAAATTAAATTATTCATTGAGTCAAATGCTTTGGATAGATCGAACATCAAGGAGCCCACCTTAAACTTATCATCCAAATTTTTGAAAATGTTTTGTATAACATGGAATAATGCTTCATTAATTGATTTTGTTTTTAAGCAGCCAAATTGACACTTTGCAAATAATGAAAATTTTTGAAAATAATTATATAAACGTGTGTACATTACTTTTTCAAATATTCTTGAAAATGCCGATAAAACTGATATGGGCCGATAATTAGCGATATCTTGCCGATCACCTTTTTTGTGAATGGGACATACTTTGGCCAACTTGATAGGTGAAGGAAATAAGCCCTGTGCAAAGGATAAATTCACCAAGTAGACCAAAGGATGCTTAATAGACTCAGCCACATATCTAAGGATACCTGCGGGAACTTCATCCATACCAGCAGACATTTTATTCGGTATACTCATAATAACACTTCGAATTTCGTTAGCGTCTGCCGGAAATAAATATAAACTAGCGCGAGTTTCTATATTAAATACAGGATCCCCCTGCCCATGTATATCAATACTATCAAAGTAATCACTGAACAGTTTGGTAAGCTCCGCGGAATCACTAACAGATTTATTTTTATTTTTTAATTCAATGTAAGGTTTTCCTTTGTTAGTGTTTATCGTACTGTTTACTATATTCCAAACACATTTATTCTTATTAGTGGCCGTCGCCATTAAGTCAGAGTTGTATTTGATTTTGGTTTCTTTTAGTAAATTGTCATAATGTTTTTTATATTGATTATACTCATCCTTCGTACAGCGTCCATCTCTTACCAATGCATGAAGAGATTTTAGATTCTGAGAAGCATGCTGTACCTCAGGCGTCACCCAACGCTTCCCATTGTCATTTACTTTTATTTTCCCTAATGGAAAGCATATGTCAAAATGATAATAAAACGTATTAAAAAAAGTATTGTAACTAATATCCAGTGTAGGCTCCGCGAGCACCTCATTCCAATTTTCAACTTCTAATGTGTTAATAAATCTTTTTATGTTATCTTCGCTAAAAGTGCATCTGTAACAAAAAGATTCCTTATGTTGTCCTGCCATAATTTTAAATTTAATGAACTGGGCATAATGATCGGAGAAACCAGGATCGAGAATCGTTGCCGTACAGAAATCAGTACTGATATTAACGGCTACATTGTCAAGAGTCGATCCGGAGTGGCTTGTAACCCTGGTGAAATCATGTATTAAAAGTGTCATACCGTATGATGAAAACATATCAAACAGCGTTTGTGATGAACGACCAGGCAGCGACGTATCAATGTTAAAATCACCGCACACAAAGACAACTTGATTCGATGGCAGGAACTCGCAAAGAATAGCTTCCAACTTGTCAAAGAAAACGTCCAAGTCACCTATAGGAGATCTGTACAATGTCACAACAGTTACTCTACAGCTTGATGTACAGACCTCAGTTATACAATATTCAAAGTCTTTCTCCATTGGTGGGTTATTCAATTTTTTTGAAAAAGCGTTGAGAGTGTTTTTAACAAGTATTGCTACGCCCCCATGCCTATACACAGAGATGGCGCTGACAACAGTACGGGTGAGCTTTCTACGCTAATTAGCTTTAAAAAACAAAAAAGAAAATGCCTGTAATAGGTACTCATGGTATAATTATTGGAATCGCCCTGCAAACGAGTTCAACAAAACTAGATCCAGCATTAGAAATAGCCCACTTGGTTTCGATCTTTTCGATCTCGTCAGCGTTCCTCTAAATACAAAACCTAATTTCATCGTAGTTCGTCTCTCGACGTATACATTGAGTAACAACCTCCGACAATGGACTAATTCTAATCTTATTCCCATCTAGTGGGTAAGATGGGAAGTAGTGCTGCCGGGTACCATTCCAGCTTGGACAATTCATGGGTTGTCAGTTCCGCTAGGTGTTTCACTCATTGCACTCATTCTTACCTCATCTCACACTCATCTCTCACTCATTGGAGGAAACCTTATTCTCATCTCAATTTTATGATTCATAAACATGAGTAAACGTCTTGCTAAGTTGAGTAACGGATAAGGAAAGTGTGCATGACATATTATTTGTTGAACCAATTGTAACGAACTATGAGACAATATTGTTGTTGTTTGTGTATGAGACGTATTTATGTTTTGTGTGTAATCGAAGACTGCAGTGCAATTGAAAAAATGCTGGGAAAATATGAAGAATAGAAGGAGAAAGGCATTAGCCGAAAGAAAGAAGGAGATAGCTCATATTGATCGGCAACAATTGATTGACGTGGATAATGTGTTAAATGAATTACAAATGAATAAGAAAAAATATAAATATGAAAATAAATTCATAAAAAATCAGATTTATTTTGTTTTTAAAATTAAAAACTATTAAAATTAAAATTTATTAATTAAATAAAAAATATTTCAATCCACACGTGATGGAAGCATCAAAGTTTATAGACCTCGCAATTCGTAATTCACAAATTCAAAAAAAGATCATTTATTTTGCCAATAAAATTGATTAAGAGCAACAGAAAAAAGGAAAACACAAAAATTTACTGAGTAGCATTTGAGGGATAGATGAGTTACTAACTCTCTATGAATAGTAAGTATGAAATTAGGATGAGGCAGCCACCAAGTGACATTTATGAATTTGACCTTTAGTCTGCTAAAACACTACCAGGGTAGTTTCGAGCTGATGGTGTTTGAACTCTTTTGCTTCCGGTATTTCCCGTCCAGGTTCAGTTGAGCACATCCTCCAATTGCATCGTTCTCTGCTTAGAAGACGCTAGGGTATCCTAGCCTGAATATCCGCGCACCTGTTCCTTTGTTGGTTTTCGAACCATCCACATACCATTTAATGGTTTTAAAATAAAGGTTTATCAATGTTAGGATAAACGTGAAAACTTAGCAACTACATTGCTTTATCTTGCAGATAACCCCACCCTTAATGGTGTTTTGCCTTAAGAGAATAGGTGGAGGATTCTTCCTCCCATTCGCTCTTGTTACTTAGCTTCGTAAGAAAGTTCTTTTCGGCGCTATATTTGGGAAGAAAGTCCAATTTGAGATGATCAAGCTCTCTACGGACGATACGGAGTCTCAAGGGGCCGCTCCTTCACCACTATGTGCAGTGATGTGAGGTCTAATATGATCTCTAGGGCCACGCTTGGGCATGTCTCATACGAGGACGTATTTTTATGTTATCTACCTAGCCATGAAATAAGCACATAAGAGAACAAAAAAAATTATTGTTCTACATAACTCCTTTCAACACTAATACATTTATTCTATTTTTTCCAATTGTCCTATATCATCAGAAAAAAATTGCTTCGGTAACCCCGCAAAATATTCTTCAACAGCCTCTTTCAGTTGTTCATCAAAGGCAACACGGTTTCCCCTGAGATGCTTTTTTAAATTTTTGAATAACAAGAAGTCTGACGGAACTAGGTTGGGGCTATAAGGTGTATGCCTTAACTCTATAAACCCACAGTCCTTGATTGTCTGCTGAACTTTGTTTGCCTTATGAACCCGGCAATTGTCGTGCAGCAACAAGTTTTTTTTGTGGATAAGAATGCGAGCGTTTTTCCTCTAGAGCAGCTTTTAAATTTTTAATTGTGTTTCCGTAGGCCTCTCCATTTATGGTAGACCCTCTTGGCATATATTCAATAAGCAAGACAACTTCAACATTCCAGAAAACAATTGCCATCAGTTTTTTCCCCAAGGAATTTGTGTCTTGGCCTTTTTTGGTGGTGGAGAGCCCTTATGAACCCACTGCATGGATTCTCGTTTAGTAGGAGGGTCCCAATGATGTACCCAAGTCTCATCCCCGGTGATAATTAGAGATAAAAATCTGTTGTACTTTTCCAACTCGGCGAAATTTTCTTGAGAAACTTTTCTATATAGTTTCGGTTCAGATGTAAGGAATGTGGGTATCCACCGTCCAGGCACTTTCTTCATACTCAAATCGTCATGTAAAATTTTGAGGACACTCGCTTCGGATATACAGACTTCATTGGCAATAACAGAGATCTTTCGGTGCCAAAGTTTCGACTTATCGCGCAATGTCTTCAGTTCGAGCTTCAACAGGTCGTCCGGACTTTGGATCGTCATTGATTGTCTCTCGGCCCCATCGAAAGAGTTTAGACCATTACTCGACTTGAAAATAAGATGGTGCATCTTCCCCATCACCATCAATCATTCTTTCCTGAATTGCTTTTGCACCATTGCCTTTTTTATCAGGAAAAAGTACAAGCGTTAATACGAGGGAGCGTTTTTATATTCGCGGAATGAGGGATAAGGGGTGGAAATAAAAAAACCAAATTATTTTTCTTTTTCAATATATTCACCTGCAAGACGGATACATTTTTCACATCTTTCAATTAATTTATTTATACCCTCATAAAAAAATGATTTCTCTCTATCTGCAAAATACGCCGAAACTGCCTCCTTGACTTCATCATCGGCAGTAAATTTTTTACCCCGCAGCTCTTTTTTCATTTTCGGAAACAGGTAATAATCACTCGGGGCCAGGTCTGGGCTGTAGGGTGGGTGATTCACAATTTCGAAGCCCACCTTATGCAGGGCAGCTAACGCAACGCGGCTCTTGTGGACGGGCGCGTTGTCGTGCAAAAGCAGCACACCTTTCGTCAATTTTCCCTGTCTTTTCTCTTTAATGGCTTCTTTTATTCGCTCTAATATTGAAGCGTAATATTCTCCGGTTATAGAAACACCTTTATCTTTATAATCAATCAACAATATTCCTTCCGAGTCTCAAAATACCGTTGCCGTGAGTTTCCCAGCTGATCGTGACACTTTAAATTTCTTGGGAGGTGCTGTGCCCTTTTTATGCCACTGCATGGAGTCTTGTTTGGACTCAGGTTCATAATGATGAACCCAAGTTTCGTCTCCAGTAACAATTCGACTCAATACACCATCCTTGTCTTCATTACAGAGGTCCAAAAATGCACGCGAACACTCTACGCGCCGTTGTTTTTGCGGCGGCGTGAGCATTCTCGGCACCCATCTTGCGCTGACCTTAGCCATACCGAGATGATCGTGTAGGATTTTAAAAATTGTTGTATCGGATACTCCAACCATTTCTGCGAGTTGTTTCTTCTTCAGTCGAGCATCTTCGAGTACAATTTTTTCAACTTTTTGGATAAGTGCTGGCGTGGTCACCTCAATGCTCCTGCCCGGCCTCTGGTCGTCTTCAAGGGATTCCCTTCCTTGTTTAAATAAACTATGCCACTTGTACACCATGGTTTTTCCTGGACAAGAGTCGCCGTAAACCAATGACATCTCATTCATTATGGTCGCGACTGATTTTCCTTGCCTGGTAAGGAACTTTATAACGGCACGATATTCGATTTTTTCCATATTTCACTTTTCACTCCTGATTATGTTACTTGGTTGACGATAGCTCAAAGACTAACTGTCTAATAACAATGAAACTTCGTATTTATACTAATTATGAGTCGCTGCACAGGCCACGCCCCCAATGCGCCTAATCACCCCCCTACAACCCGCTCATTCCGCGAATATAAAAACGCTCCCTCCTATGTTGCTAAACAAAGAAGCCTATTGATGTCAAATCTAGTAGATGCGGTGGCCGTCTTACTGATGCACATTTTTTTAGAGAAAAATTATATTAAAGTCGACTTATTGATTCTATTGTTGTGTATTATTTCATAATAAACTCATCCCATTTGATAACTACTCTCTTATTACGAAAAAGAAAAACGACACGAGAAAATTGCGCCCTTTTTCGAGATATTCCCCTCGTTTTCGCAAGGAAATATCTACTTCCGCGATAAGATCGACATTTTTAAGCAATCTCCCGGGGACTGTGTAGCAGCCAGTGCTGCATACTTCCCGAAAGATGGATGCTATACAATCCTTTTTTCCCTGAATATCTTTACCATATATCACGATAATGTCCGACGCGGCATACTGCTAGTACGCAAAGTCGAAAGGATAGCATCGGTAAGTCTATCGAGGACCTAGGATTCGCCCTTTTTGCATACATCCACTCGACTCGTTCCATGCGAAATAGGCCAATCGTCTTTTCTCTATACTGCTGCTGCCGCCACCGTTCTCTTTCCATGTATGTATATCTACAATATCGGAGCTTGCCTGCCTGTTCTTGATGTCCTTCAATGTAAATATGTGTAGTACGTCAATACACTAGCGTACATAAGTATTTACTTCGCTCCGATAATATGTACATATATATAAGGATAAAATCGTAGTATGCCAAGAACTTCGATGTCCAGTTTCTGAAGAGGTTCTCCACTCGAAACTTTGAAACCGTAGAAAGGAATGCACGCAATTTGTATTATTCACGGATCGGCAAACATTCTAGCCTATGTCCTTAACGGTAAACATCTCCTGCAGATATGTAAAATTTAAATTAATATATCTATATTATGAAGAGGCAACATGTGACTGGAATAGGATAAAATATCAGAGGAATATCCGTATAGTCCACCATTACTTGAGTAAGTGGAAATTTGGCGTTTAAACTTTAATCGGGTTACTGCATATTTTATGGGCGATGCATTATACGTAATACCTCCTGGATGTTGCTCGCCAACTATAAATGCACACCGGTAGCTCTACGACCATCTCTATGTGTATAATATTAGCGAGGATGAAACGATTATGGGAAAATTGGCGATTTACCTCGAACTACACGTAATAGCAGTCAGGTAATATGGACAATATGACGCGCCAGTGCAGACACTTCCGAACTAGAATCGACTGTAAAAGTAGAAAATTAAATATTTGAGGGATGAACGATGGGAAAAGGGGTTATAAATGATTTTATTGCTGGGAATTGGCGTCCTATTTTAAGCTCACGCGGCAGGGAACGATTGTGAAATTGTAGTTTTACGACGTTAATCAAACTTTGTTCTTCTGTAATCCTTTTAATTTTCGATTTAATCGCGATTATATCGATCTATTTTTTTTTATCTCTTAATTCTTCGAATAACATAATGATTACGAAGAATCTGATTAAACGAGAGAATCGTTGGATATCCTCTTTGCTTTTCTAAATAGTTTTGATGACTTGAGTTTTATTATTTGACCAAGACAAGACAAGACAAGTAATTTGGTGGTCATCAATTGACGATACTGTATTGTAGCTTTAACCGGAGGGTGGTCAAACGATAATTTTCAGTTTTCTGTGGTCTAGATACACGAGACAATAAGTTCTATTATTTTCAGCGTTTGACCACCTCTCAAAATTTGTGAAAAATGCGAAAAACTTTGAAACTGTTATACGTAACTTTAAGATCGGATAAAATTTAACCGGAGGGTGGTCAAACGACAATTTTCAGTTTTGTGTGGTCTAGAGACATGGGACAATAAGTTCTATTATTTTCAGCGTTTGACCACCTCTCGAAATTTGTGAAAAATGCGAAAAACTTTGAAACTGTTATACGTAACTTTAAGATCGGATAAAATTTAACCGGAGGGTGGTCAAACGATAATTTTCAGTTTTCTGTGGTCTAGAGACATGGGACAATAAGTTCTATTATTTTCAGCGTTTGACCACGTCTCAAAATTTGTGAATAATGCGAAAAAGTTTGAAACTGTTATACGTAACTTTAAGACCGGATAAAATTTAACCGGAGGGTGGTCAAACGACAATTTTCAGTTTTCTGTGGTCTAGAAAGACGGGACAATAAGTTCTATTATTCTCAGCGTTTGACCACCTCTCAAAATTTGTGACAAATGCTAAAAACTTTGAAACTGTTATACGTAACTTTAAGACCGGATAAAATTTAACCGGAGGGTGGTCAAACGTCAATTTTCAGTTTTCTGTGGTCTAGAGACACGGGACAATAAGTTCTATTATTTTCAGCGTTTGACCACCTCTCGAAATTTGTGAAATATGCGACGCAAGAGGTTATAACATTATCTGGGTTTGATGTCATTTTATTGGAGATATGAACTTGTTTGTTTCGTTTTTTTCGAATATTTTTAAGTTTTCAAAAAAATTATTTGGTGGTCAATCATGGTCAAACGTTGGTCAATCCTATACTGCAACAAAATTTTAGAGTTTGCAGTAAAAAAAAAAATCGAAAAAAAATTTTTTTTTTAATTTTGAAAATGTGAAGGGTGGTCAAACGATGGTCAATCGTATCCGATGAACAAAATGTCTATATTGGCTAATTTTAACATTTTCGCCATTAGACCCCAAAATATGGGTATAGCGGCTGTAGCCTAAACAAGAGGTGGTCAATCGAAATCGCTGATGGTCAATAGTGGTCAATAAATGGTCAATCCTTTCTAGCATTTTTGTCGATTTTTGACCAGTTTGTGGTGCCAACTTCACGGACCTACTGTGGTGCCACCTGGTGCTTGTTGACACATTTTGAACGTTGCTGCAATTGCCGTTTTATATTTTGTTCTTAAAATTTTTATTTTGTGCATTGTGTGTACGAAAGGTGAACAGTTTTGTGTGTGACAGGTGACCATTTAGTGCTTAGCCTCAAATATTAAGTGGCAGTTCGTATATTTATTCATTACTATATAGATAATCTCCGAAAATTTCGTCCAAACGACGATTGACATACGAGGAGATGGTGCACTTGGTTGGGCATCTATCGGAAATTGAAGATCTGAACGAAATCAATTACGAGATTTTGAAGAATCAAATGAACAAATCCAGGATTCTGAAGAAGTTGGTGAAACTAAACAAGTCGATTAAGATGGCCCAAGTATCTCACATTCAGCTCAAAATGAACTAACTCCCAAAGAAAAGATTGGTTGGAGCAAAGGGGGATTTGAGAAAACAGTTGAAAATGGAATTGAGATAGAAAGTTTAATGATTTTTTTCTTTTCTCAGTACTGTTGAAGAAATGGTTGATTTCACAAATTTGTATGCCATACAACAGCATCAAAGATTTGGTCCCACCTCCCTCCAAGAAATGAAAACATTTCTTGGCATTCATTTGCTGCTCATTTGTTATTTTATTATGTCAACTGACGATATGTGCTAACCCCTGAACGGGGGTTGGTAACCCTTCACAAATGATGGCAAAAAATTGCAAATAAATCAGACTTTCTAGTACCACAGTTTCAGATTTTTTTCTCTGAACCAAAATAAATAGTGACCGAAAGGATTAATATATTTTCGCATTGATATTATTATTATTATTATCAATTAACGGGTCGATGGCCGCAGTGGTTAGGCGGCTGACTATTGTTGTGAGAGGACGATAGGTGCCGGGGTTCAATTCTCTGGAGGGACGGTGACATTTTTTCAGAGAGTTTAATCCCGGATCGACTTGCCATTCGCTGTTGGGAGCAAAGTGATTAACAGCGCGGCATCATAAAAGGCGATATGATGCTGTCACAAAGCCATTTAAACACAACTTACACACACTAAACTACACCGCAAGAGTTGTAGTGATAGCCAGACAAGTAATACAGCTTACGGAGTCACTGCAACTAAGCACCCACCACACATTAAAAAAAAAAAAAATGATAACCAGACGTCCAATATCATGAGTAATCTGTATACTGGATACACTATCACTTCATGGTAGCTATAGAACACTATCCTAGCCTTCTTTCGTTTACATCTTGTGCGTTTTTGCCTACACTTCTGGTTCAGACGTGGCTTCTTTCTAGTGGTTCTTCCTCGTGCACCATTTTCATAAAGTTTCTGTCGAATAATTATGTAAAAACTTGAACAGCAGATGTTCTCATGGTGTTGTTAATCTTCTATTGCAAATCTTCAATGATCTTCTAGGGCCATATGGCAGTAGTGGCATACTTTTTTGACATCTGAATCTGTTGCCCGACCACCCAATCTTTTCTTTTCTGGGCTTCCCTATACTTGTTATGTACAAAGGTTATTTAGGAAAGTAAATTAAATTTGTAATTTTGCATCCATGATGATTTGCCATCAACAACTGAGAAACGTAGACAAAAATGAAACTCATCCCTGAAAAACACTCAGTTCCACTGATCAGCAGATCAAATTTTGATGATGGGATTCTATTTCTGGTCGTAGATCAGGTGTCTCAGCTAGCTGAAATCAAAACAGATAAACAATTAATATCTACAGTTTCTATCTCGTGTGTGTCTATCAATGTCTTCAGGAAATGATTGGCCCTTTTTAAGGATTCAAGGATTACACCTTTTCAAGCTCAATTAAATTAGAAGTGTGCCTGGTTGGTTTGCGATTGGCCAGAAGAAACTGCAAGTGTTCATACTTCTTCTGTGCCAGCCACACTCGGAATTTGTCTTGTATTTTTCAACAGCCAAAAAAACATTTACGGTTAGTAAATAGAATCGGATCTAGTTTTGTCAAGTGGATTCTAGGTGAAATTTTTCTGATTTAAATTATTCAAGTTCAAGGTAGTAAAGGGTCATTCAATTATTAGAACCAAGAATTATTATATTGTCAGTGATCCTGCCCATCCAGGACAATTATTATAACATGGTAATCTCAGTCCGATCGTTTTAGTCAACACGAGGAAAAATCGGTACTGTCGGCAAAATAACGAACACCCATTAATGGAGAACGGTGCCAAGTTTACATATAATTTATTCATTTAGAAAACGTCTCAGTACAAAAATTTTGGCGACCAACATGAGGCTTGATCTATAACTCAATATAATGAGGGTGGTAATAGCTGTAGTACTAACCAGACTTGACTTTTCATCGAAAGAAACTGAAAAATGTCTTGTAAATTGAATTTGCTTAGATCAGGGATTCCCAAAGTGGTCGTAATCGACCCCTTGGGGTCGATATCGGTTTCCCAGGGGTCGACATAAACGAAAACTGATTTTGGGGGTCGACGAGGTACCAGTTCATTTTGGAAGAGGGGTCTCTTGCCCAAAATAGTTTGGGAATCCCATAGTACCATTTCAGAGAAGTAAGGAAATAATAAGGTTAAAACACAATAACAACAGCTCTTCGTCTCCTGGAATCTTGCCTGTATAATCGCCAACAAGGGATAGAAGCCAAGAACCATGAAACAGGCAGGATTGCTTACTCGGATTGGCAAACGGTGAAACGTGGAATCCCGCAAGGTCCGATCCTGAGGCCATTATTCTTCCTAGTCTATATTAATAACCTTCCGGAAGCCAGTAATTGTAAGTACAAGGCGATTGTGTTTGCAGATGACTGTTCAGTGGTTGTTAGAACTAATGAGTCGTTAACGACAGAGGTAACAGCAACTCTGGAGGATTGTTAAAAGAAATCGACAAGTGTCTTGATCGGTTGCCTATCTTTTGGAGATTGTTCATCTTATGCGGCCTACAGACGAAACGATCTGTTGTACGACTTCTCGTACTACAAGTTGAAAATAAAAATGTAAAGAAAAGTCAAGACAAGTCAATCGCTTTTTTTCCTCCACACGTAGGCTGTCGAATCATCTACCATGTTAGAGGAGGTTGTACAGCCGATCATATCGTCTGTAGACCCCTTTAGAAGTCAATAACCAACTGCAAGTGTTCTTAACGTTGGTTTACTAAGCTCTTCAAGTAACTTTTTTTCCTATTTAGTAAACAGTTTATATATTTCTTTGCTTAATTTTGTCTGGGTGTTGCTTTCCAGAGAAAGGCTCTCTATTTGAGCAGAAGACGCTGGGAAGGCAATAGGGCATTCCAGATTGATCATTTGCCAAAAGGCAAGGGTTATTTTCAATTTCCTTTTGAAGAGGAAAAATTGTAGTCCATACCAGACTTAGTCTTAAACTGATCTCTACTAACTTTATGTCTAGAACATCGTTTGCCAGCAGGTTTCCTGTATGGGGGGCCACATAGGAGATAGAATCCATTTTAACAATTGGGCTAGCATTATCTGACACTATAAAATATCCATCAAGAAAAAATGTTTGCATCCATCACACAAAATTATAGAATCAGTTTTGATCGCCCTACACGCACTATTAATATAGTTACCTTAATCTTGTGGTCTCAGGGGAGTTCCTTTTAAACATCCAAATATGTCTAAAATTGCTTCAAGATCGCTGGTAGGTGTTCAAGTAACATTTTCACCCATTTCCATATTTTTTCAAACTTAATTGCAAATTAATGATGGACTGGAGCCTCACAGAAAGCTAATTGGGAATATCAGAAATTGAAGAGGTCCTAATATACTATCTTGTCGAAAATTATTGAGAAACAAAAAAGCAATAAAGGTATAATTCCGAGTTCAAAGTACAATTCCTCTAGGAAGGTAATTTAGTCCACGTCGTCGAGTCTCTCTCCTTTCATTGTTTTTGATATCTCATCAAGATTAGATCGACTCAAGCGGAAATAGATGTCGACTGTTATAAAATTTTACGATTTCTGAAGCATGCTAACTAGCGTACTCGGATCCACTTCACCCATTTATCCTCTTTTGTTTTACTTTCTCGTCCTCCACTCCAAACAAGAGGATAAAGAATTCGATGTATGGATATGCTTAAATCGTGCCATTTTCATCTCAGATCGGTTATCTCTCTATCCCCACGAATTAAATCGCTTAAACGCTAAAATATTGGAATCGAATCGGTTATTGAAAACCGCAGTCCGAACCGTAAACGCGAGAAGAATACAACAACTAGGTAGTAGCTAAAGTTTGAAGCGCGACACCCGACGGCTAGACTAGGCGAGCTTTTAATCTGAGAACAAAATCGATAAAATACATTTAAAACATTTGTTACACGCTTTATGTTACTTTAGCCTAGGTTTCGCGGGTGAACGGGGGGTGCTGAGGGGACACACACATAATGGGACACACTCGAAAAGTATGGCTACAGAAGCAGCGTCGATTCCCAACCCCCTCCCCACCCCCTCCCGCACGAAATATACGCAATCCCCTACGACGACAAATTTCGCAGGCTTTACTCGTAGAAAGAGAAAAAGCGGGATTATTGCCGTAAAATTGGAGAGAGCGAGATGAACGAATAGTGCGAGGCATTGATGATTTGCTAGAAATTTTAGAGAATGTCTATCTTCTAGTTTTCCCCGGCGAACGCGAACGCTGATGATTGTTCTTCCCCCCTTACCGCTGCGTCCCATCTCTTTTACTTACGCCAGTAAAACGCCAGAAAGTCCCGTTTAATATATCAAATACTTTGCCTGATGGCTGGTTCGGCACTATTACCGATGCCCGGGCGTCCTAACTGTTCCTCTTATTCGCGCTAGGGAAGGGGGAAGGAGGGAGGAATCAGTAGAGGAAATGCCTTATTATATTGCATTTCCTCCGTCCGCCATTATTCTGTTCGAACGAGTTCCTTGATTCCGGTTCGATTTCCGTGCGTTACGCCCGGAGTTTGCCGGAGTTTAATTTTAAATTGTCGACGTTTCTCGGTCTGACGGTGGCGAAGCGAAGGACGAAACGCGGTCGTAGATGTGATGATATGGTGATATAGCTACAGAGTTTGGCTTCCACCCCCTATTATTTGGAAAGAATTCTGAAAAAATATATTTTGGAGCTAGAAAGTCGGTGGCGATTGCTGCTAACCATCAACAATAAGAACAGTTCCAATATGAATGAATTTTTTGGCATTCTATCTCCATTAATTAATCGCAGGGAGATATAAATTAGATTGAGACTGATCTTTCAAGACCCTCATAGACGTCAATCTCTCTAATCGGTTGATGGACCCCCAGGGGAGTATGTGGTATCAGCGGAACTGTGCCATTAGAGCACCCACCCAGATAGAATCTGTATCCCATACTGAGGTTGAACACCATCATGCTGAAACCGAATGGTTTCATTCAAAATTGAATCCGCCGATTAAAATCATGCTCTGATAATTTTGCTAATTTTGTTTTCTACTGGTGAAACTTCTCTTGTAAAATATTGATCGTAGTAGTTTGGAAAATTTCATTGTCTCGTGCTAGTTGTCGGGTTGAACGAGGCGGATTGGGGTAGTGGGTTTAACGTTCAAAACTTCCAATAAGACCGAGTTTGACAGTTAAATGTCAAATTTAGACATGCTAGACGTTCAAAACATCCTAATGTGATCGGGTTTGACATTTAAATGTCAAAATTGATCGACCTAGATTGTTTAAAACGTCAAATACGACTGAAATTTAGGATTAACCGCGAAACATGGTTGGAGTTGACCTGGAGTGTCCAGTGCTGTCGAAGTTGACATTTAAGTTTCGAAGGTAGCCAAGTTAAGCTTTCAAAACGTTCAATATGAACATATTTAATATTTGAATGTCAAAAGCCTTCGAGCTCGATATTGAAAATCAAAACGTCAAATACGATCCTGTTTGACATGATGACAAATGAAGTCGAGGTTAATGTTCAAAGCTTCAACAACATCTTGACGATTGACATTTAAATATGAAGAAAGTTCAATGCAGTCTAGTTTTACGAATAGGATATGTAATACAGATGTCAAAGTTATCGATAAATCTAGATGCTTTAAAACAAAAAATTTCAGAGTGTGACGTTTGAATGTCAAATGTAGCCGAGATTGACATACAAAGCATCCAATACGACTAGATCTGACCGAAGTAGGTAATAAAAACGTCCCATATTACTTATTTTGACGTTTAAATCTCAAATGTGATCGCACTAGTGAGAATCAGAACGAGCAATACAGTCGTATTTACCATTTAAATAGAAGTTTGGTCAAGCTGGACGTTCAAGATATCCAATATGACCGCTTTTGACGTTTAAATGTCAAACACTTATTGAATTTGACGTTTGATGTCCACATGTAGCCAAGTTTGACATAAAATCCGTCTAGTACGAGCATGTATGACGCAAACGTGTGCAATTATGGCCGAAATAGACCATAAAAACGTCCAATATGGTTAAGTTTGACATTTAAATGTCAAACGTGATCAGGGTCACGCATCAGGAGTCCAAATATCCAACGCGGCCGAATCAGAACATGCAATACAGTCGAATTTCGCATTTAAATATAAGTGCAGTCGTGCTAGACGTTCAAGATATCCAATATGGCCGACTTTGACGTTTAAATGTCAAACACTTATTGAATTTGACGTTTGATGTGTACATGCAGCCAAGTTTGACATAAAATCCGTCTAGTACGAGCATGTATGACGCAAACGTGTGCAATTATGGCCGCAATAGACCATAAAAACGTCCTATATGGTTAAGTTTGACATTTAAATGTCAAACGTGATCAGGGTCACGCACCAGGAGTCCGAATATTTAACGCGGCCGAATCAGAACATGCAATAGAGTCGAGTTTCGCATTTAAATATAATTATGGGCGTGCTAGACGTTCAAGATATTCAATATGGCCGACTTTGACGTTTAAATGTCAAACACCGAGTGAATTTGACGTTTGATGTGTACATGCAGCGAAGTTTGAGATAAAATCCGTCTAATATGAGCATGTATGACGTAAAGTGTGCAATTATGGCTGTAATAGACTATCAAAACTTCCAATATGGTTAAGTTTGACGTTTAAATGTCAAACGTGACCGCACAAGGAGTCCAAATATCCAACGCGACCGAATCACAACGTGCAATTTAGTCGAGTTCTGCATTTAAATATAAGTGTAGTCGTGCTAGACGTTCCAATATGGCCGACTTTGACGTTTAAATGTCAAACACTGATTGAATTTGACGTTTGACTGCCATATGTAACCCATTTTGACGTAAAAAACTTTTTAACACAACGCAATATGACCTGAAATGCACGATGAAATATTGTTAAATTTGACATTCAAACGTCAAACCTAGCTTCGTTAAAAAAGTGACAGCGTTCCTTCTAATAAAATTCAATTGTCACGTTCGGATTTTTTTTTCGTCCCCCCAGTATAGAAGCAAATAACCCGGCAACGGTTCTGTACATTAGCTCGAAACTGCGTGCTTTGAAAGGGAACCGGTATTAGGTCGAAATTAAAAACTAGAAATCCGTGCGCTATTTCAACGGGCACAAACGACTCTGTAACGTCCAATTAAATTCCGATGGTCTTAATTGAAAAATGAAGTGGAACGCGATAACAGGTGTAGACCTAGGTTGATTTTCCACGGGCTTTTATCGCCTCCCCTCCCCTCTCCTCTCTCTCCCACACAGATTAATTTGAATGGGTTGCTCGTACGGCAATCAAAGGAATTTTATAACCTAAATTTATTACGTAATATATCGATTAGGACGCTATTAAATCGGCAATAGTTCCACGCTCGTAATAATGTAGGTGAACGCTGCTACACCTTTTTTTTCTTTTTTAGTCGAAGGGGGTGGTGGAGTACGCGTGAAATTGTACAGAAGTCGAAAACCGACGTCGCTACTCGTTTACGCCCGGACTGTTCTAAAATACTCTACTACGCGAATGGAAAAATTAAATTAGGGATCGCGGTAGGCGAGTAACCCTGTTACGTTGGGAGTAATGCGTTGATACTGGCACCCGTGGCAGTTCGGATTAAGGGGTCGTAGTCGGTAAATGTAGTTGAATACGGTGGAGGTATACAGGGTCTTTCACGAAACCCGTTACGTAGAAGGTTTGACAAATCCACTATTACATACATGTTGGCAAGCAGAAAAGTTTAAGTACTTAGGAGTGACAGATAAAATGACTGGTGCATGTGTGGACAGTAGTACCAACAGCTTAACTTAATCCCATAGTACATACAAGGGGAACCAATAAATAGACAACGATCATAGAGAGGAAGATGCCGAAATAAATGGCTGAAGGAAATGGAAGATGATGCTGAGCATGACAGCAGCTTCCAAACAACTGGGCAAACATTAGGAAAACGATTTAAACAGACAGAAAAAATGGAGGAATGATCTCTACTCCAGAATAACAGACCCACCACTAAGAAGGCCAAAGCTTGGTTCTCAGTTGAAACACCTATTCCTATTTGATTAAAGAATGAGAAAAGGATCTAAGCAAATAAGGCAGCAACTGACTAAATTCCAGAGGTTCAAAGCCGCAAAAATAACCTCGAATCGAGATCATAGTGTCATCTAGGGGGTGTCATGCTGCTACTGGAAACTGCATAAGTGCAAACGGTAGTAAGCTGTTTTTTTTGTATAGTTTGCATTATCTTTACGAAAAAATATTACGAAAAATTTGAAAAAATATGTATTTAAATGCACATATATAAAATCCTAACAATTTGTAACATCTTCTACAAAATATCACCTACAAAAACAATCGGAACAGTTCCAATATGAACGCATTCTTTGGCTTTCTGCAGCCATTAATTAATCCAAACGAGATATAAATTAGATTGAGACTGTCCCTTTTGAGACTCTCATAGACGTCAAACCTCGCTAATCGGTTGATAGACCCTCACGAGGGTATGTGGTGTCAGTGGAACTGTGCCATTAGAGCACCCACCGGACAGAATCCGAGTGTCAACACAAAAAGAGAGGATCTGACGAACATAAGAGCTGTAGAGGTACAACCCGCACTAAGGTAAACCTCGTTGCATCAAAGCAAAATTTGAGTTTGAACTAGCGTTCATATCAGATAGATCCTATTGTTAAATTGGAAATAAAAACTAGTAGAATCTATCGATTTGTCAGGAGAACTATGTTATTGAAAATGAACCTTAGCGTTAGCTAACTTCATTGCAATGAATCGATAGATTCTACTATTACAACTAAGAAAATAATTTAAAATTAAGGTGCATTTGCATAGGACGCTGACAATTTGTCGCAAGCTCGAATCTGTAGAGATCCATCTACCGAAGCATCAACAGCAAGAACGCAGACGAAATAAACGTAGCTGTCATCGCGGACAAATCACAGTATGCGACCAAAATATCTGGTCGTTTGCAAGACGGTAGTAGATATACAAAAAAAAAACGATTAATACCACAAAATAATCCAAACCACCTCTATGTAGATTAAAGCAAACATACCATTCCGACCAGTAGTCAACACGAAACGACTTACCAACATTCAACGCAATAGCCAAATCTTCGATATGAACCCATCTACCAAACCATCAACAATAAGAACAGTTCTAATATGAACGCTATTTTTGGCATTCTGGGGCCATTAATTAGCCCAAACGGGATATAAATTAGATTGAGACTGTCCCTTTTGAGACTCTCGCGGACGTCAGACCTCTCTAATCGATTGATAGACCCTCGCGAGGGTATGTGGTGTCAGGGGAACTATGCCATTAGAGCACCCACCCGGACAGAATATAAAAGTGTCGACACAAAAAGTGAGAATCTGACGAACATCAGAGCTGTAGAGGGACAACTCGCACTAACGTACACCTCGTTGCATCAAAGCAAAATGTGAGTTCGAACTAGCGTTCATATTAGGTAGTTCCTACTGTTACATCGCAGCCATCATCTCCAGTAATAATGCGATTCGAAAATTTGCCACATTCTTCCTTATAGTAGCAGCTGAGGTTATGTTGCACAAGTTATAAGCTACTTCTGCACGAAATTGGGCTTGATTCAATAATTTGCATCCTGGTTGCTTCTTAGAATTTACTAACGTCAAGTCTAAAAGATGGTAGAAAATCCTTATGTACTATTTACGACTCTTTATATATATTTTGTACCTTCCCATGAAGCTATCCAATAAATCCACACCTCCCATATGTCTGTTATATTCGGTTGTAATATAAAGACAAACAACTTCAATAATTTTCTTTTCCTTCCGATCGTATCTTTTCACTTTCGAAATTGAAACATCTCTCAAAGACGCAATTTGCAATTGCTATTTCTTCGTACAGTATCCAAAGAATAAATTCCCTCCTTTGTCAAATGCACCATTAGAGGCAATGCTGTATAATAGTTATCATGATATAGTCTGTAATTTTGCTGTCGTGGAATAATTCTAGCTAAACGTAAAACCAAATTTGATGTTACTCTGAGGTCAAGTTTGTCAACTGGCACAGCTTTTTCTTCTTGACCAGCATAAATTTCAAATATATAGGCAAATCCTCAAATGACTGGCATAACAAAGAATTTGAATCCCCATTTATGGGGCTTGCCTGACTTTGGTGGAGCATATTTGCTCGTCTATACATAGATTTTGCTTCAAGGCAACCGAAGAAAATTTATTGTTCAGCAAATCAAGAATAGGTCTAATTTTGTGAAGCCTATCATGTCCTGGCTGATCACAGGGTATAAAAGAGTCGTTATTGTTGAAGTGTATGAACTTATCATCTCGAATTTGTTGATTAACTGGGGCAAATCTTAGTTCATTACTCCACGTTGACCTCGTATTGAGCATATTTAGCAATGAAGTATACATATATTAGCATGCCAAAAAAATTGCTTTATGTTATTTTCGGTAAAGAATGCTGGTCTCTCAGTTTTGGTCTTCTACAATTTTTGCTATCAACTTACTTGAGAAAAAGTAGTTGAAGAATTACAATGCCGGTTCCAAAGCTAAAATTTCTTCAGATATTTCTATGTCTCAATGGGTGGTAGCTGATCATCATTTAAAATCAAAGACTTAGATTTCCAAAATATATCCTTTTTTACGGCTACCTTACTTCGGTTCAAGGGCAAGAAAGAAGAGAGGGGCAAGTTATCTTCTTCATCCTCTGGCTCTTCTAGAACACCACTTCTACTCGCACTTTTTTCAATGTCTTCGATTTCTACTTCATTATCAGTTTCGGGCAAAATGCGGTCTTCATCGCTATCTGCAATTCTAAAGCGAGTGTCGTTGTCGTCAATTAGACTGGTAAAATTTGCTCAAAACTGTTCAATATCATTTTTTGCTAGAATCTTTTCCTGTCCATACTGAAAGAATAATTGAAAACAATGAACTCAACTGCAGAGCGTTGCCGATAAGGTACAGACTCAAGAAAACGAATGATATCTCGAATGCACGATGTTGCCGATCGGCAACAAAACAAAATTCGATTTTTTTTCAATAATATACACCAATATACAAGATTATACAATCTGGTCAAAAAATATATACCTTTCAGACGTAAAAAGACAATTTTAATGAAATGAAACATTTTTCTCAACCAAACTATAATCAATATAGTCAAGTTAATATAATTAAGTTGCCAGTAGTCTGTAAACTAGGAAATGTCAAGAATACACTGACATGATCGCCACCTACCAGAAAATGCTTGTAACCTATTATATAGCAGTACGAAACCGAATGGATACTTCATGCAACAAAACGATATTTGCTTTAGTGTGAGTTTGAATGGTATATTAGGCAGTCTGTTGCCGAAAAGCAACAATATGCATTTAAGGGTTAAGTCAATACAGACTTGTTATTCCGTAATTATGTCATTTTATAATGTCTCGGGTAATTGAAAGTACATAGAAAGAATATACAGGGTGTTTCAATAGTGCGGTGACGGTTGGTATCTCGATATCTGTTGAAGATAAAAAAAAACTTTAAAAATGAAAGTGCTTTTAATCTTAAAGGGGGCAATAGCTTTCTCTCTCTAGTCGTGTCGGGATACCTTTGAAGGTCACTGTACATACATACATCTATCGTAAATAAAAAAGAATGTCGGTAGAAAGGAACGGGAAGAAGTATTGCAGAATTTCGTCGTCGAGACGCATAGCGCATAGTAATCGACCGAAATCAATACAAAAGCGATGTTCTATATAGGGAAAGGTCCGCATCATCTTATTCTAATCCATCGGAGATTTCAACGAAACCCGGGGAATCTACAATGAGAACGGCAGTACTTCCGTTACGTTTCGTGCGCATAGATTATCAGTTCCGGTTCGGCGACACACGTATGCTTTTTCACAAAGTAGATACGGATCTGTGTGCTTCCTATCGAGATGCCTACGCTACTCTTGCATCCTGTCCCACGCCGCGGCTAATACCATCCCTATCCCTATCCCTTTAAGTATATTGCCACTTCTGCTTGGGATCGGTATCTAAGCATCTATCTAACTGGTGTTAGGTGTTAAAGAACGAATACGATATAAAGGTAATCATCTTGTCGTAACATTTCTTCGATTCTATCTTATTTTCATGTTAGGTTTTGAGGGCACAGTAATATCGTTCGATCCTGATTGTCTTGGGCGACTAATTAGCATAAACAATTCGTCTAATTAATGAAAATGAACAAGAAATCCCGGAAGTCGTCGAAAGACTTTTTTTTTAGTCGAAATTGGAAGGAAACGGAAAGCCACCCTTGCGAATCGGCGATTTTATGTTTCGGAAAACGAAATGCGAATAATTATTCCAATTGAAGTCATTAGTTGAAGTTCCTACTGGCCCACAGAAACTTAATTATGAGCGGATGTATTAAACAACAGCCGGGGTACGTTGAAATGTGGGTCGGGAGAGGAAAAAAAGCATCCCTACGAACGTTGTTTTACCCTTGTAGGAAATGAAAACGGGGAACAAGGGAGAGGGGGTACAGGGAAAGAGACTTTGTGTATTGCGTAAGCTCCAGGATGTAATAAAACTTGAAATATGAAAGCGGCGATTAGCGCTAAAGCCAACGGTTATAAATTTTGTTACGGATTTAAAGTTCCAACTTCGTACAATAACACCTTCCTATGTTAAGATGCAATTTAATGGAGAGTGTAATCCGCGTGGCCTACTCATTCTTCAATTGTTACTAGTCGCCAACATCGATCAATATATGCAACCAACATCGTAGTAGGCTATACATACGACTTTCGGGGGAGGCTGTCAGCCGTTTCTCAACTTTCCAGAAAGGGTAGTAGTTTACGACCCTAACCTGGTGACGGATTGATTACTTCGACAGTAATGGAGTGGAGACGTGACAACGTATCCTTTCTTCGTCCTTCTCTCCTATCTTACGTTGATGCGAGCCCACCTTGCTGCTCGCGCGAAATTCTCCGTTCGTTCTCTTTGTGAGGTACGTCGTACGTGCCCGCGGTTTATTGCTTTACGTGCTAGCGTTCGCTGTTCCATCTTTTATTTTCGCCCGGGGGCATAAATAATACAACGCCGCCTAGGTAGCTAGCCCGGTCGTAGATATTTCGCTTATGGCTTTCTCTGATTAGCTATTTGAGTCTGTCGTGTCTTGTCTGGCTTCCTTGCATTATTTCGTTGAATGTGTTTTTAGTCTTATTGTTTCCTTTTTTGAGTAATTTCCTCCAATTGCTATCAATACTTTTTTTATTCTAAAGTAAAGACGTGGAAATCATATCGGTACTAAACTTGTATTTGAACTAAATTTAGCCTTAGAAATTGCTTTATAAATAAGTACAAAGGGATATTTGTCATCCCCTTGCCTAGGTTTCAAACCATCTTCAGATGATTGTCCAATTGGTAGAAACAATCATGACTAGTGCTTCCAGAAGGAGTACATATAGATTCTTCAGATGTTTTTTGCGAAGTTAATGATTTTAGAATCCTTTCTTGAGTCCTTTCCGAAGTTTGCCCGAGAAAGCTTCATTTTCCATAATTTGATGTATCTATCATTCAGATTTTCATGCAAGAATTTATTGCATCCATAATTAAAACTGAACAAACACTGCTGCTCCCTCAAAATTTAGATTTAGATTTTCCAACTTGTTAGAAGCATTCGTTACTCATACCACTTCCAAAGAAAAACAATCTGGAGGGAGGTGGTGATCTCCGACCAATAAGCATGGTTCCTCTGCTGTACAAAGTAGTTGAGATGGTTATAGAGACACAACTTAAAAAAATATTATCTTACCAGCTGCACAATCTGGATTTCGAAAATATTTCAGTTGTGCTACAGCATTGCTTCATATTGCTAATGATATAGTAAGAGAATATGACAAAGGTAATCTGACAGTGTTTGATTTCATTAGAGCTTTCGGCGTAATTACTCACCAAATAATGTTAGCCATTTTGTCAGAAGTCAGTTTACATAGAGGGTTAACTAATTCGGGCGTCCCACAGGGATCTATCCTTGGTCCTCTACTATTCACTATTTACACATTCGTGTTAATTAGATTTGTGAGGTATTGTATCTAAATGTCATCAATGGTCTAATTACCAATTTATCCAAAAATATATCACTGCATTTAAATCCTTCATTTTACGCGGATCAAAGAACATACGAAGCGATGAAAGCATCAATATCTTTGTAGATGGACGAAGGATTGCTTTTAAAAACTGTTTAAACAGTTTGGGTGTTTCACATGGACACCATTTAAAATTTGACAAACGTCTTAATGATATTGTACGGCGGTCGTATGGATCATTAAAGTTTATACAGTGTGTCCGTAACGTATGGAATACATTCAATATTTCCTAAAGCAAAAGCCATTAAAAAAAAAACCTGAAACACGTCGATTTTTGATTTTAATGTTCTACATTCGACAACAAAAATTGATTATAGGTAGAGGGTGATCCACATTAACGTGATGACGTCACCGACATATTTTTTAAATACAACACCCTGTATTTGGTGACAATTTTAATTGTTTGTTTGGCAAAAAATGAATTTATTCCATACTTTACGGACACACTGTATGCATTAATAGATACATGCTGAACTTAAGGGGTAAACAACGGTTGCGTGAGAGCCTTGTTGTTTCTAACACTAATTATTGTGTTAGTTTGATGATTGGGTGGAAGAGTAGCTGTTACCAAGTGATTGGGGACAAGCTGAACTTTACCAGGTGAGCTACGTCTTTTTCTTTGTTTATTTCTAGCTTTTGACAAGATTTTACATCTTTATGATACATAACAGAAGTTAATTATGCTGTAAGACTTAGACAGTTATTATATCGTCGAAACCGCCTCGATCTAAGACAAGACTTGTATTGCTCTTAGGGTCATATTTATAGTTCCTGCTCAAACCTCGATACAACCTCACGCACGAACTATAAATATCACTTTTAGACAATACTGAAAGAGATAAAGAAGGTTAGGCGGACACCTTGGGAAAAAAATATCCCAATGGATAGACACAGGTGCCAGCTCTGCCCTGGTCATAGACTTATTGTCATCTGTAGTTTTACGACTTAATTACCTTCTTGATCAATAGTTTTCTGTTTTATCTTTAGATACCATTCTCTGGCATAGTACGCATAGAAATTTTTAATCATCCTTTTAATATCCTGGCTAAATTTGGTACCACCACTCTAGTAGACAGTCAGGAATGAGTCCTGAAGTGTTCTCGTGGAACCTAAGCGCGGCGAAATCTAGTTGCGCAAGCTTAAAAAACCATCCACCAGTTCTGCTGGTGTGCAAGTCCTTGATGGACGTGCAAGTCATGAAGACCAGAGCGTTGAACATGAACGTGAATTGTTTTTAAAATCAACAATTCTATGCTACACTTCCCTATACTACAAGAAAACATCAGGTATTACCACTATATAACAACCATATCATTATTTCAAAGAGAGAAGATGTTTGAGTTCCTTTCTAATCCATAATTTCCCTCCCATATCCAGCACTTGCAATACTACTCTACTAGGCTCTCAAGAATGAGGCCTGAAGTGCTCGCGTAGAGTCTAAACGCAGCGAAATCTAGTTTCTTGTATTTTGTCTATACAAATGCACCACACGTTGGGCGCCAATTTCGATAATTGTGCTAATACGTAATCTAATTTTGTAACTGTTGATATGTTAGGGAGTCTAAGGCTTCACTAACTCTGTCCTTTAACGTTTCTTGTTTAGAGTGCCGTTTGCACTTCTACAGTGTGTCTGTAAATGATCGTACGCGAATTATGTTGGTACTATCGATTTTATTTTTCTATAGTTGGTGGCTTTCAGTGGCGTAGCGTAAATCTTTGGGTTGACAAAAAATGTTAATAATAATAAGGTGAAAAGGTGAAAATCTCAATACCGAACAGAGGCCAGCCAAGGAGTGACTTTGTTGACTCTGATAACTGGTTCACGGACGGATCCAAATCCAGTAAGGGCACAGGTGCCGGTATTTATGGTCTGAGCCTAAGACATAGGATATCCTTAAGCGTGGGAGAGCATGCAATGGTCTTCCAGGCAGAAGTATTCGCTATTGCAGCCTGCGCAGAACTGACTGCAAAGGGAGGCTGCACGAAGAGGAAAATAAACATAATGACTGATAGTCAGGCCGCTATCAAGGCAGTTATGAATCCTCTTACCAGGTCAAAACTGGTTAAAGACTGTAAACAGCACCTCAATAAACTGGCACAAGACAACAAGGTATCTTTGATCTGGGTGCCTGGACATGAGGATATTAGAAGCAATATAATAGCCGATGAACTAGCCAAGGAGTGTTCTAGGAAACACTTTATAGGATCAGAACCCGTATGTGGAATCACAAGGGATTCTAGTAGAAGGGCGATTTGGTCTTGGTTAGATAAGGAAAGAGTAAGGAAATGGAGGCCGACTGAGTGTCAACTCCATACTAAAGCGCTAATAGGGGACGGGGACGTTAAGTTCTCTGAAAACCTAATTAGACGCAGTAAAAAACAAGTTAAGACCATTATTGGGTTGATAACTGGACACTGTCCCTTAAGAAAGCATCTATGCAATACGGGTCGGGTGAGCGAACCCTGGTGCAGGAGATGCGAGTTACAGGAGGAAAAAAGTTTACATGTAATCTGCACATGTGAGGACCCCAAATCCTTCAGACCTATTTGCCTGACATCTTTTCTATTGAAAGCAATGGAAAAAGTAATAGATAACTATATAAGAATGGAGGTTATGGAGAAAGCTCCACTTCACACAAGTCAGCACGCATACAGGGCAGGCAGATCGACAGAGACTGCCCTGGAAGAGCTAACAAGGACCATTCAGGAAACCTTGAATGAAAAAGAAACAGCTATATGTGCCTTTCTAGATATCTCAGGTGCGTTTGATAACACGTCGCATGATGCGATCAGACGAGCACTGGAGACAAGGGGGTGAGTAAAACAGTAACCAAATGGATAAGTGAGGTGCTCTCCACAAGGACAGCTAAGACAATGGTAGGCGTGTGCTCGCCTTTGATGTGGAGCCTGGTGGCGGATGAGCTGCTTAACAGGTTGACTGCGTTCGGCGTACACTGCATAGGATATGCCGATGACATTGTTATAATAGCAAAAGGCAAATTTGAGGGAATTCTTTGTGAGCTGATACAAACAAGCCTTAGAATTACAAGCGAATGGTGTCGATCAGTGGGGCTGAGCATTAACTCAGCAAAAACCACAATCGTACCTTTCAATAGGAGGAGGAAACTACTGAAAATGAAAGATATACGTCTAGATACAGCAGTAATCGAATGCAAAACAGAAGTCAAATATCTAGGAATAACTCTGGACAAAAAACTTCTGTGGAACAAGCATATCGAACTGACTGTGAATAAAGCAACAAGAGCTTTAATGATATGCCGGAATTTAGCAGGCAAAACGTGGGGCTGTAACCCAAATATAGTGCGATGGCTGTATACTAGTATAGTAAGACCTATGGTATCCTTGGCAAGCTGCAAAGGTTAGCATGTGTATGCATTACCGGAGCAATGGGAACCTGCCCAACCGCTGCCCTAGAGGTCATCCTAGACCTCACACCTCTACATCTAGTAGTGGAGGGAGTGGCCCGTGCGGCAGTGTACCGACTAGCCAGGGCACGGACGGGAGGGGGCGAGACTTTATGCCAAGGAGCTTTGTCATCCATGGCGGGACTCTCCCCACTTTCGGATCTGCCAAGCGATGAAATGGTTAGGAAATACAGCTTCGAAAAGAACTTTTCAACGAAGTTGAGCAACAAGAGAGAGTGGGAAGGAGAATCCTCCACCTACTCTCTAAAAGCAAACACCATCAAATGGTATACGGATGGGTCCAAAACTGAAAAAGGAACAGGTGTAGGGGTATTCGGGCCAGGAACCAAATACTCAGAGCCGATGGGAATATACCCCAGTGTCTTCCAGGAGAGATTAATGCGATTGGAAGATGTGCTCAGGTGAATCTTGACAGGGACTATCGGAAGGAGAATATTGCAATCTTCTCCGACAGTCAGGCAGCCTTATTGGCGCTGAGTTCTAACACCATCAGCTCCAAGTTAGTTTGGGAATGCCGGGATAAACTAAACAACCTGGGCAAAGAAAACAAAGTTGCATTGTGCTGGGTACCAGGACACACTGGAATCAGTGGTAATGAGAAAGCTAATCTATTAACAAAGGAGGCCGCCACAACATCGTTTGTGGGACCGGAACCATTCTGTGGAATAGGGATGAGCACCTATAAGACAGGGAAGAGGTCGTCAGAGCTTCCCTCTGGCACAATCTTCCTGGTCTGACACATTCCAAGGTATTCCTTGGAAATTTCAACAGGCAGAAAGCAAAAACCATGCTAGAACTAAACAGGAACAGATTACGTATTCTCACAGGTTTCCTTACAGGGCATTGTCACCTCGGGGAGCACATGAAGAGAATAGGTCTGAAACAGAATAGAGACTGCAGGTTCTGCGGGGCGAAAGATGAAAGTCCGGAACACCTGATATCCAACTGCACAGAAATTGAAGAAATTCGCGCCAACTATCTTGGCAAAGGCGTTATAGACGAGGAAGAAATACCCTCTCTGAAACTATCACATCTGTTACAGTTTATTAAAGCTCTCAGGCTGGATGGGGAGCTGTGACTGCGGGCAAAACCCAGCAGCTTACACCTCATGTAAGGGGGCACAATAGACCCACGGTTGCAGTGCAATATCACCCTTATATCTAAATCTAAATCTAAACATGTGAGGAATTGAAGGTACTCAGGCAGAAACATTTCGGAAATGACCTACTGGAGCCTTCGAGGGTACTCAAGTTTCCAGTGGGCAAGTTTCTGGACTTTATAGAGGACAGTAAACTTCTCAACTGGAAATGAGGGCTCCAATAGGGATGGTACTGGACTATAGGTGTCCAACCCTAACTGAATGAATGAATGAATGGACTTAAGCGATACTGTAGCCACTACAAATTCAAAAATCTTAATTAAATTAATTAAATTAGGAGAGAGGTTGGTAGCCTTGAGATAGTCTATAGCTTCTGACAATTTTTTTAGTTAAACTTGGATGATTCAGTAAAAGATTCATTTTATTAAATCTGTTATATAACAAAAAAAGACGTACATTCCAATCGACCGCGTTTAAATTATTGATTTCTTTCATTTTTTTATGATTTTAATCTAATTCTAATCTATTTTTTTGTTTCAGGTAAGCCCTTTTCTTGAACTTCATTTGATGTACGTAAGTGCTTAATTTTTATGTTAATGTTGCATTAATCTGAATTAAATTTTGATGCACACATATATGTACAAATATATAATAAAACCTTTCTAAATCAGTTCTATTATGCATACTTGCACATGTGTAGTGCGCAAACTTATCCCGACAAGCGGAGCGTTGTGTCTACACCACCATTAGCTACTTTCTCGCATATTTGAATTCCACCCCGGTTGAATTATTAAGCAGAGCTGCAGCATCTCGGGTACTTCTTGAAAGCTTCCCCGTTCGCTTCCACTTCACGTTGAAACGTGCAACCGCCATCTCTACCGCACCGTCATCTTACGAACGAAAGTTGGAAAGTAAATTCAGCTAATTATTGAAAATTTAATAGAGTTCTCTTCCACTCCCTTAAAGAAGAGCGCAGTTGTAAATTTGTTAGTTCGGTGGTTGAGCTATCCCCTCACTTCTTCCCTTCTAGCTTTCCTAATAAATATCGCTTTTTTTCCTTTTCGATGGATATTAAAGTATCTTTTAAGTTGGCAGCGTTGGAGATTTCGATACCTATACCCTGAACACGCGCACACAGCCTAGGCGACTCGTAAGTGCTGACACTTTTTTTTTGTATGTGTGTGTGTGTGTGTGCATCCCACGTCGCGGAGCTAACCCCGGCACAAAACTCCCCGGGTTGGCTAATATTTATGACAGGGGTAGACGCAAATATGCGAAAGAGAAGCCCTAAGAACGTAACGGTGTGCCGTTAAGAAGAAAGACGGTTTTTTTTTCTTCGTCTTTTTCCTCTGTTTGTTTGGCTACAATGGAGGTCGAAGAGATATTTGCCGGACGTGTGTAGGTGTGGATATTGTGATATATAAATATAAAATGTGAAGGTCCTTCCTCTTTATTAAAATATGTTTTAGAATCGTCACTGTATAAACGCCGATTGGTCGAAATTTTAATCGTTAGGAGCGCGTACCAATTTGCAATATTTTCGCACCCTCAATTAGCAGTATTACACGTATTTTACGACCCCCCACTCACATCCGATTAATTTCGCAGTCAGTTAAATGCGAATATACAGAGCGAGCAAGATTTAATTTCGTAACAAATGTAACAGAACGAAATAAATTGGATTTTTATCTGATGCCTCGACGTCACGCGGGTTAATTTGAATAAAATAGCCCTGGCGGGAAAGGGGAGGGTTAACCGAGTCTATGTTTTTGAGTTTTAACTTTACCAGCGCAATTGTGCAGAAGTAATTAATCGCGTTCTTTATCTAAAGCGTGGGCAAAAGAAACACTTCAATATCTCAAGCAATTTTGAAGATATTTTGATCATTTACAAGATATCAGAATTATAACATTAACTAAGTAAAATAAATAGAACAACGAATGCATTTAATTATTCTGGGACGTATTTAGAAAGTTTTATATTCTAATCATTATTTAAAAACAAATATCTTTCATCACGTCTGGTATTATTCTTTTTTTATATTGGGATGAAGAACATTCCGAAATTAAAGTCCAACAGTAGAGTCAGCAAGCATCTCGCTATTCCACTTGCCCTGATAGCGTTTTTCAATAGTGAAAATATCCTGATGAAATCTTTCCCCATCACCCCCATCACTAACGTCTCCAAGATTCGGGGGAAAGAAGTTCAGGTGCGAATGCAAGAAATGTATTTTAAGACTCATATTACAGCCTAATGCGTGGTAACTTCTAACAAGTTCACTACCTAACAATTTCCTCGTAATCTTCAGATTTTTTATTTCCTAAGAAATTCTTTGTCGCACTTTTCCCAAGCAGTCCGTTCTAAATCGCTCAAGGGCCACCGCGAGATTCTTGTATACGCCTCTAGTTAGAAGAGGCATACAGTGCCTGTAGTAGAAGCCACACATCGCTCAGTCGTGTGTTAGAAGTTGGTGATCGTAGGTGTCCAGGTATGGCTGTGATAAATATTTCGAATTTTTGAGTAGTGAAGCTGCTGTCTCGCGTAACTTTCAGAGTTTGTCTTTTCTACTAAAGGAATCCTGTAAAATTATCATACTAGTATTAAATCCTAGGCAATATAATGCTTTATGCACTGTGATGACGAAATGTCGCTAACTCAAGCTAATTTCTGTTGACGCCATGTTTGATTTATAAAGGTTAATCGGGTAGTATGGGCCAAACCATAATCGGGTGCTATGGGCCATTGTAAGTGAATCATGTTTTTTACTCTTAGGAAATGCCAAAGTTCAAGAAGAAGCCAGAGGGTGAAGGTCGTGGGGAGTGGTCACATATAAACATGAAAGAGGCTGTTTCAAGTGTTTTGGAGAACAAAATGACTGAAAGTGCCGCCGCTAGGCATTTTAATGTGCCACGAACGACCCTTCAAAGAAGGATAAAATCAGTTGTAGGGGTCCGGCAGACAGAAATGAAACCTCAGATGGGGTCTTTTAAACCAACGTTTACAGCACATTATGAGGACATGCTTGTAGCGCATGTGCGGGAATTAGACTCAAGGTTAATGCCACTAGCTAAAACAGAGTTTTTAAAGTTGGCATATGCTGTGGCAGATTCTCTTAAACTGCCACATAGATTTAATAGAGCAAAGGAAATGGCTGGTAAAGATTTCTATGCAAGTTTTATGAAGAGACATCCGGATTTGGCTTCTAGAAAACCACAGTCAACCAGCTTGATGCGATGTGTCGGGTTTAATAAACCTCAAGTTGATCGTTTTTTTTTAACATCTAAACTCTTTGAATAACAAGCACTCTTTTCGACCTTCTAGAATATTCAACGCCGATGAAACAGGAGTTTCTTGTGTGCATGAAAATTACAAGGTAATTACCATTAAAGGGAAACGGCATGCAGGGAAAATGACGTCAGGAGAGCGAGGTCGCAATGTCACGCTTATGTTCATTTTCCCTCGAAAAAGAATGAATGATCGTCTGATGATCGGTGCTCCGGCGGAGAGTATTGCGTTTCCAACAACCAACGGGTGGATGACCACCGTGGCATTCTTAAAATGGTTGCACCAGAGGATCCAGTATTGCTGCTCCTTGATGGACATGGAACACACAAGGAACTTGACGTCATTTTGTACGCTAGAGAACACCACGTTCAAATGTTGAGTTTCCCACCCCACACTACCCACAAATTGCAGCCTCTTGATAGGTCTTTCATGAAACCGTTCAAAACACAATACAATCATGCTTGCAGTTTGTGGATGAGGGTAAATCCTGGTGCTCGAATCAATGATTACGACATCGCGAAGCTAGTGAAGGACGCTTACACCAAAGTGTGTAGACTAGATATTGCGGCAAGTGGTTTCAGTTGCACGGGCATTCATCCATTTAACCCTGATATTTTCACGAACATAGACTTTATGGCAAGTGCTTTAACCAACGTAGAAAATCAACCAACTACAACTGCCGTTTCTGCTACAAAAACCTCTCAATCTCCAGCAAACGAAGAGCAAGCAGCAATTGAAGAGCCTATTCAAGTGGCGCCTCTGCTTAATGATGTAGGACGGCTAAATTTTCCTAGGAGAGTCAAACAACCTACCTTTGCAAGTATTTTACAGGAAATTTCTCCTTTGCCTTCATACGCTGAAAAGAGAATTACAAGTAGAAAAAGGAAAGCAGAAAAAAGTGTGAAGTATTGACTTCAACGCCACACAAAGATATGTTGATAGAGAAGAAAAATTTGGAAGTCGCAAGAGAAGCTGCAAAGAAAACGAGAAGAAACATAAAATTTGATCGATGTTCAGTATAGTGCAGACAAGGGAGTTCAAAAAACAAAGTCAGAAAATCAATAAATCTGCTGATTTTACGAATTTGACTCCAGCGACATCCAAGCAAGATGCAACAACAACGGACTTTTCAAATGAAGATAAGACCGATTGCCTTGTTTGTGGTGAATGTTTTCACGAAAACTGGATTCAGTGCAAAAGTTGCGAGGGCTGGGCACATGAACTTTGTGCAGGGATTGAAGACACACTTTACTACTACTGTGACCACTGCAAAATAAATAAATAAAAAATTGTATTTTTGATTAATAAACAACATTTTATATTTATAAACAACAACAATTAATTTTTTTAAATTTTTATACCCACATTTGGTATGGCCCGTATTACCCGCCACTTTTTCAAAGTGCTAAAATATCAACCCAAGGAAAACTTTTTATCAGTCATTTGATTCGCTAAAAATATCCTTTTATTTTACTAATTACTGGTTAAAATATGTTCAAATAAAGGTATTATGCAGTTTTAGAACAATTACAAACGAAAATAAAAAATATATATACATTTTTCCTTAAGTGGCCCATACTAGACCCTGTTCCCCTACCTCAAATTCTTGATCCTCTTGTAACAGAGTAATCTGGAGTCTTATAAAAATCCCCTCTTTAAGTTTTGCCTCAGATATATTAAGAAATTTTTGTTTAAGGTATCGAAATCCTGGTCCCTCTTTGTCCATTGCTTTGACGAAATACTTCATCAGACCTAATTTTATGTGTAATGGCGGTAAAAGTATTTTATGAGGCTCCACCAACGAATTATGGACTACGTTCTTTTTTCCGGGAGTATATTGTATTCTGGTTGGCCATTGCTTAACAGTATATTGCAAATTTCTAGCTAGACTATCCCATTCACAAAGGAAACAGCAATACTTTGTGAATCCAAGTTGTAGAGCAAGTAGAATTGCAACTACTTTGAGATCAGCACTGATGTACCATTTATAGATTTTGTTAATTGATTTTATCAAGGAGACGTGTCATATTATCATATGTTTCCTTCATGTGCACGGCATGACCAACAAGAATGGAGGGGTAGATGTTTCCTATATGTAACGGGTGGGCAAATTTGAGGTTAGGAAGTAAATTGGCTGTCAAATGATGAAATGTCAAGAATTGAGCTGTCATCTTTTGACATTAATTTAGAAAAAAGTTGGGAAATTCTAACCATGGAACGCTACACTCTTCATCAAAATGATGACAATTTTACTGTATCACTTCGTAATATTCGAGCAGCTTTTCCTCGTAATCAGACTCCTTTTGAGACTGCTGTGCATAATTTAATCGCTAAATTCGAGGCTCACGGTACTGTTACTAACAATAGACCAAAACAATAGGCTCGTAGTGGCCGTAGTGATACAAACATAGCCACTGTACAGCAAAGTGTTGAGAATGAGCCTGGAACATCAACTCGTCGATGTTCGTAACAATTGGGCATCACCAGAGGCACTTTGCGCAACATTTTGCATAAAGATCTTCATCTTCATGCTTATCAAGTTCAACTCGTTCAAGAATTAAAACCGGCCGACCATTGTTTGCGTCGAACGTTTGTAAATTGGCTGTTTGAGAAACTGAACGAAAACAACTCAACAAAATTACCTTTACTGATGAGGACCATTTTCAATTAGGCGGTTATTTAAACAAACAAAATTGTCGCATATGGGGCTCACAAAATCCACAAAACAGTCCTCGAAAAACCATTACATCCAAAGAAAGTGACCGTATGGTGTGGTTTGTGGTCAGGCGGCATCATCGGCCCATATTTTTTCGAAAATGAGCAAGGAGACGCCGTCACCGTGAATTCTCTGCGCTATCAAACCATGATAACCGATTTTTTTGGTCACAATTGGCTAATGTTGACATCAGAGACCTTTGGTTTCAGCAAGACGGCGCCACAAGCCACACAGCCGGCCAAACAGTTCAGTTATTGCATGAGAAATTTCTCGGTCGAGTAATTTCTCGATTTGGCGATGTCAATTGGCCGCCTCGTTCTTGTGATTTAACGCCGCCGGATTATTTTCTCTGGGGCCATTTGAAAGACCGGGTTCACGTGAATAAACCGCAAACAACTGACGCTCTGAAAGATGAAATTCGGCGCTGCATTGACGAGATAAGCGAAGCTTTGTTGCAAAATGTGGTTCAAAATTTTGTGAAAAGAGCGGACGTCTGCCGACGTGCTAGAGGTGGACATTTGCCCGACACCATATTCCATTATTAATTCCCATATTTCTACTTTACATTGGTATCAATAAAACTGAATTTGTTTCTGTTTTTAAGCCAATTTACTTCCTAACCCCAAATTTGCTCTCAGCTTTCAAACTTAATTTAGAAGCATCTATAAAAAGACGCAATTCTTCTGGTTGGTGTTTGTAACCTAATTTTCGCATTAAACCGTCAACATTTTTGCAAAATGATAGACCTTTTTCAGTTGAAAAATACTGTGACAGTTCTTTCTGGCGATTTCGATACCTATACAGAAATACGCGTATCCAGAGCTAAGAACTTCCATCCTTGCAGTATTCATCCTAATATTTCTGCCTGAGTTTTTGATAAATTGAGATTTCCAACTAGGTCATTTACTTCCAATTGATTTATTAAATGAGGCGTGTCCTCTTGAGATGCCAAATATTCTTCATCTGTGTCCGACAACTCTGAAATGTATTCTTCTATCTCGGTTTCAACATGTTCTTGGTTCGAATCATCCATAGGATTTGGTACTGGCAAAGCTTCCCGAATGAGGAACTGGACGAGTGGCAGAAGGTAAATTAGGATAGGTAATTTTATCCTTATTTTTACTGGAAAACCCGAAGCTCTTTGTACAGCAAAAGTAGCAGTCTGTCGAATGATCCTTTTGTTTTCGCCAAATCGTAGGCCTACCAAATGGCATAGCTATGCTCTTACCTTTTATCCAGCTCCTCAAAGTAACAGCACATCGTGCATAGACATTGTGAGGAGTCCACTCAAGTTCAGTCGTTGATGTTGTCGGGACTTCTTCTAATGAGACTGTAGCGTCTTGTAAACTAAAGAACGCGTTATTGGTTGTCGATTTGGATGTATACCATTGAATAAATTACGTACTTCGTCGTAGGATCGCTGCCTATCACCAAAACCAATCATTATTAAAAGTTCAATGCGTTCGCTTTCATTTAATTGCACCATTTTGAGCATAAACTACTGCAAACACTACACTTTCTCGTTTGACATCTACAATTGTTGTTTATCAGAGCTCTACTTCTGTTTTCTTAGGTCACTAATTGTACGATCCCAATTACGAGTATTAACAACGTCTTATATTTTTGAATTTATAATTAAATGGCCTATTTGTTTTTAAAACAATATACAGGATGTTCCGTTTAAAATTTGAAAATTGAATGCAATTTCCGGTTCAACCGGAAGTTGTATTATAATTCTGATATCTTCATTTTATGCAAAATAGTGGATAATATGCAAATGCCCAATTTCGTAGAAATATCTTTAAAACTGCTTGAGATATTTAAGTGTTTCCATACTTTTACCCACCACTGTATAGTGTGTTGTATATAATAATAATAATAATAAGACTGGGATAGATATTTTTACCGCAGAAAAAAATATATCGAAATGACGCGATAAGGGGGCGAATCAATCAAGAGCTGTCAATATTTTTCATTTATCGCGACTGTTGTAAGCGTTGTGCGTTATTTCGTTAATAATCCTGCACCCAAAAACAAAATAGGGGGGAACATCAAAACAATTTTTTTTTCACTGTGAAACGTCAACGCCTCTGTGTTAACCTAGTTTTTATAGATGATATACTGCTCGATGTGTACGCGGCAAAATCATATTTGCCTGCTATACATGCATTCAGTTGGGTTGCGTTTGTTTTTCTGATTTTGTTGTTGTTTTTTGTTGTTGTTGTAAAACAAATAAATTCTTCCTCCATGTTTGTTTGATAAAAACTCATCTCTGCAAGGATGACAGGTCTATTATCTTTGAAATGAAGGGAAATAGATCAATCGATTCCCTCTTATAGATCTGAGCCGATAGGATCGTATTCCCAGGTGGCCTCTGCGCCTGTCTGGACTGCCCAGCGATCTCAGATCACACTCCCTCACAGACTCCCTTGAAAATACCAGCAAGTTTGGGCAAAAAATAATATTAACCATGAGTCGTATTCAAATATATCTCGTTCAAGTCAGATCTCCTCCAGTTCCTCCTTTTTAACGTTGTGGCTGTCAGACATTACAATCTACCAGCGACAAATAATCCAATCAATCATGGTTGGTAATTTGAACGAAAGAAGAACTGCTAAGTATGATATCTTTGAAAGGAAAGACTCGTGACCTTGATGTATTCACAGAATCCAAAGCATATATTAGCAAGATTAAACTAACTTTGTATAAAGTTGTATCAATGATAACTGATGGGGCTCCTGCAATGACAGGTATTCATAATGGTTTTATTGCTCTTTGCCAGAAAGACGATGACTTTCCAGACTTCATTAACTACCACTGTATAATTCATCAACAAGTACTGGCTAGTAAGAGATTAAACACAAAACATGTCATGGATATGGACACTGACGTAAGGTGGTTGAGGCGAAGCAAGTTTTTGCAAAGATTTCGAGATCTATTGGACGAAATAATTAAAATTTCTTGAAGAGAGGGGTGATGATTATTAGCAACTGCGTAATTTAGACTGGCAATGTGGAGAAGGCTACAAGGGAAGAGTAAAACAGTAGCAGAAATGATGAGTTCTTTTGCAGCATTCCAAAGTCAAACAGCTGTGACAGTTCTAGTACTCTATAATAGTTGACATTGAGAAGGAATGAGGAGTTGCCTGAATTCATCAGTTATTTGTTCAATAATTCCATTGATCATAGTGACATCTATGAAATGGCTAAAAAAGATCTTGGGTCTAATCAAGGTGGCCACTCCTGATCTAGACCTTTCATCGTTCTTCTCAAGGACGATTTTGATCAAAATTGTCGTTGAGGATCACCACCCCCATTAAGAAAGAGACAACCATTGCGGAGATTACACTTCGGGGGCACAGTTAACTGGGAATTTGATCTCCTGTTCGATTAGGAAATTGAGAGAGTTTCAAACTTCGGTTCACACGTTTGGATCTAGGCAGACACCACCCCCTACTTGTATGGATCGGTAAGATTCCACCATATAAAGCCTACTAACAAAACCCCACAGTACGGGGCAGGAAATCACACGTCCAGGATTATTGGACATCTTAGGCAGACTGTACACTGACGAAACCGGTTTCATGAAATATGAAACTCTAGTTTTGTGAAACCTTTTCATAAGACAACTGAGAGATATGTTCACTGAGTTTTAAAAAACTATTGCTTGCCTACTCGTTGAAGCTGTAGAAAAGTATCCATTTCATTAAAAATTTTGAAATTTCACTGGATCTCTATGTAGTTTTTTGGCCACTACATAATTGCTGTGACTTCTGTCTTGTATCAGGGGATGAACCCAGTACTTTCGTTTCTTTTTTCTGGTTCGATACCACCACCATAGTGCTACAACGTCCTCATCATCAGTTCACATCTCAGAAACTGATCATCTACCAGTTTCAAATATGAAACCAGTTTTGCGAAACTTGTTGGAGTTGCGTCAGTGTGCAGTCTGCCTTAGTGTTTATTTCGTCTCCCTTGTCCAATTCTAGAAAGAGAATGAGAGACTATTAGTACTACTTTCTAGGTATAATCTCTTAGAGGTCGCTGATGTATTTCCCCAAAATCTAAAGTGGATATTGCGGTCTTTGTAGATCTTAGGCACTCTAACCTAGTCTATGACCATTCAGTTACTGGCCGACTTGGTTAATTTTGAGTTTACAGTCAACACCCATTTAGCAATAGTCTTTGTGGTGTTTCTTGTTGAGCTTTGAGGTTGCGTCAGGACTCATACAAGTTTGTCCATTTTGTTTAAGTATGGATGATCTCAGTGATGCTTCTGCTCTATGGTGTAGTACGTGGAAGCAGTTCTTTTTGAGTTTCTAAACTTTTCAGGTGTTTCCGATCTGTGTGGATCTTGCTTGTGTTGGATAGTGTTCAATGAGTCGATGATGAGACTGGTGAAAGCTTCATTCATTGACTGTTATTCTAATTTTGGGCGCGCCAAACATTGTGCTGTGCCAATTTCCAATTTTGCTGCTCCATTTTCTGTGGTGCATTGTCAAGACACAGGTCGGACCCCTGCCCTAATGATAGACCTATTGTCCTCCTCTATAGTTTTACGACTCCATTATGTCTTTGATGGATAATTTTCTGTTTTGCCTCCGAAGAAATGTTTAATCACCCTCTTGATATCCTCCGTAAATGTGGTCGGATTCGAGTCTCAAGCTCCATGAGCGTTTTCTCAAGTAATAATTGTTCCACTACTGTAGTAGACAGTAAGGAATGAGTCCTGAAGTGACTTCACTAACTCCGTTCTTTAATGTTTCTTGTTCATAGCACCCTGTCCATTTCTATTAGGGGAGAGGTTGGTAGCTTTGAGGTCATCAGCTTATTAGGTGATAGGTAATGAAAGGCAAGAGAATATGAAGAAAACGTACAATACAGTATTGATGACGTCATAGAAATAGCCAATTAATCAAGTAAGCTGAAAATTGTGTCTCCAGTTTTACCTCTGCTTGATGGGTGTACAACTCATGAAGACCAGAGGGTTAAACATGAACGTGGATTGCAGTACATCTTTCATACTACAAGAAAAAAAACAACCATATCATTATTCCAAACAGAGAAGATGTTGTTTGAATTCCTTTCAAATTCTAATCCGATTTTTAACAACGCAGTCACATCTACCCACATTCAATATCGAGACGTGCAAACGGAGATGATATTCGAATTCGCGAGGCAACCATCAAATACCGTTCGGCGACGACACAACGTCTGCAGCATTATAACACAGCACAACATACCTAACTAAGCAGAAACACATACCATCCAGCTTTTACGTCACGTCCTGAAGCGTAACTTCCTCTATTATTGTAATAAGCAAACGGTGAATTCACCTAGCGCACATTTCCTTCGAACTTCCTTCCTCATCTTTGGATCTTATTTCCTTCCAACTGGTCTCCTCCTCCTTTTACATTCAGTTCCACTACACTGTTCCGAGTATACCTCTCTAGAGTCTCTTCTATTTCCATTAGCGCTAGAACATACACATTCGAATGAGGCTATCGAGTGGGTTGGCAGCACTGTTTGTGTGTGTGTTAGTGTATGTGGTGGCGACCGACGTGGAAAATTTCATCACACATTCGGTTTTCATAAAGAGTCGGAGCTCGGGCGTCGTTTAGAGTCGCATTATGCAATGTAAATGTAGGTGTTGAACGCCATCGAAGGACTTCTTTAGATAAATTGAAATTACCATCTCCGCTATTCGCACGCTAGTGCTCGATATTGCATCCTATTCTTCGAGTTATGATCCGTTATCGGATATTTAAAGGTTATACGAGAGATAGTTTCGTCGGATAATATATTTAAATTTAAAGATTATCACAGGTCAACAACATTTTTGGAACTGTTACACCACTTAGCGTGGGTTTATTAATGTGAGGATAAAAGTGTTAGTTAAGTAACTGACAGATATTGCTAACTGGCAGATAAAATTTAGCAGATAACTTCTATTTAACACTCAATAAACATTTCATTGTAATTATCTTACGAATAAAATTTTATCTGCAAGTTAATTTATGTATTCTCTCATTGATAAACCTACCCTTAGTGGATTTTAAAGTATCTTTTATGCTGAAAGGAATATGTAATTAGAAATCTTACAGTTTCCAATTTAAGCGAAATTGATCTGATCTCATTCTATGCAATTGCTTATTCAAACAAGCACAATGGTGACTTGATACGTTTCATGTTTTTATTTATGAAAAATTTGATCACCCTTATAGAATGCACTCTCTGATTCTTGTTGGGATTTGACCTAATGCACAAAACATAATCCAGAAGGCTCAGATCTGGTCTTCTAGCTGGTCCACGAATCGATCCATTTATTCGCAGAAAAAAGCAAAATCAGCGACTTAGCAACCAAAGTCCCATTATGTCAATTTTGTTGTTAACATAAGTCTCGAACCCCTTTGCATGCGATTTACGACACAAAGGTGGAAAAAGCAAACAATGGTACAACAAAAAAAGCACAGTGCTGCAATTGCAAAATAAATTGCTTCTTCAGGAGGCATTGGGGATATGAAGATAACACTACCTCACGTTTTAATGAGAAACGACACCTATTACCTGAACAACTTACTATAAATCTGTTGTAGAGCATCGGCTAATTTGAACCCCACACGTTGGGGGCCAAATGTTGCATATTTCTACAATTTACATTTACAGGAGCAATTATAACAAATACGCTCGAATAACACATCTAGTAATTCATCGGGTAGGCTCATAAATCCCCTTTTTGATTTGTTATCGAAAAAATCATCCACGACATATATTTATTAGTTCGCGTTCAGCCAACAGATTCGATCATATCACCGAAGCCGGCCGAAATTTTCGCTGAACATGCACCGAACAGAAACAGGGCTATATCCGTAACGGCCGCTGTCACACTGCATTTATACCGTTTGGATGTGGATAGCGGGTCCGATGATCCGCGAACAACCTCGCAATTTATTAAAGAGGGAAATCCCATCTACTTCTACCTACACCTCTCTTCCAAAATAAATCTGTCCCTTGGAGACGTACGAAAGCCGTGAGGGCCGTAGACTAGTAGGCGCCGTGAACTCTCCGGATGATGAAACTAGGAGGAATGGTAAATAAAGCTAGGGAAGGGTGAAGGTTTGGCGAGCGAGGGGAAGGCGAGAGCAAAACGGACACAAAGAATGATGAAGAGAGCGACCGAAATGGTCGTGTCAGGTGAATTAACGCAGTAAATTATGAAGCGTTCGCTACGGCGCAGACATTGAAGGATTACCGAAGAATTCCAGAAAATTATTTTAACTGATGACGGTGTGCGTTGTTCCCTGGCCGTTCCAACTCCTGCCACGTCCGTGCTTCGCTCTTAAGTAGACCCGTGGGTGTACAGGCACGTTAGCTCTCTATAACGTAGGACACGTTTCGGATTTGGGTCAGGGTGTGACGACCTGAGTGTACAAGGTGGGTCACTAAGCGAAGTAAGCGGCTAAGGTGGTCCATAAAAATATCCATTCATAGAATTATTCCAGTTATGCGCAGGTAACGACTTTAACAAATGCGAAATCATTTTCCCGGAGTCCATCTAAATCCTTTCCAGCTGTATACACACATTACCTACCTATACCTACGTACAATCTGACCATACCGGAGCTACTCTATTGTCCGGCATTCTCTATTCAACTAATTACGGGCCCGTTATCGCTTCCCGCTTTCATATCTCCCGATCTAATTGCATTGTCGAACGGTATAAATTCAATCCGGATCCTGGATATAAGGGACCATCAATGACCGGGGTTGGGTGGGGGAGGGGAGAAGAGTGGGGGATACCTGTTTCGCTAGCGAGTTGGGTCTGTTCAGAATTCCAACGCCAGCACACACATATACGTGTGCCATATTGTATATACGAAGGCTGAGATATCAGATTATCTTGGAGAAGGTAATTACGCCTCGACCATAAATCATCCGTCGTTGTCGCCGTTGTAGTCGGCGTTGCTCTATCTGTGTTGTCGAGTACGATGACGTCATACGGATATTTCGCTTCACGTCGTCACACCTAATCCTTTTTGTAAAGTGGAAACCCGCTGATTCCTGAACGAATCCTTAATTCAGTCTTAAGATGACAGGCAAGATTTATTAATGATGACAATAGGTGCGAATATTATATTAATTAATACTTTTTGCAAGTAATATATCCTGCAAGTTAGTACAGTCATTGTCAGAAGTAATGTCCCCCTCCCTCCTCCTCCCAAGTAGCGCTGTGTATCAAAGGTGTATTCCATTACAATCTTCGATCAATTGATTTCGTAAATACCTGACTTTTCTAGAGGTTGTATTTTAGCTTTAGGGTTACCGATGAGACTTCGTAAACTAGTCCCAGAACTGTAAACTATTCTGAGATCTAGCTCTTTGAAGATTTTACTCAAACCTTTAATGATAAAGGGAGCTTAGCTTCACTAAGTTTTGGGAAAAGTTCCAACAAGTACTTGAAACCTGGTCCCTCTCTTTGTCCATGCCTTTTACAAAGTTCTTCATAAGACCCAACTTAATGTGCAGAGGAGGAAGTAGCACGTTGCTGGGGTCAACCAAAGGATCGTTCAACACATTGTTTTCCCCTGGAGTATAAGATTTTCTTGACGGCCATGATTGTTTAACAAAGTCCCATTAATATAGCTATCACTTTCAAGTCGCCACATATTTGCCACTTAAAATCTTCATACTTGATTGCCCTTAGAACTGCAACCAAGTTGTCATAAGTCTCCTTCATTGAAACACAGAGTAAGCAACTGGAATTGACGGCTTTTTATTTCCATTGTGGAGTAAAACAGCGTTTAGGCTAGACTTAGAGGAGTCAATAAAAAGTCGCCACTCTGTAGAAACAAGAGTTAGTCCTAGTTCATTCATTAACCCCACAATGTCGAAACATGCACACATAGGTCCCACAACTTTGAAAAATCTCTTTCTAAAGGACGTTATGGTTGTGCCTTTTGCTAAAAAATTCCACTCTTGTAATCTTGAACGTAGTAGTTCAGACCGTTGCTTTGATAAAAGTAAGTCACGGACCAGATCATTTAGTTCATTTTGCTTTATAATGTGAGGTTCACTAGACGGAGGAACATATGTAGGATCAATAGTAATTTCCAATAACTAAATAAGTTTCCGAATGTAAATCTTCATTGTCAGTTAATTCTGGAATGATCAATTCTTCCCAGTTCAAAGGTGGAGGAATGTTCTTCTTCTTCTTCTTTGAATAACCTTCATTATTAGCAAGGCAAAAGTAGCAGTCATTAAAGTGGTTAGTTGGTTCACGCCAAATCATAGGTACAGCAAATGCCATACTACTTCGGTTACCCTTCATCCACTGAATAACTATTACATGACAGCTCACACAGATACTATGTGGCGCCCAGTGTTTATCTTGGTCTCCTATTTTGCATCCAAAATACAAAAAATATGCTTTTTCTACATCTTCAGTCATAGGACTACCTTGAGATATTAATACATAACGTCCACAAACATAACAAAACTTATCTGGTGAATTTTTACAATGTCTTCGCTGATTCGATGCCATTTTCGCACAAAACTTTAAATGAAAACACACATAATCTCACTTCACAAATGCAACACTTGATAGAAGAAAACAAAGAACATTAAACTGCTATATTTCCCTCTTCTGCAGTGTTGCCAACGGTCGAGTTTCAAATAAAGAAATAATGTAATGTTATAGTAACATATGATGGTAGTGTGATTATGTAATCTATTGAGAAAATTCAAACCCCAGGAAAATATTCGCTCTCCGATTCTAAGTCCTTTCCAAAACGGCTCGTGAAAAGGTTGGGTAAAAAGGCCGACAAGGAGTTACTTATTGGCGTTCCTTCCAGCTGTTCATAAAAACTCCCGTTGAATTGAAAAATGTTCTGTTTCATACAGATGTCAGTTAAGCGTAGTCAGTTATATTCCTGAACACATTGTTGACTCAAACTATTTTGAAGCAACAAGTCCTCAAGGTATGTCAAGGTGTCTGCCATCGGTACACTAAGAAAGAGTGAATTAACATCAGCAACTGAATATTTTGAATTTCTTTAATAAATTCTAACGAATTTTTTACTGCAAAACTAGGTTGCTGTATTGGTAAATTATTAAATTCATTGGTCAACCATCTGAAAACCTTATAAGTCGGTGCGTCAATTGCCGAAGCAATTGTTGACGTCTCTAATCATTTTCGGTAAAAGATTTTTTGAAATTGACTTATAAGGACCACTACACAAGAGGTCATTAACCATCGATCATAGTAGTCCTCTTTATCTAAAATAACAACCTTGTTCGCTTAGTTAGCTTTCAAATAAAAACAATCACCCACATTATTAAGTGGCCTTGAATATATCAGCTGTTTTAAATATCCCCAAATGCAGAAATCAAGTTTAGATCAGGGGATCTAGGTGGCCATGGCACATGACCTCCCCGTTCTATCCATTTATTGTTGTAAGTTTCATTTAAAAATTGTCTTACTGCGACACCATCGTGCACCATCGTGCAAAAAAAGATAATTTTCGCCATTTAAACAATTTAGTAGAAACACCGGGCCTATCAAACAATTTCCAAAAATACCCAGAATATCGGTGTTGATGTCTTGTCTCCATACCAGCGTGAGGATTTTCATCCGCCCAAATGTGGTTGTTGTGGAAATTCATTATTGTATTGTTTGTAAAAATAGCCTTGCCAGTAAATAAAATATTCTGATATGATTCTATCAGAAAGTAAGTCTGGAAACATAATCCGGAGGTAATAAAGCCTGTACCCTTCGCATGTGATAAGGATATAGCAGCTGTTCTCGCAAAATCCTCCATACTAAAGAAGCATTGATGTTTAGCTCCCTAGCTATTGTTCTGGTACTGATGATAATCGGATTTTCTTCTACTCTTGCTAGAACATTTTGCTCAGTTTCTGGAGTTGCCATTGATCTTGGTCGTCCGGCATTATGTTTTTCTTAACAATAAATGAACCATTTTCACTTAATCCTTGAAAAAGTCGTGAAAAAAAAATTAGATCAGAACTAGTTAAACGGGTCGATGGCCGCAGTGGTTAGGCGGCTGAATCGTTGTGAGAGGACGATAGGTGCCGGGGTTCAATTCTCTGGAGGGACGGTGACATTTTTTCAGAGAGTTTAATCCCGGATCGACTTGCCATTCGCTGTTGATATGATGCTGTCACAAAGCCAACACACACCAAACTACACCGCAAGAGTTGCAGTGATAGCCAGACAAGTAATACAGCTTACGGAGTCACTGCAACTAAGCACCCACCACACATTAAAGAAAAACAATTTATCAGATCGAATTGCACGATTAGGAAATGCTTCGGCGTATAATCGCCGTGCTTCTAAAGTATTACCATTAACACGACCGTACATGAAATACATATCGGCCATCTCTGAATTTCTATAGAAATCCATTCCGTTTTAATAGAAAAAACAAGCTTAACCGAAAATTAATGACAGTTTCTACAAATAAACAATTATTTTACTTGGGGGGAGACATTACTTCTGCCAGTGACTGTACATCCACTAGAAGCTAAGGGAGGAAAACGCAATTTTTCACGTCCTTCTCCCTCCCTCCACGTGCGACACCTCACGATATTGTTTATGGATTATGAGGTCATAATAAGGGCCTTCTTCCTTCCTTCTTCCGTTTCATGCAAAAAAGTAGGAGGTCTACCCGTATGGGCTCGTAGCTATTTTTAATAATAAATGGCTTATTGATTCTCGCGTCAAACATCTGCCCTATATATATATACATATACATATACACCCATCTCTATCCTTCGCGTAAACCGCGGCGAAAATCGCGATCATCTCTCCCTTTCCAACGGGATTCATTTTATAAGTGGATGGATGCCTCGTTGTAAATATAAACTACCACCATCCCCTCCCCTTTCTCCCTTTCTCTCCCCCCAACCACCACGAAACATCGCGTATATACTGGAGAGGGTGTATTATACGCTAATGGTGACGCTGCTATAGGAATGGAGAATGGTAGATTGTTGTATTTAGGGTGATTTCTGCGAGGCAGTAGTAGAAAAAGGAAATGACGAAAAAGGAGGAAGAAGGTCGCGACCTTACGAATTTCTATTACATCAATTATGAACTATATGAAAGGGGAAAACGCGAAGAAAATAGGTCGATTGGATTTCGTTATGGTGGAAGGGTGGTAGCGAATAAATCAGTATTGTTTTGTTTAATGTCATTAGCGTTAGAGTTTCGTGAATTGTCTCTAAAATGGTTGCCGTACCTCTTTTTCAGTCTCCTTCACTGTACTTTCGAACACAAAACAAGTCTAACTAAGATAGTTAAGCTTTTCAATTGCCACAAATAAAGTCTTCCTCAAAAGCTGAAAAAATAACATGCACAAGCTTCAATAATTGAAGTCCTTGCGGGAAAACCTAATTTGAATTGTCCTATTTGGACAGTGACTCAGGTCAACGTCATCGACAGTTTTACAGAAGATGTGTCCGAATAATATCCCAGAGCAAGGGAGTGTTTGTGAAAGCCAATTTCTCGGCTTCTTCTTCACAAGATTACTATTGGCCAACTATTTGACTGCAACAGGACGGTTAGGAAAACAAAATAGTAAAGCCAACCCCCTAGGCTTCGTAGCCACAAGTGCCACCTGCTGGAAAACTCGACTCCAACAGAACGGTTAGAGAAAAAGAGATTTGAAAGCAAACTCCTCGGGTTCTTCATCACAAGATACTCGTTGGCCAACTAATCGGCTCCAAGAGGACGGGATGTTAAAACCAACTCCTCGACTTCTTCGCAAGATACTTTTTCACCAACTAACTCGGCTCCAAGAAGACTGTTAAGAAAACAAAAAAAAAGATGTTAAAGCCAACTCCTCGGCGTTTTCACCACAAGATACTTTCTGGCCAATTATTCAGTTCCAAACAGGACAATTAGAAATAAGGATGATTATAACGCCAAAATGTAGTCTCTATACACCCATATAGCGAATACATTTTTGGCGGATGACGTCACCAGTTGGCCAATTAATCGGCCCCAACAGGACGGTTACGAAAAAAAAAGGATGTTAAAGTGAACTCCACGGCTTTTTCACTACAAGATACCGTCTGCCCAACTACTCGGCTCCAAACAGGACAATTAGAAATAAAGATGATTATAACGCTAAAATGTATGTAAATATGTGTCTTGATGACGTTAGCAGTTGGCCAACTAATCAGCTCCAAGAGGACAGTTACGAGAAAAAGGATGTTAAAGCCAACTCATCAGCTTTTTCGCCACAAGATTCCTGCTGGCCAACTATTCGGCTTAAAAATGTACACTTTGCAGAATTGTCTTCAAGAGGAGACTAACTGGATAGAAATTTCGTTAACTAGCGGGAAGTGGCTGCGTGCGCAAGTATTCTAAGGACTAATTTGAAAGCAAACTCCTGAGCTTTTTAGCCGCAAGATACCGGTTGACCAATTAATCGGCTCCAAGAAGACTGTTAAAAAGAAAAAAAATTCTAAAGTCAACTCTTTGGCTCCAAAAAGACCGTTAAAAAGACAAAAAAGATGCTAAGGCCAACTCCTCGGCTTCTTCACCAAAAGATACCCGTTGACCATCTAATTAGCTCCACGAAGGCTGTTAAGAAGAAGAAAAAGATGCTAAACCCAACTCCTCGGCTTCTTCACCACAACATACCCGTTGACCAACTAATCGGCTCCAAGAAGACTGTTAAGAAGAAAAAAGATGCCAAAGCCAACTCCCCGGCTTTAAAAAGATTGTTAAGAAGACAAAAAAAGATGTTAAAGCCAACTCCTCGGCTTTTTTCACCAAAAGATACCTTCTGGCCAACTATTCGGCTCCAAACAGGACAATTAGAAATAACGCTAACGATTATAACGCTAAAATGTAGTCTCTATACACCCATATAGCGAGTACATTTTTGGCGGATGACGTCACCAGTTGGCCAACTAATCGGCTTCAAAGACGGTTACGAGTTACGAGTGTTTGTCGCTCTGTATACAACAAAGTCCGTTACGAGATGAAGAACTCCAAAAAATACCATCCGTGGGCCTGAGTAACTCAAAATCTGCAGAATTATCTTCAAGAGGAGGCTAATTGGATAGAAGTTTCGTTAACTAGCGGTCATTGGTTGCTTGGGCAAGTATTCTAAGGACTAATTTGTGATCTCCAGTGATACCTTTCAATTCTTTCTAAAGCTTCACAACCTTCACCTATTTGGTAAGGCTAGGCGTCAGTCTTGTCCAGGATGTAGCTTCTGCTTCATAAATCATTAGACTGGAGTTCGTTTAAATTAAGAAGTTAATACATCTTTGGCGCCCAACGTTTGCGCTCTACATCGCAAGATTATTATATATAGGATAGAACTAATTTAGGAGTCTATTTGGAGAGAACTCAAAAAGCACTGAAACGTAAGAACAACGCAGAAAATAACGAAGAAAACCTCGTTTCCGCTGACTCATCCTTCTAAATTAAATACAGTATCCGCTCCGACGAACAAAATTGCAAACGGGAAGTTCATTTTTCTAACACATCAGCATTACGAAGACCAAGGGAGTGTACACACATACGTACAGTTTCTATTAAATTCACTCATTTAGAGCTGTATCGATGATGGCAATACGGTACGGGGTAGTAACCGGATCCACTCTAAACAGGAAGTTGCGCAATTCGTCGCGATAGTATTACACACGTAGTATTACAACTACATTCCCGAGTCCGGTGTTCATTTGCTCATCTCAACGGTACGGGTCTTGTTTCGAAATAAACGGGGTTGGACCGACAGTTTCGACTTGATTACGATGACAAGGTCCGAGTTTCGAAGGCAAGGATTACCCATACCACTTCCCTCGTAGTCGTTTCGTCCATGCAGCGGACCCTCTTCCGGACACCCGGTACGAAAGAACGGACCTTCTATCCTCCGCCTCCCGCGCTACTATCCCTCCAGTTCATCAGATATATTTGTTATGGTCGGCACGGACTTCGCGTCTATAAAGTTCGCTGTCTGAATCTTTATTTTGTTTTCCTATTCTTTCCTATCCACATTTCCAGTTAGTAGCGAGGGGTATAGTAGCTATGTATTCCGGACTGTCTGCGAAAGGTTTGAAAGGGTGCAAGGGGGGCTCCGGTGGAAGTTTGTTGTTTTACTTAACGCGCACGGGGTACGGACGTGTGGACGGAAGAGATGCTGGCGTTGCGACGTACTGCTTCTTTGCTTTTTTCCTCGTCTCCACCGCCTTGGATGATAGACAATTTTGTTCTTTGCGATTGGCTTCCGGATAACATGTTTCTATATCGATTTATTATTTTTCCATGTTGCCTCACGTTGGGAGCCAAAATTATTAATAATCACTGGTCATCACGGTTTTTTTTTCTTACACTCTGATAAGTGTACGTTATGGTAGCTCATTTATTAAAAATTCCAAAAACATTAAATCCCAACACATGTCCTCCAACAATTCCTCCCCAAACGTTTATTGACCAGCGTTGTTGGCGATCTATTTGCCTAACTATTCTTGAATTTTCGACAGAATAATAATGATAATTATGACTGTTGACGCATCCAGCATTGTGAAAATTTGCTTCGTCAGAAAAAAGTACGTTCATAAAGAAAAATTAATTTTGTTAAACACGCAATTGTGCCCACGTACAAAACTCTGCTCTCCTCTGAAAGTCATTTTCACACAGAGCCTGGTGCAACTGAATGTAGTACGCATGAAAATGATGTTTCTTTGGACGGACCTCTCACTTATTCCAACTTCTTGCCCTACACTTGTTTGACTAGTATTTGGATTTTCAGTTACTGTCAATAAAACTGCCAACTCATTTTCGTCATTTGTTGCTGTCTTTGTTCTTTCTGTTTTTTTTTTGTAGTTAACGCTTCCTGTTTCAACAAAGCTATCGCTTCTGGATGTCGCCTTTCAGGAAACCGAGTCGCATAAATTCTACTAGCAAGAAAACAATTTTTCTCACTCTCACCCAACACAAAAAATCATATCAATGAATTCTTCTCTTGAATACTTCATTTCTTTTTAATAAAATATTACCTGGTTAAGTACACACTTATTTCAGATAGGAAATGTCAAAATTTGTATCAATAAACAACATGCTTGTTTTTCCATGGGCGCCTTTGTTTCTTGGTAATACGCATATCCAGAATTTCGACACCTTAAACAAAAATTTCCTAAAATATCTGTTTCAACAGGATCGAGAATTTGACGTACTCTTGAGCGATTTAGAACGGACTGCTTGGGATGCATTTAAAAGTGTGACAAAGAATTTCTTAGGAAATAAAAAATCTGAAGATTACGAGGAAATCGTTCGGTAGTGAACTTGTTAGAAGTTACCAGGCATTAGGCTGTAATATGAGTCTTAAAATACATTTCTTGTAATATGAGTCTTAAAATATTTCCACAATTGAAAAACGCTATCTGAGCAAGTAGGATAGTGAGATGCCTGCTGACTACTGTTGGACTTTAATTTCGGAATGTTCTTCATCTCAATATAAAAGAAAATTGAAAAGAAAGACTTTCTAATTTTATTAGGAAAAATAAAAAAAATGAAAATTTGTTGTTCTGTGTAATTATTATAATTTTGGTCTACAAATTAAAGAAAAAATTCGCAACTGACACGTAAATAAGTGATCTTTAATGTATTTTGTGTACTGAATCTGAAAATGAAATCAGTTTTTCTCAGTAGTCGCTCATCATTGACTCATCCCATCTGCCTTGGTAACGCCGTTCCATTTATAGAGGTAGAAAAAGGCAGGTGGCTAAGTTTCGATTCCCTACCTTTTTTTTTTTGGAGATTGCTTTCAAGTTGTAGTCGAAAATTGAGTTTTTCAATTTTGAGCCACATCCTCCTAACTAAATTTTAACAAAACGAAGGAGTCCTCTCATAAAAATTTTTGTAGATTATACGTCCCCTCTCCCCTACTCGTGGAGACGGAGCGAAAAATATTTGGGAATGATGCAGTTCTAGACTGACCTTTGGGCAGCACATCTCAGGAACAGACTCAAAATTTTTGATCTATAATTTTGGTCAAGCTCTGCGAAATCGCATTCGAAAATGGCAGAATAAGAGAGTTAGACTTATCATAGGAGGGCTATGGTATGTCCTTAATCTCTAACTCCACGAGGATCTGAAAATGTCGACGCTCATCCTACACGAAACAGTTAAAGCTCGTACGACGGCTAGGACAACGTTTTCATCTATCTTGTGCCTCTTTCTCCGCTTCTTCCTCTTCTCTATAAAATCATCCCACGAACTCCTCCCACCTTAACAACCTAACCTGTTTTAGCGACGATGTTATATGAATGGACCTGACGGGAGACGCCTGTCAGAAAAACAGAAGATAACATAGTTAATGGACCACAATCTAATCCTGAAAAAGGAAAGAAGAACGATTGTAAACCATATTATTGTGTTGTCATGATATTACTTTTGGCTACTGTACTAATCCCAAATATTAGACTGTGCGTCTTTATGGAGGGATTTTTCGATCCAGAATCGATTTAGATGCAAAAACTGGGTTTTATTTATGATAAAAAAAGTCTCAAACTCCTTACTTCGTTGTCAGTAGAATGATCATTAACGTCAAAACTGCTCTTTATATCGAGTGCATTTTTTTCCTTCACTTTCCAAACACGCTCAAATTACTGAAATAACTGCGCCGCATTCTACGTCACCGTTTCACCAAAATCGGAAAGCGCTCCATTCACACACGGCGTCCAGACCACGTCGTGCATTAACCGCCAGGAATTACAACCGCAGCATCCAGAATAGCAAGGGAAAACATCTCTTTATTTACATATTATGCATTTCGTCGGGTATTTTAGCGTATTAAATGTTCGGTGATGATCGCGTTAGCGACGACTTAACTTAACCTACCCCCACCACCGCTCGTCGCTTTTACGAAACGAATTTCATACCGATCGGACATCATCATCTCGCATATTCCCATTCTAACATCTAAGACAACTAGACGTATCTCGATTTATCGATTCGTCCTATCCCCGATCTAATATAGATGACGCCTCGAACGCTCTCGGACTTAATTCGTTTTAAACGGGTGCGTTTAAGTTACGGATACTCGATACGCCGCCACGAGTTCGTCGTGTTCGGCGAAGATGGCCGAACGTTTTAGACATACTAAATATGGTGTCGAGGTTGTATATGCGCCGTGCGGAGGACATATTGGGTATTTTCGATCGGATCACGAGGCGGTGGGATATGCGCACGGTTTCTTCGACTTAAGTCGCTACGATGATTTGCGGAAATATTATGTTATGTTTGTGTTTATTCGAAAAGATTTTTTTTTTATAATTCTATAACCGATATTAAAGCTGGTTGTTTTATATATGTAATGAGATATGAGGAAGATTTTTTGAGTAAATAAGAGAGATATGTAACGATTTGTGTCACCTGATATGTCTTTTAGAGACAGCCACATCCAGGTAGCGCAAAAAGAATTGTTTTTGCAACAATTTTCTGGTCTATTTAATTCTTCTGAATTGGCTACACTATGATCAAAAGGGAACCTTGATCTTGACTCTCTGAAGCTCACTATGATTCGAAATTGGAATCCATCTGCATCCAAAATCTCCTCCTTTGGCAGGTGTACTTTTGTTCTTTGCTTGTCAAAATTCAACAGTGTAGTACTCCTCTCCATTTAGAATTATGTCCCCAAAGAGTGCAACATCAAATTGTTCTGTGGTGCAGGTGATGTTAAATGCAAAAAGACACTAAATCTAGTACTCCAAGAGATGATATGAATGCAAAGAGACTGACGGCATTGTTTCGGATTAAAACCTTTGGTGGCTGTTCCGGAAAGAAATAATTCTTCTTTTAGGTCCTAAAGTCTTCAATTCTAGCCCATGATAGTGGAAGTCCCATGAATTAACCCAAACAACATTCATTGCAATCTTTTTCTCTGTTTTTCTACTAAAAAGAAAGACACCACCTCCCTCTCCCCATCCCCCGACGTTTTGAAAAATGTAATTCAAAATACAGAATACCTTACATTTAAAAAGGTGATCAAGTTCTGGTTTTTGGTCATCGTAGGCTATGATGTCACGTTTAAGCCAGTGGCTCATTCGGATATTGCCTTCATTGGTTTCACTATTTGGTCATCATAGGCTTTGCTATTAAGTTAAAGCTATCATTTTGGTTTTGTTTTGCTTACGGTGATTTTTGTTTTTGGACATTGCCTGATAGGACAGAATGAGTGAATAATCTAGAGCCAGACCACCCCACCAAATGATATCCAATCATGTAACCAATCATATTCCTGTTGTCACTCATCTCAAAACAGTTTGAGCTATTCTAGTGCAAGATTTCGACAAAATATAGGATCAGGTGTCCATCTCATATCTATAAACAAAACAAACGATTACTAGCAGAGGGGGTGTGCATGATTGGTTTTGTTTTTTGTTTACTGTGATTTTTGCTTTTTATTTGTTTTTGGATATTGGATATATTAGGGTTAATGATCGGAGTACGAGTATTGTACAAGTTGAGAAAACTAAATTTTTGGTCCTCATTATTGATTCACGGTGGAACTGGAGAAATCACATTGATGCATTGCTTTATATTGAGTAAACTAAGAGACCAATTGCGTTTAGATGTTCTAATACTGTATTACTACTCACATTTTCACTCCTTGGTTTCGTATGGGTTGTTGGTTTGGAGGTATTGTTTCAGACTCAAATATAATATTTAAGATACAAAAAAGAGCAATTCGCATGATCGTAGCAGTTAGCCCTAGAACACCTTGTAAGGTCCACCATTTTGACCAACAAGAAAGCCTCGCTGAACTCAAGCTATGGGGAAAAAACGATTAAAATTTGCGAAAAACCATCTTCATTTTAAAAGTAACGATTGAGAAATGCAGGACCGTTTTAAATGATCCTCTAAGCTGTAATTATTACTGCCAAACATTTAACATTAATATGGCAGGGGACTGTATATATATGTCAATATATATTGTATTTTGTATGACGTGTCATATGCTCAAGTGTAGTCGAAGGGATTAAAGATATTATTATTATTATTACTGTCTGATAGGATAGAATGAGTGAGAAGTTCAAGACACAAAACGAGACCATACCTCCAAATATGGTATCAAATCATCTAAGGTCATCATATTTATAGTTTGTACTCAAGCATCGACACAACCTCAAGCACAAACCATTAATATGACGCCTAGTTCTATTTCACTGTTGTCAGAATCATGAGGATGAGGGGAGGATGGTAACGATTTATCATCATACATTTCAGATAGACTCTTGTTTAATTGATTAGATGTAGGAATGGTTCCAAAATCACTTTGGTCATAGTAGGCTTTGCTGTCAGGTTTAAATTTTTATTTGGGTTTCGTTTTTCTGAGTGTAGTTTTTGTTTTTCTTGGATATTGCGTTTCCCAAAACAATTCGAACTATTCTAATCCCAGCTTTCGACATCATACACTTTAGATAAACGGTTGTTTAATTGGTAAGGTCAGTTGACTTTGCGATTGGTCATGGTGGTTGTTTCTTGTTTTTTTTTTATTTGA
>CM043017.1:3380603-3615396 GCA_023690525.1 Holotrichia oblita
GGACCGGGTAAGGAATCTTAATTCTTTCGAAAGAGCGGGGTTTCCCCGCCAGGCAGGCAAGGCAGAAGCGATGGTAGTTGTAAGAAACGTGCCCCGGTGATGACAGGCCTTCTTTAACGCACTCGCGCGAAATTAGGATTCTTATCTTATATCTCTTATCGCTAACGCGCCCCCGCGTAATATAAAGATAATTGTTCGAATTTTAGGGGAGAAGCATCGCTTCTTTCCTGGCAGGCTTTGTTGTTCCCTTTTCCCCCGCCTATACACACCACCGCCACACACACCCATCGTCGATTCTCGTTGGCATTTTAAGAGGGTAGCTCCTCGCTTACCATCTTCTTACGTGTTAAATCCAATATTCACCTTCACTTAATCCTGATACCTAACCTACTTAAGTTTATTTCTGAACGGGCTCCTTAATTTGGATGAAATTTTCTACTAAAAACTCGTATTGTGTTAAATGATAAAATGCAACCCCCCTCATTACAGTTACGATCCATTAAATAAAGATCAGAATGTAATTAGGTCTCTCCACGCAGATATTTCTTCACCAACGGGCGCTCAAACGGCATCCTAGGCAACAGCAGTTATGAAATATAATTAGGTTACATTAAATTTTAAATTAGGGAGCATTAGTGGAAGCTTTTAAATAAATCTGCGTTCAAATTAGGGGCGGTTGCAGTCCTTGTTAAACGACATCAGAAAATTTGGCGCCCATTTTTAGACAGACAAAAGCAGATGGGGGGAAGGGGAGGGGAATCACCTCCTTAACAACAAACGCAAACACCGCACACACCGTATAGTGTTACGTTAGTGACAGTAAATTCGTAGACTGCTTAATAAGTCCCCCTCTCACGTTATACATATATAACGTATATATACGTATATAGAGAGAGAGACAGAGAAGGAGATAGTGAGATTGGCCATTATCTCATATTCTATAAATTATTGCCAATTCATACCGTCTCATACACACAAGTTCATTAGCGCCGGCAATTAGCCCTTCGCTCTCGGGCCATATTATGCAAATCATCCCCCTTTCTAAAACCGGTAACCTGGCAACCGTCGGCTTAGAGATGAATGCCAGACGCTGTGCGGAGTTTTCCAGGCAACGCCAACGTCGCCTGCAGGGTACTTACGATATAGGCGGGCCAGTTTCGTATAGATGCTGTCGTCGTTGCGGTTAGTTACGTGGTGTGATTAAATTGCACACCCAACAACCTGTTTTCCATATATTTTTGTTTTTGTTTCGAAATCGAACTTATTCTATTGAAGCTCTAATAAACTGGAATAAAGAACCAGTTCTAACCACAATCTTCACCGCATCTCGCAAATTGCGTCAAAGGTGGCCAATTTTCAGTCTGTAGAAGAGGTCAAGGCTAAAATTTGTAAAAAAAATAGAATCCTTCCACGGATTTCATGTTGGTCGATACACGTTGATGACGGAGTTGTCCACTTCTACAAGTGATGGGCGAATCATTCTTGCCAGTTCATATTGTTATCTCTGATTTGATGTTGGTCGATAGACTTTGCCAGCTAATCCACCCCCCAACCAACATCTCCCTAAGTGGTGAAAGGTCCCCTTTATCGACCAACGTTAAATATCACGGAGTTGTTGTCAACTTCCTAGATGTGAGGTCTGTCTTGTACCAATTTTATTGTTGGAAAAGCTTTTTGAAACTGAAACTGAAGCCGATAACAAATTATGGGTCATTGAGATGGTCCAGAGCCTCGAAAATTCAAAGTCAGAGGTGGAACATGCTTCAAAATTAAGATTTAGGCATGATGGTCGAAGCTCCATACTTTATTAATAACGAGCAAATTCACCGAGACCTAGATATCGACAATCTTGAGCATTGATTTGGGTCCATCGATCTGGGAACCAGTTGATTGAATACCTGGGGGAGTTGAACCCTGACAGGTCTCCACCGTTGGTGGGAACGCTACCACCACCTCTGCAGTTCCTTAGCAAAAACGGGGGTATCAGAAAGAGGAACTAGGAACAAATTAAGCAATAATAATTGGAATATGTGGAAATTTCAGAGGACTATTTGACATTACAAGTGGTGTGGTTGCGTCAAAGGTGGCCAATTTTCAGTCTGTAGAAGAGGTCAAGGTAAAAATTTGTAAAAAAATCGAATCCTTCCACAGATTTCATGTTGGTCGATACACGTTGATGACGGAGTTGTCCACTTCTATAAGTGATGGGCGAATCATTCTCGCCAGTTTATACTGTTATCTCTGATTTGATGTTGGTCGATAGACTTTGCCAGCTAATCCACCCCCCAACCAACATCTCCGTAAGTGGTGAAAGGCCCCCTTGATCGACCAACGTTAAATATCTCGGAGTTGTTGTCAACTTCCTAGGTGTGAGGTCTGTCTTGTACCAGTTCTATTATTGGAAAAGTTTTTGAAACTGAAACTGAAGCCGATAACAAATTATGGGTCATTGAGATGGTCCAGTGCCTCGAAAATTCAAAGTCAGAAGGTGGAACATGCTTCAAAATTGCGATTTAGGCATGATGGTCGAAGCTCCATACTTTATTAATAACGAGCAAATTCACCGAGACCTAGATATCAACAATCTTGAGCATTGATTTGGGTCCATCGATCTGGGAACCAGTTGATTGAATACCTGGGGGAGTTGAACCCTGACAGGTCTCCACCGTTGGTGTGAACGCTGCCACCACCTCTGCAGTTCCTTAGCAAAAACGGAGGTATCAGAAAGAGGAACTAGGAACAAATTAAGCAATAATAATTGGAATATGTGGAAATTTCAGAGGACTATTTGACATTACAAGTGGTGTGGAGAAGGAACTAGAAGATGAAAAATTAAAAACCGCTTGGAAGTTGAAAGATGCGAAGGCACAAGAGGCATTGGTTACACGAACGGAAGAAGGGCCGCTGTCACATGTTTTCTGGTTTCTAGACAGTTTCTAGAAAACACATGTGTCATGACATCGAAATTTTTGACAGTTATGAGGTGCCAAAATCTGAAAAAAATATTAAAATTGGCAATGGAACAATATTGAAAACTGTAGGAGTGGGGAAGATTAATTTCACGACGTGATGTTGCATGATGTTCTTCATGTGCCAGTTTTGGAAGTAAATTTGATATCATTGGGGTGTGCAAATCATGACGTGTGTGCCATAGCTACTCGGTCTACGACTAACAAACTTTTCAAAATATTATTTAAGTCAAACATCAAGAATAGGGTGGTAGAGGGGAGTTGTTTAGTAGCAGTAAATTGTGATATAATGTGGTGGCACAGAGTTCTAGCTCATCAGAACTTTGGTCACGTTAAAAAGCTTTTAAAACAGAATAACATCCTGACAAAAGAAAGCAGTTCTTTCTGTATTGCATGTATACAGGGTAAACACCATAGGCAACCTTACCCTCCACGTTCTTCAAGGTCAACTGATGTAGGGGCCTTAACCCATTTAGATTTATGTGTGCCAATGGAAGAATCTTCTTTCTTGGTGGTATGTGGTTCTGCATACATAATGTTATTATTAAAGGATGATTATTCTAACTACAAAACCGGTAAAACAGTGAAGACAATTAGAAGTGACAATGGTAAAGAGTTTGTTAATGTACAGGTAAAGGATTTACTGAAACAACATCAAGTAACGGTCCCGTATACTCCTCAACAAAATGGACGTGAAGAGCGCAAGTTTCGCACAATTATTGAAGCTGCAAGAGCAATGTTAGTAGAGCAGAAGCTACACAAAGTTTTTTGGGTAGAAGCAGCGAAGACAAGTCCAATTGAAGGAAAAACTTCTTATGAGTTATGGCATAAGTTTTTTGATTTACCTTCACTTAAAGGTGTGTTTGGAAGTGAAGTATGGGCAAGAGTAAAAAAGGAATATTTGTGGGATATTTGGAAAATGCAGACCAAGATATAGTCACGACACAAAGAGAGACAATATTTACACCGGAATTAGTGAGTAACAACAGTGCAAGTGAGAAGGAAGTTGTAGGCCTCAATATTGATAACTTAGAAAGAAGACAAGAGTTGTTGGAAGCTGAAACAGTGAGAGAAGATCAGTATGAGCAAAATTTACAATTGCCAGTGAGGCAAGAGAGGCATTGAAACCTCCTACTCGATTTAATGAGTATGTTACTTCAGTGTTGATATGGAAGAACCTACCTCATATGAAGATGCTATGCCCAGCAATCAAGCTGAGGAATGGAAAAAAGCAATCGACAATGAAATGCAAGCTTCGAAAGACAATAAGACGTGCTAGTTTGTCGTCATTTAATCGATCATAGCAGCAATACAGCATAAGAAGAATCCGTTGCTTCAGATACAAGATGGAACAAACAACTTTTTAATTATAAAGTTGTTAGGACGCCAACCCTCTATATAGGGTAGGAGATAGAGCAACACAAACTTGATACTGATGCACCCTTGCAAGCTAGCGCAACTTGCAATAAGACCCTCTTATATAGACATCTACATAATTGTATGTTATAGGTATTTTAAGCACACTCTAATTAGCGTTCATTTCGAAGCAACCCTCTCATTGGCTCCCCCATCTCTTTGTCCGTCATTAACATCAAACAAGCGACGGTAATACTTTTAATTAATAAATGTAACAGGAGAACCATCCACGTTCAAGCACAGTCGAATACGAAAACAAACACGGGAACATTAAATATTAAATCCACGTATACACATAGAGCTGTGTAACGAAAATATCGCCCAGTCGTGTATTTTTCGTTTTGGGGGGTTGCTTTGATCGAATATCATTCTTCATGAGACATCCGAAATCAATCCCAGCTCCTAATCCCGTTCGGCCCTATTAAATTCATTAAATTAATCAAGTTCCGATGCCCCGATTTTTGCACTACCCCGGCCCAACTTCGAGCTGACATAAGCCGACCTGATGAAATTACTCCAACGGTCCTTTTGAACTTCGCAGACTCTACCGTCGGAACCGGTGTTGTTACCGCTTAACGCGAAACCATCCGCAGTAAGGCGTACGCCGTAAATTACGGTCATCCTGCAGGTCAAATTTACGTCTCTCACTATCACCGCTAGCTACCACCCTCTTACCACCTCACCCTTTCGCAAGCTTAGTCCGCAGCGATTGTTCATTGTGCGTTCTAAGAGTTTCTTGTCTGGGATAAAATACAGGAGGATGAAGAGGCAAGGATCTAGTGCCATCTTTAGTGCCTATTACGCAGTTTCGACCTGCAAAGCTGCTGTAATATCGGTCTTACGATGCGAGATTATTAATCTTTAATGATCTTATAGATCGAGGACCTTTTAGTATTGTTGTATCTTTAAAGTACATCAATAGGAGAAATTTGAATGGTTTCTAAAGGTGGTATGATTGTTAATTAAACTAAGATTCGTTCAGAATGATTTAAGTCGGTAAGTTTTGCCCTAATTACTAAGGGATAGGATCAGTAATACTATCAAGTTCATAATATTTCTAGTCAATCAGCTACAATCCCTAGTTATCCGCTCCTGCAGGTGATGGTCGACTCATCGTTGCCGCCCTCCGATTTAACACGTTGATTGCAATAATGTACCTCACTGCGGCCTTTTTGCCCCTGTTTGTTCATAATATTTCTAATTCATCGGTTATGGTTGTAACCATGAACTACAATCCTTCCAAAGACTTTATGTTGGTCGATAAACGTTGATGACGGAGTTGTCCACTTCTATAAGTGATGGGCGAATCATTGTTGCCAGTTTAGACTGTTATCTCTGATTTGATATTGGTCGATAGACTTTACTAGCTAATCCACCCCCCCAAACCAACATCTCCATGGGTGGTGGGAGGCTCCCTTGGTCGACCAACGTTAAATACCTTCAAGTTGCTGTCAAGTTCCTAGGTGCATACCGATCCTCTCCTGAGAGAAGCCTTTTGAGTCTAAAACTGAAGCTCTTCATTTATATATATATAAAAAATTCAGAGTGGAACGTCAAAATCGCGTTTTAAGCATGATTGTCGAAGCTCCATACTTCATTAATAACGAGCAAATTCACCGAGACCTAGATGTCGACAATCTTCAGTATTAACGTGAGGACGCTGACTAGATCTATCATTGAAAGGGTCGATCAATCTGGGAATCTGTTGATTCAATACCTTGGGGAGGCCTTCACCATTCGTTGGTGAGAACGCTACCACCACCTCTGCAGTCCGCTTAATATCATCTGAACCGTTTTCATTAAGAGACAAGAAGGTTAAAGGGCATCTCATCCAGTTCCTTAGCAAAAAGCGAGAGCCTCAGAATAGGAACTAGCTGATTCAAGGTGGTAGCTTCCATTGCATTTGCACATAATTAAGTCTAAGGCCAAATCAGACTAGTTTCATCAGCAGTCTATAATTGAGCGCTTCCTTAATTATAGTGTCAAATAGTGTTCGAAATGACTCAATACCAGCTTTATCACCAGGAGGTCTGTCCTGTACTCGCCCCTCTGTTGAAGAGGCTCTCTGAGCCTAAAACTTGTCGACCGATACAAGTTGACAGTTACATTAATTAGTAGTCCCAATTATAAACCTTTACTCATAAGATTTGAGTTTCTAACAAGCCTACGAGGGATCTGTTACAGCACTTTTAAATCTACCGCCCAACTTTTTGATCAAACTCAAATATTGCAAACCATCACCATCGGAAACTAAACCGCAATTTTAGTCGAATTTTTCATCATTAAAGCTAAGAGATCGTGGAATAATACCCAGACGCACCTCGAATTACACTTGTATGAAACTCAAATTTCTCACAAAGTCCAAAATCTCCAGCAAGAATAACAAAAGATATTCGTAGAGATATCTAAATACGTACAAGCCTTAGAGCAAGATAGGTAAATTTCGGCAACTCATTAACATTGCTAATCGCGAATATCCATTAAGATAACATTGAAAACTTCGCAGCTCCAGGCTTCGCCTAGCTCACTCCTCTTTCTCTCTCATTCACCGGGCACTAGAGGCAGCATTAGCACACCAACATTTACATTTATCACGGTAAATCTTTTTCGGCATGGCGGGGGTGTAGTAGAAATAGACATTCACGGGGCATCGATAACGAAATTTCTGAGCTCGCGCTGACTGAGCTCTGGTGTTTTAGCAAAACTTTCTTTCTTTCCCTCCTCCCCTCCCCCCCCTTATATATATATATATATATATCCTGCAATTTCCTTCGTGTGGTGGTTTCATTTCTCTCTGCTTTTCGCTTTTCTATAATACAGTGACGTCCCCGCCCGAGTTTGCGTGTGCGGTTACTACGACCGGCTTTCAGTCCTTTCAGTTGGGTTCTCATTAATTTTCCATTGATGTCGGGGCCGAACAGACGTCGATAATACATTCCGGTGGCTCCTCCTAAAACTGAAGAACAACTTTTTCTTATGACTAATCAATTTCATTGTGAATTCCGTTATTGGATGTATAAAGTTGTGCTTCTAGGTCGGTCGGGGGCATTTAAGGTAGCCGGATTTCTAAAGAATCGATAAATTTCGTTAACGAAAGCTCTTGCTGGATACTGATTAGACCGCTTCGTTTCAATAACATCATTGTCTAATTAGATCCTTGAATAGAAATCATCCATAATGTCTGCTTGATTATTGAAAATGTTCTTTTAAAAAATTATCTGATTCTCAACTTGGTACTCTCACATAAGATTCAAATAGGGCCAACTATATCTGTGAAGTGACTTCGAAAAAGCGTTGTCTACAAGCTGACAACAATAATACGACCGACACCACAAGAATTGATCGAAATAATTTGACTCGCAACAATGATTCGCTCCTCACTTATAGAAGCCCCAAAATGTGGGGGCCAACCACTTCCTTGAGGATGCCAGTTCTTATTTCTTATACAACAGAATACTTGTGCATGGATGGCAGGATGTGGTTGAAATAAATATTCAACTTTACCAAAAGCTTTATGCCAATCAACTACCTCAAATAAAAAGTTTATAAAATTGCAAAATCCTATTAAATAGCTGAAAACAGGTTTAAATAACAATTCGAATATAGAATCTTGAAATTTTGTCAAAATAAAATATCATAACTCGATATAAATAGCTCAACATAACTAAATTCTAGGCCCACCAAATTGCTAAACATTCCAATCAAAATTGAAAAATAAAGCTCCAAAATTTACAAAAAAAATCTTAAGAGAATTCTAAAAATACCCGAAAAAATCAATCCCTCAATAACTGTCAAAAGAAATTTGAAAATATCAAATCCGAAACACAATTTCGCTTGAAGCATTTAGCCAACCCCCATATAATAATTCTTCATGTCTGTTAATCACGCAATGTCCAAGAAAAGCAAAAATTACATTACTATGCAAAACGAAACCCAAACATAAGCTTTAACCTGACAGCAAAGCCTACTATGATCAATGGAGAAGCTATTTTTAAATTCGAGAAGCAATTTTGAAATTTCTAATTATTTGTGAAATTGATTCTAAGCCATCATCTGGCATCGATAAAGTCTTGTTTTCTTGTGAGAGGTGTTAGCGATTGTTTGGCTGAGAACCCCTAGCTTATGCTGTGGATATTGAAATTAGTGATTGGTGAAATGGTTCCTTGACAGTTCTAGCTCCTAGATTGAAAAACTTCCGTCACAATTTGGTTCCACTTCTCCTAAATCAACAAAGAACTAAGCCAAAGCCTTCGATGTTTCCAATCATAATCTGCTTTTTCAAAGGGTGTCTCTCAAGGATCCATTAGATGCAAACAGTCTCTCTGAAATATATGATAACAAATCGTTACCACCCTCCCCTCACCTCTCTACAAGTAATCATTTGTTTTTCTTATACATTTTTTGTTTAAAGTTTGTGCTAGAATAGTTCGAATTGCTTTAAGATAAAATGGTAACAGTGAAATTAGATTAGATGATTTGATACCATATTTGGTGGTGTGGTTTGGAAATCAATCATTCTCCATGCAATTCTATCGTATCAAAAAAAAAAAACAAGAAACAACCACCATAGTAAGCAAAACAAAATTCAAATGATAGATTTAACTTGATAGCAAAGCCTACGATGACCAATCGCAAAGTCAACTGACCTTACCAATTAAACAACCGTTTATCTAAAGTGTATGATGTCGAAAGCTGGGATTAGAATAGTTCGAATTGTTTTGGGAAACGCAATATCCAAGAAAAACAAAAACTACACTCAGAAAAACGAAACCCAAATAAAAATTTAAACCTGACAGCAAAGCCTACTATGACCAAAGTGATTTTGGAACCATTCCTACATCTAATCAATTAAACAAGAGTCTATCTGAAATGTATGATGATAAATCGTTACCATCCTCCCCTCATCCTCATGATTCTGACAAAAGTGAAATAGAACTAGGCGTCATATTAATGGTTTGTGCTTGAGGTTGTGTCGATGCTTGAATAGTACAAATCTTTTATCTAAATTTGGGCTGAAATGATCGAATTGCTTTGAGATGATTTGATAACATGAAATTGACTGGGGTCTCGTTTTGGTTCGTCTTGAACTGTGTCGATGCTCATTCTATCCTATCAGACAATAATAATAATAATAATATCATTTAATCCCTTCGACTACACTTGAGCATATGATACGTCATACAAAATATAATATATATTGACATATATATACAGTCCCCTGCCATATTAATGTTAAATGTTTGGCAGTAATAATTACAGCTTAGAGGATCATTTAAAACGGTCCTGCATTTCCCAATCGTTACTTTTAAAATGAAGATGGTTTTTCGCAAATTTTAATCGTTTTTTCCCCATAGCTTGAGTTCAGCGAGGCTTTCTTGTTGGTCAAAATGGTGGACCTTACAAGGTGTTCTAGGGCTAACTGCTACGATCATGCGAATTGCTCTTTTTTGTATCTTAAATATTATATTTGAGTCTGAAACAATACCCCAAACCAACAACCCATACGAAACCAAGGAGTGAAAATGTGAGTAGTAATACAGTTATTAGAACATCTAAACGCAATTGGTCTCTTAGTTTACTCAATATAAAGCAATGCATCAATGTGATTTCTCCAGTTCCACCGTGAATCAATAATGAGGACCAAAAATTTAGTTTTCTCAACTTGTACAATACTCGTACTCCGATCATTAACCCTAATATATCAATATCCAAAAACAAATAAAGAAACAAAAATCACAGTAAACAAAACAAAACTAATCGCCACCCTGTGTAAGTAATCGTTTGTTTTGTTTATGGATATAGGATGGACACCTGATCCTATATTTTGTCGAAATCTTGCACTAGAATAGCTCAAACTGTTTTGAGATGAGTGACAACAGGAATATGATTGGTTACATGATTGGATATCATTTGGTGGGGTGGTCTGGCTCTAGATTATTCACTCATTCTGTCCTATCAGGCAATGTCCAAAAACAAAAATCACCACAAGCAAAACAAAACCAAAATGATAGCTTTAACTTAATAGCAAAGCCTATGATGACCAAATAGTGAAACCAATGAAGGCAATATCCGAATGAGCCACTGTAATTAAAACTGAACTCAAATCATGGCTCAAACGTGACATCATAGCCTACGATGACCAAAAACCAGAACTTGATCACCTTTTTAAATGTAAGGTATTCTGTATTTTGAATTTCATTTTTCAAAACGTCGGGGGAGGGGGAGAGGGAGGTGGTGTCCTTCTTTTTAGTAAGAAAAACAGAGAAAAAGATTGCAATGAATGTTGTTTGGGCTAGTTCCACTATCATGGGCTAGAATTGAAGACTTTAGGACCTAAAAGAAGAATTACTTCTTTCCGGAAACAAAAGGTTTTAATTCGAAACAATGCCGTCAGTGTCTTAGCATTCATATCATCTCTTGGAGTACTAGATTTAGTGCCTTTTTGCATTTAACATCACCTGCACCACAGAACAATTTGATGTTGCACTCTTTGGGGACATAATTGTAAATGGAGAGGAGTACTACACTGTTGAATTTTGACAAGCAAAGAACAAAAGTACAACTGCCAAAGGAGGAGATTTTGGATGCAGATGGATTCCAATTTCGAATCATAGTTACGTGAGCTTCAGAGAGTCAAGATCAAGGTTAACTTTTGATCATAGTGTAGCCAATTCAGAAGAATTAAATAGACCAGAAAATGGTTGCAAAAACAAATCTTTTTGCGCTACCTGGATGTGGCTGTCTCTAAAAGACATATCAGGTGACACAAATCGTTACATATCTCTCTTATTTACTCAAAAAATCTTCCTCATATCTCATTACATACATATATAAAACAACCAACTTTAATATCGGTTATAGAATTATAAAAAAAAATCTTTTCGAATAAACACAAACATAACATAATATTTCCGCAAATCATCGTAACGACTTAAGTCGAAGAAACCGTGCGCATATCCCACCGCCTCGTGATCCGATCGAAAATACCCAATATGTCCTCCGCACGGCGCATATACAACCTCGACACCATATTTAGTATGTCTAAAACGTTCGGCCATCTTCGCCGAACACGACGAACTCGTGGCGGCGTATCGAGTATCCGTAACTTAAACGCACCCGTTTAAAACGAATTAAGTCCGAGAGCGTTCGAGGCGTCATCTATATTAGATCGGGGATAGGATGAATCGATAAATCGAGATACGTCTAGTTGTCTTAGATGTTAGAATGGGAATATGCGAGATGATGATGTCCGATCGGTATGAAATTCGTTTCGTAAAAGCGACGAGCGGTGGTGGGGGTAGGTTAAGTTAAGTCGTCGCTAACGCGATCATCACCGAACGTTTAATACGCTAAAAATACCCGACGAAATGCATAATATGTAAATAAAGAGATGTTTTCCCTTGCTATTCTGGATGGTGCGGTTGTAATTCCTGGCGGTTAATGCACGACGTGGTCTGGACGCCGTGTGTGAATGGAGCGCTTTCCGATTTTGGTGTGAAACGGTGACGTAGAATGCGGCGCAGTTATTTCAGTAATTTGAGCGTGTTTGGAAAGTGAAGGAAAAAAATGCACTCGATATAAAGAGCAGTTTTGACGTTAATGATCATTCTACTGACAACGAAGCAAGGAGTTTGAGACTTTTTTTATCATAAATAAAACCCAGTTTTTGCATCTAAATCGATTCTGGATCGAAAAATCCCTCCATAAAGACGCACAGTCTAATATTTGGGATTAGTACAGTAGCCAAAAGTAATATCATGACAACACAATAATATGGTTTACAATGGTTCTTCTTTCCTTTTCCAGAATTAGATTGTGGTCCATTAACTATGTTATCTTCTGTTTTTCTGACAGGCGTCTCCCGTCAGGTCCATTCATATAACATCGTCGCTAAAACAGGTTAGGTTGTTAAGGTGGGAGGAGTTCGTGGGATGATTTTATAGAGAAGAGGAAGAAGCGGAGAAAGAGGCACAAGACAGATGAAAACGTTGTCCTAGCCGTCGTACGAGCTTTAACTGTTTCGTGTAGGATGAGCGTCGACATTTTCAGATCCTCGTGGAGTTAGAGATTAAGGACATACCATAGCCCTCCTATGATAAGTCTTAACTCTCTTATTCTGCCATTTTCGAATGCGATTTCGCAGAGCTTGACCAAAATTATAGATCAAAAATTTTGAGTCTGTTCCTGAGATGTGCTGGCCAAAGGCCAGTCTAGAACTGGATCATTCCCAGATATTTTTCGCTCCGTCTCCACGAGTAGGGGAGAGGGGACGTATAATCTACAAAAATTTTTATGAGAGGACTCCTTCGTTTTGTTAAAATTTAGTTAGGAGGATGTGGCTCAAAATTGAAAAACTCAATTTTCGACTACAACTTGAAAGCAATCTCCAAAAAAAAAAAAAGGAAGAGAATCGAAACTTAGCCACCTGCCTTTTTCTACCTCTACAAATGGAGCGGCGTTACCAAGGCAGATGGGATGAGTCAATGATGAGCGACTACTGAGAAAAACTGATTTCATTTTCAGATTCAGTACACAAAATACATTAAAGATCACTTATTTACGTGTCAGTTGCGAATTTTTTTTTTAATTTGTAGACCAAAATTATAATAATTACACAGAACAACAAATTTTCATTTTTTTTATTTTTCCTAATAAAATTAGAAAGTCTTTCTTTTCAATTTTCTTTTATATTGGGATGAAGAACATTCCGAAATTAAAGTCCAACAGTAGTCAGCAAGCATCTCACTATCCTACTTGCTCAGATAGCGTTTTTCAATTGTGGAAATATTTTGAAATCTTTCCCCATCACCCCCATCACTAACGTCTCCAAGATTCGGGGAAGAAATGTATTTTAAGACTCATATTACAGCCTAATGCCTGGTAACTTCTAACAAGTTCACTACCGAACGATTTCCTCGTAATCTTCAGATTTTTTATTTCCTAAGAAATTCTTTGTCACACTTTTAAATGCATCCCAAGCAGTCCGTTCTAAATCGCTCAAGAGTACGTCAAATTCTCGATCCTGTTGAAACAGATATTTTAGGAAATTTTTGTTTAAGGTGTCGAAATTCTGGATATGCGTATTACCAAGAAACAAAGGCGCCCATGGAAAAACAAGCATGTTGTTTATTGATACAAATTTTGACATTTCCTATCTGAAATAAGTGTGTACTTAACCAGATAATATTTTATTAAAAAGAAATGAAGTATTCAAGAGAAGAATTCATTGATATGATTTTTTGTGTTGGGTGAGAGTGAGAAAAATTGTTTTCTTGCTAGTAGAATTTATGCGACTCGGTTTCCTGAAAGGCGACATCCAGAAGCGATCAGTTTTACCAGACTTCTTGACCGCTTTGTTGAAACTAGAAGCGTTGACTACAAAAAAAAAACCAGAAAGAACAAAGACAGCAACAAATGACGAAAATGAGTTGGCAGTTTTATTGACAGTAACTGAAAATCCAAATACTAGTCAAGCAAGTGTAGGGCAAGAAGTTGGAATAAGTGAGAGGTCCGTCCAAAGAATTCTAAAGAAACATCATTTTCATGCGTACTACATTCAGTTGCACCAGGCTCTGTGTGAAAATGACTTTCAGAGGAGAGCAGAGTTTTGTACGTGGGCACAATTGCGTGTTTAAGAAAATTAATTTTTCTTTATGAACGTACTTTTTTCTGACAAAGCAAATTTTCACAATACTGGATGCGTCAACAGTCATAATTATCATTATTATTCTGTCGAAAATTCAAGAATAGTTAGGCAAATAGATCGCCAACAACGCTGGTCAATAAACGTTTGGGGAGGAATTGTTGGAGGACATGTGTTGGGCCCACATTTTTTTAATGGTCACCTTAACAGCTAAATGTATTTGGAATTTTTAATAAATGAGCTACCATAACGTACACTTATCAGAGTGTAAGAAAAAAAAACCGTGATGACCAGTGATTATTAATAATTTTGGCTCCCAACGTGAGGCAACATGGAAAAATAATAAATCGATATAGAAACATGTTATCCGGAAGCCAATCGCAAAGGACAAAATTGTCTATCATCCAAGGCGGTGGAGACGAGGAAAAAAGCAAAGCAGCAGTACGTCGCAACGCCAGCATCTCTTCCGTCCACACGTCCGTACCCCGTGCGCGTTAAGTAAAACAACAAACTTCCACCGGAGCCCCCCTTGCACCCTTTCAAACCTTTCGCAGACAGTCCGGAATACATAGCTACTATACCCCTCGCTACTAACTGGAAATGTGGATAGGAAAGAATAGGAAAACAAAATAAAGATTCAGACAGCGAACTTTATAGACGCGAAGTCCGTGCCGACCATAACAAATATATCTGATGAACTGGAGGGATAGCAGCCCGGGGAGGCGGAGGATAGAAGGTCCGTTCTTTCGTACCGGGTGTCCGGAAGAGGGTCCGCTGCATGGACGAAACGACTACGAGGGAAGTGGTATGGGTAATCCTTGCCTTCGAAACTCGGACCTTGTCATCGTAATCAAGTCGAAACTGTCGGTCCAACCCCGTTTATTTCGAAACAAGACCCGTACCGTTGAGATGAGCAAATGAACACCGGACTCGGGAATGTAGTTGTAATACTACGTGTGTAATACTATCGCGACGAATTGCGCAACTTCCTGTTTAGAGTGGATCCGGTTACTACCCCGTACCGTATTGCCATCATCGATACAGCTCTAAATGAGTGAATTTAATAGAAACTGTACGTATGTGTGTACACTCCCTTGGTCTTCGTAATGCTGATGTGTTAGAAAAATGAACTTCCCGTTTGCAATTTTGTTCGTCGGAGCGGATACTGTATTTAATTTAGAAGGATGAGTCAGCGGAAACGAGGTTTTCTTCGTTATTTTCTGCGTTGTTCTTACGTTTCAGTGCTTTTTGAGTTCTCTCCAAATAGACTCCTAAATTAGTTCTATCCTATATATAATAATCTTGCGATGTAGAGCGCAAACGTTGGGCGCCAAAGATGTATTAACTTCTTAATTTAAACGAGTTATCGTATGAGCATAACTCAAGTCTAATGATTTATGAAGGAGAAGCTACATCCTGGACAAGACTGACGCCTAGCCTTACCAAATAGGTGATATCTAGATCTAAATCCAGTGCATTTTTGGCGAGGGAAGGGTGTGAAGCTTTAGAAAGAATTGAAAGGTATCACTGGAGATCACAAATTAATCCTTAGAATACTTGCCCAAGCAACCAATGACCGCTAGTTAACGAAACTTCTATCCAATTAGCCTCCTCTTGAAGATAATTCTGCAGATTTTGAGTTCCTCAGGCCCACGGATGGTATTTTTTGAGTTCTTCATCTCGTAACGGACTTTGTTGTACAGGATAAACACTCGTAACTCGTAACCGTCCTCTTGAAGCCGATTAGTTGGCCAACTGGTGACGTCATCCGCCAAAAATGTACTCGCTATATGGGTGTATAGAGACTACATTTTTGCGTTATAATCAACTTTATTTCTAATTGTCCTGTTTGGAGCCGAGTAGTTGGCCAGAAGATATCTTTTGGTGAAAAAAGCCGAGGAGTTGGCTTTAACATCTTTTTTTGTCTTCCTAACAATCTTTTTAGAGCCGAGGAGTTGGCTTTGGCATCTTTTTTCTTCTTCTTGGAGCCGATTAGTTGGTCAACGGGTATGTTGTGGTGAAGAAGCCGATGAGTTGTGTTTAGCATCTTTTTCTTCTTCTTAACAGCCTTCGTGGAGCTAATTAGTTGATCAACGGGTATCTTTTGGTGAAGAAGCCGAGGAGTTGGCCTTAGCATCTTTTTTTTTTCTTTTTAACAGTCTTTTTCTTTTTAACTTGGAGCCGATTAATTGGTCAACCGGTATCTTGCGGCTAAAAAGCTCAGGAGTTTGTTTTCAAATTAGTCCTTAGAATACTTGCGCAAGCAGCCACTTCCCGCTAGTTAACGAAATTTCTATCCAGTTAGTCTCCTCTTGAAGACAATTCTGCATAGTGTACATTTTTAAGCCGAATAGTTGGGCAGCAGGAATCTTGTGGCGAAAAAGCTGATGAGTTGGCTTTAACATCCTTTTTCTCGTAACTGTCCTCTTGGAGCTGATTAGTTGGCCAACTGCTAACGTCATCAAGACAAATATTTACATACATTTTAGCGTTATAATCATCTTTATTTCTAATTATCCTGTTTGGAGCCGAGTAGTCGGGCAGACGGTATCTTGTAGTGAAAAAGCCGTGGAGTTCACTTTAACATCCTTTTTTTTTCGTAACCGTCCTGTTGGGGCCGATTAGTTGGCCAACTGGTGACGTCATCCGCCAAAAATGTATTCGCTATATGGGTGTATAGAGACTACATTTTGGCGTTGTAACCATCCTTATTTCTAATTGTCCTACTTGGAACTGAATAGTTGGCCAGAAAGTATCTTGTGGTGAAAAAGGAGCCGAGGAGTTGACTTTAACATCTTTTTTTGTCTTAACAGTCTTCTTGGAGCCGGTTAGTTGGTGAAAAAGTATCTTGCGAAGAAGTCGAGGAGTTGGTTTTAACATCCCGTCCTCTTGGAGCCGATTAGTTGGCCAACGAGTATCTTGTGATGAAGAACCCGAGGAGTTTGCTTTCAAATCTCTTTTTCTCTAACCGTTCTGTTGGAGTCGAGTTTTCCAGCAGGTGGCACTTGTGGCTACGAAGCCTACGGGGGTTGGCTTTACTATTTTGTTTTCCTAATCGTCCTGTTGCAGTCAAATAGTTGGCCAATAGTAATCTTGTGAAGAAGAAGTCGAGAAATTGGCTTTCACAAACACTCCCTTGCTCTGGGATATCATTCGGACACATCTTCTGTAAAACTGTCGATGACATTGACCTGAGTCACTGTCCAAATAGGACAATTCAAATTAGGTTTTCCCGCAAGGACTTCAATTATTGAAGCTTGTGCATGTTATTTTTTCAGCTTTTGAGGAAGACTTTATTTGTGGCAATTGAAAAGCTTAACTATCTTAGTTAGACTTGTATTGTGTTCGAAAGTACAGTGAAGGAGACTGAAAAAGAGGTACGGCAACCATTTTAGAGACAATTCACGAAACTCTAACGCTATTGACATTAAACAAAACAATACTGATTTATTCGCTACCACCCTTCCACCATAACGAAATCCAATCGACCTATTTTCTTCGCGTTTTCCCCTTTCATATAGTTCATAATTGATGTAATAGAAATTCGTAAGGTCGCGACCTTCTTCCTCCTTTTTCGTCATTTCCTTTTTCTACTACTGCCTCGCAGAAATCACCCTAAATACAACAATCTACCATTCTCCATTCCTATAGCAGCGTCACCATTAGCGTATAATACACCCTCTCCAGTATATACGCGATGTTTCGTGGTGGTTGGGGGGAGAGAAAGGGAGAAAGGGGAGGGGATGGTGGTAGTTTATATTTACAACGAGGCATCCATCCACTTATAAAATGAATCCCGTTGGAAAGGGAGAGATGGTCGCGATTTTCGCCGCGGTTTACGCGAAGGATAGAGATGGGTGTATATGTATATGTATATATATATAGGGCAGATGTTTGACGCGAGAATCAATAAGCCATTTATTATTAAAAATAGCTACGAGCCCATACGGGTAGACCTCCTACTTTTTTGCATGAAACGGAAGAAGGAAGGAAGAAGGCCCTTATTATGACCTCATAATCCATAAACAATATCGTGAGGTGTCGCACGTGGAGGGAGGGGAGGAGGACGTGAAAAATTGCGTTTTCCTCCCTTAGCTTCTAGTGGATGTACAGTCACTGGCAGAAGTAATGTCTCCCCCCAAGTAAAATAATTGTTTATTTGTAGAAACTGTCATTAATTTTCGGTTAAGCTTGTTTTTTCTATTAAAACGGAATGGATTTCTATAGAAATTCAGAGATGGCCGATATGTATTTCATGTACGGTCGTGTTAATGGTAATACTTTAGAAGCACGGCGATTATACGCCGAAGCATTTCCTAATCGTGCAATTCGATCTGATAAATTGTTTTCTTTTAATGTGTGGTGGGTGCTTAGTTGCAGTGACTCCGTAAGCTGTATTACTTGTCTGGCTATCACTGCAACTCTTGCGGTGTAGTTTGGTGTGTGTTGGCTTTGTGACAGCATCATATCAACAGCGAATGGCAAGTCGATCCGGGATTAAACTCTCTGAAAAAATGTCACCGTCCCTCCAGAGAATTGAACCCCGGCACCTATCGTCCTCTCACAACGATTCAGCCGCCTAACCACTGCGGCCATCGACCCGTTTAACTAGTTCTGATCTAATTTTTTTTTTCACGACTTCATCAAGATTATGGTTCATTTATTGTTAAGAAAAACATAATGCCGGACGACCAAGATCAATGGCAACTCCAGAAACTGAGCAAAATGTTCTAGCAAGAGTAGAAGAAAATCCGATTATCATCAGTACCAGAACAATAGCTAGGGAGCTAAACATCAATGCTTCTTTAGTATGGAGGATTTTGCGAGAACAGCTGCTATATCCTTATCACATGCGAAGGGTACAGGCTTTATTACCTCCGGATTATGTTTCCAGACTTACTTTCTGATAGAATCATATCAGAATATTTTATTTACTGGCAAGGCTATTTTTACAAACAATACAATAATGAATTTCCACAACAACCACATTTCGGCGGATGAAAATCCTCACGCTGGTATGGAGACAAGACATCAACACCGATATTCTGGGTATTTTTGGAAATTGTTTGATAGGCCCGGTGTTTTTACTAAATTGTTTAAATGGCGAAAATTATCTTTTTTTGCACGATGGTGAACGATGGTGTCGCAGTAAGACAATTTTTAAATGAAACTTACAACAATAAATGGATAGAACGGGGAGGTCATGTGCCATGGCCACCTAGATCCCCTGATCTAAACTTGATTTCTGCATTTGGGGATATTTAAAACAGCTGGTATATTCAAGGCCAATTAATAATGTGGGTGATTGTTTTTATTTGAAAGCTAACTAAGGGAACAAGGTTGTTATTTTAGATAAAGAGGACTACTATGATCGGGTTAATGACCTCTTGTGTAGTGGTCCTTATAAGTCAATTTCAAAAAATCTTTTACCGAAAATGATTAGAGACGTCAACAATTGCTTCGGCAATTGACGCACCGACTTATAAGGTTTTCAGATGGTTGACCAATGAATTTAATAATTTACCAATACAGCAACCTAGTTTTGCAGTAAAAAATTGGTTAGAATTTATTAAAGAAATTCAAAATATTCAGTTGCTGATGTTAATTCACTCTTTCTTAGTGTACCGATGGCAGACACCTTGACATACCTCGAGGACTTGTTGCTTCAAAATAGTTTGAGTCAACAATGTGTTCAGGAATATAACTGACTACGCTTAACTGACATCTGTATGAAACAGAACATTTTTCAATTCAACGGGAGTTTTTATGAACAGCTGGAAGGAACGCCAATAAGTAACTCCTTGTCGGCCCTTTTACCCAACCTTTTCACGAGCCGTTTTGAAAAGGACTTAGAATCGGAGAGCGAATATTTTCCTGGGGTTTGAATTTTCTCAATAGATTACATAATCACACTACCATCATATGTTACTATAACATTACATTATTTCTTTATTTGAAACTCGACCGTTGGCAACACTGCAGAAGAGGGAAGGGGATCAGTTTAATGTTCTTTGTTTTCTTCTATCAAGTGTTGCATTTGTGAAGTGAGATTATGTGTGTTTTCATTTAAAGTTTTGTGCGAAAATGGCATCGAATCAGCGAAGACATTGTAAAAATTCACCAGATAAGTTTTGTTATGTTTGTGGACGTTATGTATTAATATCTCAAGGTAGTCCTATGACTGAAGATGTAGAAAAAGCATATTTTTTGTATTTTGGATGCAAAATAGGAAACCAAGATAAACACTGGGCGCCACATAGTATCTGTGTTAGCTGTTTTGTAATTTTATTCAGTGGATGAAGGGTAACCGAAGTATTATGGCATTTGCTGTACCTATGATTTGGCGTGAACCAACTAACCACTTTAATGACTGCTACTTTTGCCTTGCTAATAATGAAGGTTATTCAAAGAAAAGAAGAAGAAGAAGAACATTCCTCCACCTTTGAACTGGGAAGAATTGATCATTCCAGAATTAACTGACAATGAAGATTTACATTCGGAAACTTATTTAGTTATTGGAAATTACTATTGATCCTACATATGTTCCTCCGTCTAGTGAACCTCACATTATAAAGCAAAATGAACTAAATGATCTGGTCCGTGACTTAGGTTTATCAAAGCAACGGTCTGAACTACTAGGTTCAAGATTACAAGAGTGGAATTTTTTAGCAAAAGGCACAACCATAACGTCCTTTAGAAAGAGACTCTGTATCTTTCAAAGTTGTGGGACCTATGTGTGCATGTTTCGACATTGTGGGGTTAATGAATGAACTAGGACTAACTCTTGTTTCTACAGAGTGGCGACTTTTTATTGACTCCTCTAAGTCTAGCCTAAACGCTGTTTTACTCCACAATGGAAATAAAAAGCCGTCAATTCCAGTTGCTTACTCTGTGTTTCAATGAAGGAGACTTATGACAACTTGGGTGCAGTTCTAAGGGCAATCAAGTATGAAGATTTGAAAGTGGCAAATATGTGGCGACTTGAAAGTGATAGCTATATTAATGGGACTTTGTTAAACAATCATGGCCGTCAAGAAAATCTTATACTCCAGGGGAAAACAATGTGTTGAACGATCCTTTGGTTGACCCCAACAACGTGCTACTTCCTCCTCTGCACATTAAGTTGGGTCTTATGAAGAACTTTGTAAAAGGCATGGACAAAGAGAGGGACCAGGTTTCAAGTACTTGTTGGAACTTTTCCCAAAACTTAGTGAAGCTAAGCTCCCTTTATCATTAAAGGTTTGAGTAAAATCTTCAAAGAGCTAGATCTCAGAATAGTTTACAGTTCTGGGACTAGTTTACGAAGTCTCATCGGTAACCCTAAAGATAAAATACAACCTCTAGAAAAGTCAGGTATTTACGAAATCAATTGATCGAAGATTGTAATGGAATACACCTTTGATACACAGCGCTACTTGGGAGGGGGGGGAGGGGGACATTACTTCTGACAATGACTGTACTAACTTGCAGGATATATTACTTGCAAAAAGTATTAATTAATATAATATTCGCACCTATTGTCATCATTAATAAATCTTGCCTGTCATCTTAAGACTGAATTAAGGATTCGTTCAGGAATCAGCGGGTTTCCACTTTACAAAAAGGATTAGGTGTGACGACGTGAAGCGAAATATCCGTATGACGTCATCGTACTCGACAACACAGATAGAGCAACGCCGACTACAACGGCGACAACGACGGATGATTTATGGTCGAGGCGTAATTACCTTCTCCAAGATAATCTGATATCTCAGCCTTCGTATATACAATATGGCACACGTATATGTGTGTGCTGGCGTTGGAATTCTGAACAGACCCAACTCGCTAGCGAAACAGGTATCCCCCACTCTTCTCCCCTCCCCCCACCCAACCCCCGGTCATTGATGGTCCCTTATATCCAGGATCCGGATTGAATTTATACCGTTCGACAATGCAATTAGATCGGGAGATATGAAAGCGGGAAGCGATAACGGGCCCGTAATTAGTTGAATAGAGAATGCCGGACAATAGAGTAGCTCCGGTATGGTCAGATTGTACGTAGGTATATGTAGGTAATGTGTGTATACAGCTGGAAAGGATTTAGATGGACTCCGGGAAAATGATTTCGCATTTGTTAAAGTCGTTACCTGCGCATAACTGGAATAATTCTATGAATGGATATTTTTATGGACCACCTTAGCCGCTTACTTCGCTTAGTGACCCACCTTGTACACTCAGGTCGTCACACCCTGACCCAAATCCGAAACGTGTCCTACGTTATAGAGAGCTAACGTGCCTGTACACCCACGGGTCTACTTAAGAGCGAAGCACGGACGTGGCAGGAGTTGGAACGGCCAGGGAACAACGCACACCGTCATCAGTTAAAATAATTTTCTGGAATTCTTCGGTAATCCTTCAATGTCTGCGCCGTAGCGAACGCTTCATAATTTACTGCGTTAATTCACCTGACACGACCATTTCGGTCGCTCTCTTCATCATTCTTTGTGTCCGTTTTGCTCTCGCCTTCCCCTCGCTCGCCAAACCTTCACCCTTCCCTAGCTTTATTTACCATTCCTCCTAGTTTCATCATCCGGAGAGTTCACGGCGCCTACTAGTCTACGGCCCTCACGGCTTTCGTACGTCTCCAAGGGACAGATTTATTTTGGAAGAGAGGTGTAGGTAGAAGTAGATGGGATTTCCCTCTTTAATAAATTGCGAGGTTGTTCGCGGATCATCGGACCCGCTATCCACATCCAAACGGTATAAATGCAGTGTGACAGCGGCCGTTACGGATATAGCCCTGTTTCTGTTCGGTGCATGTTCAGCGAAAATTTCGGCCGGCTTCGGTGATATGATCGAATCTGTTGGCTGAACGCGAACTAATAAATATATGTCGTGGATGATTTTTTCGATAACAAATCAAAAAGGGGATTTATGAGCCTACCCGATGAATTACTAGATGTGTTATTCGAGCGTATTTGTTATAATTGCTCCTGTAAATGTAAATTGTAGAAATATGCAACATTTGGCACCCAACGTGTGGGGTTCAAATTAGCCGATGCTCTACAACAGATTTATAGTATGTTGTTCAGGTAATAGGTGTCGTTTCTCATTAAAACGTGAAAGATTGTCGTGAGGTAGAGTTATCTTCATATCTCCAATGCCTCCTGAAGAAGCAATTTATTTTGCAATTGCAGCACTGTGCTTTTTTGTTGTACCATTGTTTGCTTTTTTCCACTTTGTGTCGTAAATCGCATGCAAAGGGGTTCGAGACTTATGTTAACAACAAAATTGACATAATGGGACTTTGGTTGCTAAGTCGCTGATTTTGCTTTTTTTCTGCGAATAAATGGATCGATTCGTGGACCAGCTAGAAGACCAGATCTGAGCCTTCTGGATTATGTTTTGTGCATTAGGTCAAATCCCAACAAGAATCAGAGAGTGCATTCTATAAGGGTGATCAAATTTTTCATAAATAAAAACATGAAACGTATCAAGTCACCACTGTGCTTGTTTGAATAAGCAATTGCATAGAATGAGATCAGATCAATTTCGCTTAAATTGGAAACTGTAAGATTTCTAATTACATATTCCTTCCAGCATAAAAGATACTTTAAAATCCACTAAGGGTAGGTTTATCAATGAGAGAATACATAAATTAACTTGCAGATAAAATTTTATTCGTAAGATAATTACAATCAATTGTTTATTGAGTGTTAAATAGAAGTTATCTGCTAAATTTTATCTGCCAGTTAGCAATATCTGTCAGTTACTTAACTAACACTTTTATCCTCACATTAATAAACCCACCCTAAGTGGTGTAACAGTTCCAAAAATGTTGTTGACCTGTGATAATCTTTAAATTTAAATATATTATCCGACGAAACTATCTCTCGTATAACCTTTAAATATCCGATAACGGATCATAACTCGAAGAATAGGATGCAATATCGAGCACTAGCGTGCGAATAGCGGAGATGGTAATTTCAATTTATCTAAAGAAGTCCTTCGATGGCGTTCAACACCTACATTTACATTGCATAATGCGACTCTAAACGACGCCCGAGCTCCGACTCTTTATGAAAACCGAATGTGTGATGAAATTTTCCACGTCGGTCGCCACCACATACACTAACACACACACAAACAGTGCTGCCAACCCACTCGATAGCCTCATTCGAATGTGTATGTTCTAGCGCTAATGGAAATAGAAGGGACTCTAGAGAGGTATACTCGGAACAGTGTAGTGGAACTGAATGTAAAAGGAGGAGGAGACCAGTTGGAAGGAAATAAGATCCAAAGATGAGGAAGGAAGTTCGAAGGAAATGTGCGCTAGGTGAATTCACCGTTTGCTTATTACAATAATAGAGGAAGTTACGCTTCAGGACGTGACGTAAAAGCTGGATGGTATGTGTTTCTGCTTAGTTAGGTATGTTGTGCTGTGTTATAATGCTGCAGACGTTGTGTCGTCGCCGAACGGTATTTGATGGTTGCCTCGCGAATTCGAATATCATCTCCGTTTGCACGTCTCGATATTGAACGTGGGTAGATGTGACTGCGTTGTTAAAAATCGGATTAGAATTTGAAAGGAATTCAAACAACATCTTCTCTGTTTGGAATAATGATATGGTTGTTTTTTTTTCCTTGTAGTATGAAAAGTGTACTGCAATCCACGTCCATTTTTAACCCTCTGGTCTTCATGAGTTGTACACCCATCAAGCAGAGGTAAAACTGGAGACACAATTTTCAGCTTACTTGATTAATTGGCTATTTCTATGACGTCATCAATACTGTATTGTACGTTTTCTTCATATTCTCTTGCCTTTCATTACCTATCACCTAATAAGCTGATGACCTCAAAGCTACCAACCTCTCCCCTAATAGAAATGGACAGGGTGCTATGAACAAGAAACATTAAAGAACGGAGTTAGTGAAGTCACTTCAGGACTCATTCCTTACTGTCTACTACAGTAGTGGAACAATTATTACTTGAGAAAACGCTCATGGAGCTTGAGACTCGAATCCGACCACATTTACGGAGGATATCAAGAGGGTGATTAAACATTTCTTCGGAGGCAAAACAGAAAATTATCCATCAAAGACATAATGGAGTCGTAAAACTATAGAGGAGGACAATAGGTCTATCATCAGGGCAGGGGTCCCACCTGTGTCTTGACAATGCACCACAGAAAATGGAGCAGCAAAATTGGAAATTGGCACAGCACAATGTTTGGCGCGCCCAAAATTAGAATAACAGTCAATGAATGAAGCTTTCACCAGTCTCATCATCGACTCATTGAACACTATCCAACACAAGCAAGATGTAGATCCACACAGATCGGAAACACCTGAAAAGTTTAGAAACTCAAAAAGAACTGCTTCCACGTACTACACCATAGAGCAGAAGCATCACTGAGATCATCCATACTTAAACAAAATGGACAAACTTGTATGAGTCCTGACGGAACCTCAAAGCTCAACAAGAAACACCACAAAGACTATTGCTAAATGGGTGTTGACTGTAAACTCAAAATTAACCAAGTCGGCCAGTAACTGAATGGTCATAGACTAGGTTAGAGTGCCTAAGATCTACAAAGACCGCAATATCCACTTTAGATTTTGGGGAAATACATCAGCGACCTCTAAGAGATTATACCTAGAAAGTAGTACTAATAGTCTCTCATTCTCTTTCTAGAATTGGACAAGGGAGACGAAATAAACACTAAGGCAGACTGCACACTGACGAAACTCCAACAAGTTTCGCAAAACTGGTTTCATATTTGAAACTGGTAGATGATCAGTTTCTGAGATGTGAACTGATGATGAGGACGTTGTAGCACTATGGTGGTGGTATCGAACCAGAAAAAAGAAACGAAAGTACTGGGTTCATACCTCTGATACGAGACAGAAGTCACAGCAATTATGTAGTGGCCAAAAAACTACATAGAGATCCAGTGAAATTTCAAAATTTTTAATGAAATGGATACTTTTCTACAGCTTCAACGAGTAGGCAAGCAATAGTTTTTTAAAACTCAGTGAACATATCTCTCAGTTGTCTTATGAAAAGGTTTCACAAAACTAGAGTTTCATATTTCATGAAACCGTCGTGTCGTCAGTGTACAGTCCGCCTAAAATGTCCAATAATCCTGGCGGTGTAATTTCCCGCCCCGTAGTGTGGGATTTTGTTAGTAGGCTTTATATGGTGGAATCTTGCCGATCCATACAAGTAGGGGGTGGTGTCTGCCCAGATCCAAACGTGTGAACCGAACTTTGAAACCCTCTCAATTTCCTAATCGAACAGGAGATCAAATTCCCAGTTAACTGTGCCCCCGAAGTGTAATCTCCGCAATGGTTGTCTCTCTCTTAATGGGGGTGGTGATCCTCAACGACAATTTTGATCAAAATCGTCCTTGAGAAGAACGATGAAGGGTCTAGATCAGGAGTGGCCACCTTGATTAGACCCAAGATCTTTTTTAGCCATTTCATAGATGTCACTATGATCAATGGTATTATTGAACGAATAACTAATAATGATTAATTCAGCCAACTCCTCAATCACTGTTAAAACTTTTTCTTCTGAATGTCAACTATCATAGAGTACTAGAACTGTCACAGCTGTTTGACTTTGGAATGCTGCAAAAGAACTCATCATTTCTGCTACTGTTTTACTCTTCCCTTGTAGCCTTCTCCACATTGCCAGTCTAAATTACGCAGTTGCTGATAATCATCACCCCTCTCTTCAAGAAATTTAAATTATTTCGTCCAATAGATCTCGAAATCTTTGCAAAAACTTGCTTCGCCTCAACCACCTTACGTCAGTGTCCATATCCATGACATGTTTTGTGTTTAATCTCTTACTAGCCAGTACTTGTTGATGAATTATACAGTGGTAGTTAATGAAGTCTGGAAAGTCATCGTCTTTCTGGCAAAGAGCAATAAAACCATTATGAATACCTGTCATTGCAGGAGCCCCATCAGTTATCATTGATACAACTTTATACAAAGTTAGTTTAATCTTGATAATATATGCTTTGGATTCTGTGAATACATCAAGGTCACGAGTCTTTCCTTTCAAAGATATCATACTTAGCAGTTCTTCTTTCGTTCAAATTACCAACCATGATTGATTGGATTATTTGTCGCTGGTAGATTGTAATGTCTGACAGCCACAACGTTAAAAAGGAGGAACTGGAGGAGATCTGAGTTGAACGAGATATATTTGAATACGACTCATGGTTAATATTATTTTTTGCCCAAACTTGCTGGTATTTTCAAGAGAGTCTGTGAGGGAGTGTGATCTGAGATCGCTGGGCAGTCCAGACAGGCGCAGAGGCCACCTGGGAATACGATCCTATCGGCTCAGATTTATAAGAGGGAATCGATTGATCTATTTCCCTTCATTTCAAAGATAATAGACCTGTCATCCTTGCAGAGATGAGTTTTTAACAAACAAACATGGAGGAAGAATTTATTTGTTTTACAACAACAACAACAACAAAATCAGAAAAACAAACGCAACCCAACTGAATGCATGTATAGCAGGCAAATATGATTTTGCCGCGTACACATCGAGCAGTATATCATCTATAAAAACTAGGTTAACACAGAGGCGTTGACGTTTCACTGTGAAAAAAAAATTGTTTTGATGTTCCCCCCTATTTTGTTTTTGGGTGCAGGATTATTAACGAAATAACGCACAACGCTTACAACAGTCGCGATAAATGAAAAATATTGACAGCTCTTGATTGATTCGCCCCTTATCGCGTCATTTCGATATATTTTTTTCTGCGTTAAAAATATCTATCCCAGTCTTATTATTATTATTATTATTATTATATACAACACACTATACAGTGGTGGGTAAAAGTATTGAAACACTTAAATATCTCAAGCAGTTTTAAAGATATTTCTACGAAATTGGGCATTTGCATATTATCCACTATTTTGCATAAAATGAAGATATCAGAATTATAATACAACTTCCGGTTGAACCGGAAATTGCATTCAATTTTCAAATTTTAAACGGAACATCCTGTATATTGTTTTAAAAACAAATAGGCCATTTAATTATAAATTCAAAAATATAAGACGTTGTTAATACTCGTAATTGGGATCGTACAATTAGTGACCTAAGAAAACAAAAGTAGAACTCTGATAAACAACAATTGTAGATGTCAAACGAGAAAGTGTAGTGTTTGCAGTAGTTTATGCTCAAAATGGTGCAATTAAATGAAAGCGAACGCATTGAACTTTTAATAATGATTGGTTTTGGTGATAGGCAGCGATCCTACGACGAAATATGTAATTTATTCAATGGTATACATCCAAATCGACAACCAATAACGCGTTCTTTAGTTTACAAGACGCTACAGTGGTACCGTTCGTAATAACAAATGAAAATAAATCCCAAGATATCGCAGTCTCATTAGAAGAAGTCCCGACAACATCAACGACTGAACTTGAGTGGACTCCTCACAATGTCTATGCACGATGTGCTGTTACTTTGAGGAGCTGGATAAAAGGTAAGAGCATAGCTATGCCATTTGGTAGGCCTACGATTTGGCGAAAACAAAAGGATCATTCGACAGACTGCTACTTTTGCTGTACAAAGAGCTTCGGGTTTTCCAGTAAAAATAAAGATAAAATTACCTATCCTAATTTACCTTCTGCCACTCGTCCAATTCCTCATTCGGGAAGCTTTGCCAGTACCAAATCCTATGGATGATTCGAACCAAGAACATGTTGAAACCGAGATAGAAGAATACATTTCAGAATTGTCGGACACAGATGAAGAATATTTGGCATCTCAAGAGGACACGCCTCATTTAATAAATCAATTGGAAGTAAATGACATTTAATAAAAAACTCAAGAAATATTAGGATGAATACTAAATGACTTAGCTCTGGATACGTTCGAGATCTCAATTTATCAAAAACTCATTTTGCAAAAATGCAGAAATTATTAGGATTAAGAATACAAATTTGCAAAAACAAACAAATTCAGTTTTATTGATACCAATGTAAAGTATAAATATGGGAATTAATAATGGAATATGGTGTCGGGCAAATGTCCACCTCTAGCACGTCGGCAGACGTCCGCTCTTTTCACAAAATTTTGAACCACATTTTGCAACAAAGCTTCGCTTATCTCGTCAATGCAGCGCCGAATTTCATCTTTCAGAGCGTCAGTTGTTTGCGGTTTATTCACGTGAACCCGGTCTTTCAAATGGCCCCAGAGAAAATAATCCGGCGGCGTTAAATCACAAGAACGAGGCGGCCAATTGACATCGCCAAATCGAGAAATTACTCGACCGGGAAATTTCTCATGCAATAACTGAACTGTTTGGCCGGCTGTGTGGCTTGTGGCGCCGTCTTACTGAAACCAAAGGTCTCTGATGTTAACATTAGCCAATTGTGACCACAAAAAATCGGTTATCGTGGTTTGATAGCGCAGAGAATTCACGGTGACGGCGTCTCCTTGCTCATTTTCGAAAAAATATGGGCCGATAATGCCGCCTGACCACAAACCACACCATACGGTCACTTTCTTTGGATGTAATGGTTTTTCGAGGACTGTTTGTGGATTTTGTGAGCCCCATATGCGACAATTTTGTTTGTTTAAATAACCGCCTAATTGAAAATGGTCCTCATCAGTAAAGGTAATTTTGTTGAGTTGTTTTCGTTCAGTTTCTCAAACAGCCAATTTACAAACGTTCGACGCAAACAATGGTCGACCGGTTTTAATTCTTGAACGAGTTGAACTTGATAAGCATGAAGATGAAGATCTTTACGCAAAATGTTGCGCAAAGTGCCTCTGGTGATGCCCAATTGTTACGAACATCGACGAGTTGATGTTCCAGGCTCATTCTCAACACTTTGCTGTACAGTGGCTATGTTTGTATCACTACGGCCACTACGAGCCTATTGTTTTGGTCTATTGTTAGTAACAGTATCGTGAGCCTCGAATTTAGCGATTAAATTATGCACAGAAGTCTCAAAAGGAGTCTGATTACGAGGAAAAGCTGCTCGAATATTACGAAGTGATACAGTAAAATTGTCATCATATTTGATAGTAAATTTTCACAATTAAAATTCTTTGTTCAAGAGTGTAGCGTTCCATGGTTAAAATTTCCCAACTTTTTACTAAATTAATGTCAAAAGATGACAGCTCAATTCTTGACATTTCATCATTTGACAGCCAATTTACTTCCTAACCTCAAATTTGCCCACCCGTTACATATAGGAAACATCTACCCCTCCATTCCTGTTGGTCATGCCGTGCACATGAAGGAAACATATGATAATATGACACGTCTCCTTGATAAAATCAATTAACAAAATCTATAAATGGTACATCAGTGCTGATCTCAAAGTAGTTGCAATTCTACTTGGTCTACAACTTGGATTCACAAACTATTGCTGTTTCCTTTGTGAATGGGATAGTTTAGCTGGCCAACCAGAATACAATATACTCCCGGAAAAAAGAACGTAGTCCATAATTCGTTGGTGGAGCCTCATAAAATACTTTTACCGCCATTACACATAAAATTAGGTCTGATGAAGTATTTCGTCAAAGCAATGGACAAAGAGGGACCAGGATTTCGATACCTTAAACAAAAATTTCCTAATATATCTGAGGCAAAACTTAAAGAGGGGATTTTTATAGGACTCCAGATTACTCTGTTACAAGAGGATCGAGAATTTGACGTAGGGGAACAGGGTCAAAAATACAATTTTTTATTTATTTATTTTGCAGTGGTCACAGTAGTAGTAAAGTGTGTCTTCAATCCCTGCACAAAGTTCATGTGCCCAGCCCTCGCAACTTTTGCACTGAATCCAGTTTTCGTGAAAACATTCACCACAAACAAGGCAATCGGTCTTATCTTCATTTGAAAAGTCCGTTGTTGTTGCATCTTGCTTGGATGTCGCTGGAGTCAAATTCGTAAAATCAGCACATTTATTGATTTTCTGACTTTGTTTTTTGAACTCCCTTGTCTGCACTATATCTGAACATCGATCAAATTTTATGTTTCTTCTCGTTTTCTTTGCGGCTTCTCTTGCGACTTCCAAATTTTTCTTCTCTATCAACATATCTTTGTGTGGCGTTGAAGTCAATACTTCACACTTTTTTCTGCTTTCCTTTTTCTACTTGTAATTCTCTTTTCAGCGTATGAAGGCAAAGGAGAAATTTCCTGTAAAATACTTGCAAAGGTAGGTTGTTTGACTCTCCTAGGAAAATTTAGCCGTCCTACATCATTAAGCAGAGGCGCCACTTCAATAGGCTCTTCAATTGCTGCTTGCTCTTCGTTTGCTGGAGATTGAGAGGTTTTTGTAGCAGAAACGGCAGTTGTAGTTGATTGATTTTCTACGTTGGTTAAAGCACTTGCCATAAAGTCTATGTTCGTGAAAATATCAGGGTTAAATGGATGAATGCCCGTGCAACTGAAACCACTTGCCGCAATATCTAGTCTACACACTTTGGTTTAAGCGTCCTTCACTAGCTTCGCGATGTCGTAATCATTGATTCGAGCACCAGGATTTACCCTCATCCACAAACTGCAAGCATGATTGTATTGTGTTTTGAACGGTTTCATGAAAGACCTATCAAGAGGCTGCAATTTGTGGGTAGTGTGGGGTGGGAAACTCAACATTTGAACGTGGTGTTCTCTAGCGTACAAAATGACGTCAAGTTCCTTGTGTGTTCCATGTCCATCAAGGAGCAGCAATACTGGATCCTCTGGTGCAACCATTTTAAGAATGCCACGGTGGTCATCCACCCGTTGGTTGTTGGAAACGCAATACTCTCCGCCGGAGCACCGATCATCAGACGATCATTCATTCTTTTTCGAGGGAAAATGAACATAAGCGTGACATTGCGACCTCGCTCTCCTGACGTCATTTTCCCTGCATGCCGTTTCCCTTTAATGGTAATTACCTTGTAATTTTCATGCACACAAGAAACTCCTGTTTCATCGGCGTTGAATATTCTAGAAGGTCGAAAAGAGTGCTTGTTATTCAAAGAGTTTAGATGTTTAAAAAAAACGATCAACTTGAGGTTTATTAAACCCGACACATCGCATCAAGCTGGTTGACTGTGGTTTTCTATAAGCCAAATCCGGATGTCTCTTCATAAAACTTGCATAGAAATCTTTACCAGCCATTTCCTTTGCTCTATTAAATCTATGTGGCAGTTTAAGAGAATCTGCCACAGCATATGCCAACTTTACAAACTCTGTTTTAGCTAGTGGCATTAACCTTGAGTCTAATTCCCGCACATGCGCTACAAGCATGTCCTCATAATGTGCTGTAAACGTTGGTTTAAAAGACCCCATCTGAGGTTTCATTTCTGTCTGCCGGACCCCTACAACTGATTTTATCCTTCTTTGAAGGGTCGTTCGTGGCACATTAAAATGCTTAGCGGCGGCTCTTTCAGTCATTTTGTTCTCCAAAACACTTGAAACAGCCTCTTTCATGTTTATTTGTGACCACTCCCCACGACCTTCACCCTTTGGCTTCTTCTTGAACTTTGGCATTTCCTAAGAGTAAAAAACATGATTCACTTACAATGGCCGATAGCACCCGATTATGGTTTGGCCCATACTACCCGATTAACCTTTATAAATCAAACATGGCGTCAACAGAAATTAGCTTGAGTTAGCGACATTTCGTCATCACAGTGATCCTTTCTGAGTTTGGTTTTCTGTAGTTTTCCAAATTCCACGGCAAATGCGGAAAGGTAACATCTTAAGTCGGTCTACAGCCGCAGGCGTAATAATAACTCATGGCCAGCCGATGCCCCCTGTAATTGGCGCAAGCTGTTGGGGGATGCTAAGGCATGGATTATTATTATTATTATTATTATTATTATTATTATTATTATTATTATTATTATTATTATTATTATTATTATTATTATTATTATAAAGCATTATATTACCTAGGATTTAATACTAGTATGATAATTTTACAGGATTCCTTTAGTAGAAAAGACAAACTCTGAAAGTTACGCGAGACAGCAGCTTCACTACTCAAAAATTCGAAATATTTATCACAGCCATACCTGGACACCTACAATCACCACCTTCTAAGACACGACTGAGCGATGTGTGGCTTCTACTACAGGCACTGTATGCCTCTTCTAACTAGCGGCGTATACAAGAATCTCGCGGTGGCCCGTACTACCCGCTGGCCCGTACTTCCCGCCGTTCCCCCCTACTCTTGAGCGATTTAGAACGGACTGCTTGGGAAAAGTGCGACAAAGAATTTCTTAGGAAATAAAAAATCTGAAGATTACGAGGAAATTGTTAGGTAGTGAACTTGTTAGAAGTTACCACGCATTAGGCTGTAATACGAGTCTTAAAATACATTTCTTGCATTCGCACCTGAACTTCTTTCCCCCGAATCTTGGAGACGTTAGTGATGAGGGTGATGGGGAAAGATTTCATCAGGATATTTCCACTATTGAAAAACGCTATCAGGACAAGTGGGATATCGAGATGCTTGCTGACTACTGTTGGACTTTAATTTCGGAATGTTCTTCATCCCAATATAAAAGAAAAGTTTCATTTGTTTATAATACCAGACGTGATAGAAGATATTTGTTTTTATAATAATGATTAGGAATATAAAACAAAATAAGATTGTTCTGTGATAATCATAATAAATGCACACAACTATACATTTTTGAATGTTAAAGCTGAATGCAACTTCCGGTTAAAGCGTAAGTTGTATTATAATTCTGATATCTTGGATGGATAATATGCAAATGCCCAATTTCGTAGAAATATCTTCAAAATTGCTTGAGATATTGAAGTGTTTCCATACTTTTGCCCACCACTGTATACTTTAGATAAAGATAGAACGCGATTAATTACTTCTGCACAATTGCGCTGGTAAAGTTAAAACTCAAAAACATAGACTCGGTTAACCCTCCCCTTTCCCGCCAGGGCTATTTTATTCAAATTAACCCGCGTGACGTCGAGGCATCAGATAAAAATCCAATTTATTTCGTTCTGTTACATTTGTTACGAAATTAAATCTTGCTCGCTCTGTATATTCGCATTTAACTGACTGCGAAATTAATCGGATGTGAGAGAGGGGGTCGTAAAATACGTGTAATACTGCTAATTGAGGGTGCGAAAATATTGCAAATTGGTACGCGCTCCTAACGATTAAATTTCGACCAATCGGCGTTTATATAGTGACGATTCTAAAACATATTTTAATAAAGAGGAAGGACCTTCACATTTTATATTTATATATCACAATATCCACACCTACACACGTCCGGCAAATATCTCTTCGACCTCCATTGTAGCCAAACAAACAGAGGAAAAAGACGAAGAAAAAAAAACCGTCTTTCTTCTTAACGGCACACCGTTACGTTCTTAGGGCTTCTCTTTCGCATATTTGCGTCTACCCCTGTCATAAATATTAGCCAACCCGGGGAGTTTTGTGCCGGGGTTAGCTCCGCGACGTGAGATGCACACACACACACACATACAAAAAAAAAGTGTCAGCACTTACGAAGTCGCCTGGGCTGTGTGCGCGTGTTCAGGGTATAGGTATCGAAATCTCCAACGCTGCCAACTTAAAAGATACTTTAATATCCATCGAAAAGGAAAAAAAGCGATATTTATTAGGAAAGCTAGAAGGGAAGAAGTGAGGGGATAGCTCAACCACCGAACTAACAAATTTACAACTGCGCTCTTCTTTAAGGGAGTGGAAGAGAACTCTATTAAATTTTCAATAATTAGCTGAATTTACTTTCCAACTTTCGTTCGTAAGATGACGGTGCGGGAGAGATGGCGGTTGCACGTTTCAACGTGAAGTGGAAGCGAACGGGGAAGCTTTCAAGAAGTACCCGAGATGCTGCAGCTCTGCTTAATAATTCAACCGGGGTGGAATTCAAATATGCGAGAAAGTAGCTAATGGTGGTGTAGACACAACGCTCCGCTTGTCGGGATAAGTTTGCGCACTACACATGTGCAAGTATGCATAATAGAACTGATTTAGAAAGGTTTTATTATATATTTGTACATATATGTGTGCATCAAAATTTAATTCAGATTAATGCAACATTAACATAAAAATTAAGCACTTACGTACATCAAATGAAGTTCAAGAAAAGGGCTTACCTGAAACAAAAAAATAAACAGATTAAAATTATAAAAAAATGAAAGAAATCAATAATTTAAACGCGGTCGATTTGAATGTACGTCTTTTTTTGTTATATAATAGATTTAATAAAATGAATCTTTTACTGAATCATCCAAGTTTGACTAAAAAGAATGTCAGAAGCTATAGACTATCTCAAGGCTACCAACCTCTCTCCTAATTTAATTAATTTAATTAAGATTTTTGAATTTGTAGTGGCTACAGTATCGCTTATGTCCATTCATTCATTCATTCAGTTAGGGTTGGACACCTATAGTCCAGGCACTTGAGCTGGGTGCTCTTTGTACCATCCCTATTGGAGCCCTTATTTCCAGTTGAGAAGTTTACTGTCCTCCAGGAAGTCCTCCGGAAGGCTCCAGTAGGTCCTTTCCGAAATGTTTCTGCCTGAGTACCTTCAATTCCTCACATGTTAGATTTAGATTTAGATATAAGGGTGATATTGCACCGCGACCGTGGGTCTATTGTGCCCCCTTACATGAGGTGTAAGCTGCTGGGTTTTGCCCGCAGTCACAGCTCCCCATCCAGCCTGAGAGCTGTAATAAACTGTAACAGATGTGATGGTTTCAGAGAGGGTATTTCTTCCTCGTCTATAACGCCTTTGCCAAGATAGTTGGCGCGAATTTCTTCAATTTCTGTGCAGTTGGATATCAGGTGTTCCGGACTTTCATCTTCCACCCCGCAGAACCTGCAGTCTCTATTCTGTTTCAGACCTATTCTCTTCATGTGCTCCGCGAGGTGACAATGCCCTGTAAGGAAACCTGTGAGAATACGTAATCTGTTCCTGTTTAGTTCTAGCATGGTTTTCGCTTTCTGCCTGTTGAAATTTCCAAGGAATACCTTGGAATGTGTCAGACCAGGAAGATTGTGCCAGAGGGAAGCTCTGACGACCTCTTCCCTGTCTTATAGGTGCTCATCCCTATTCCACAGAATGGTTCCGGTCCCACAAACGATGTTGTGGCGGCCTCCTTTGCTAATAGATTAGCTTTCTCATTGCCACTGATTCCAGTGTGTCCTGGTACCCAGCACAATGCAACTTTGTTTTCTTTGCCCAGGTTGTTTAGTTTATCCCGGCATTCCCAAACTAACTTGGAGCTGATGGTGTTAGAACTCAGCGCCAATAAGGCTGCCTGACTGTCGGAGAAGATTGTAATATTCTCCTTCCGATAGTTCCTGTCAAGATTCACCTGAGCACATCTTCCAATCGCATTAATCTCTGCCTGGAAGACACTGCGGTATATTCCCATCGGCTCTGAGTATTTGGTTCCTGGCCCGAATACCCCTACACCTGTTCCTTTTTCAGTTTTGGACCCATCCGTATACCATTTGATGGTGTAAGTGGAGGATTCTCCTTCCCACTCTCTCTTGTTGCTCAACTTCGTTGAAAAGTTCTTTTCGAAGCTGTATTTCCTAACCATTTCATCGCTTGGCAGATCCGAAAGTGGGGAGAGTCCCGCCATGGATGACAAAGCTCCTTGGCATAAAGTCTCGCCCCCTCCCGTCCGTGCCCTGGCTAGTCGGTACACTGCCGCACGGGCCACTCCCTCCACTACTAGATGTAGAGGTGTGAGGTCTAGGATGACCTCTAGGGCAGCGGTTGGGCAGGTTCCCATTGCTCCGGTAATGCATACACATGCTAACCTTTGCAGCTTGCCAAGGATATTCTTGGTTGTGACGTGTGTGACCTTTTGGAACCAGGTTATTGCCCCGTATGTTACCATAGGTCTTACTATACTAGTATACAGCCATCGCAGTATATTTGGGTTACAATCCCACGTTTTGCCTGCTAAATTCCGGCATATCATTAAAGCTCTTGTTGCTTTATTCACAGTCAGTTCGATATGCTTGTTCCACAGAAGTTTTTTGTCCAGGGTTATTCCTAGATATTTGACTTCTGTTTTGCATTCGATTACTGCTGTATCTAGACGTATATCTTTCATTTTCAGTAGTTTCCTCCTCCTATTGAAAGGTACGATTGTGGTTTTTGCTGAGTTAATGCTCAGCCCCACTGATCGACACCATTCGCTTGTAATTCTAAGGCTTGTTTGTATCAGGTCACAAAGAATTCCCTCAAATTTGCCTTTTGCTATTATAACAATGTCATCGGCATATCCTATGCAGTGTACGCCGAACGCAGTCAACCTGTTAAGCAGCTCATCCGCCACCAGGCTCCACATCAAAGGCGAGCACACGCCTACCATTGTCTTAGCTGTCCTTGTGGAGAGCACCTCACTTATCCATTTGGTTACTGTTTTACTCACCCCCTTGTCTCCAGTGCTCGTCTGATCGCATCATGCGACGTGTTATCAAACGCACCTGAGATATCTAGAAAGGCACATATAGCTGTTTCTTTTTCATTCAAGGTTTCCTGAATGGTCCTTGTTAGCTCTTCCAGGGCAGTCTCTGTCGATCTGCCTGCCCTGTATGCGTGCTGACTTGTGTGAAGTGGAGCTTTCTCCATAACCTCCATTCTTATATAGTTATCTATTACCTTTTCCATTGCTTTCAATAGAAAAGATGTCAGGCAAATAGGTCTGAAGGATTTGGGGTCCTCACATGTGCAGATTACATGTAAACTTTTTTCCTCCTGTAACTCGCATCTCCTGCACCAGGGTTCGCTCACCCGACCCGTATTGCATAGATGCTTTCTTAAGGGACAGTGTCCAGTTATCAACCCAATAATGGTCTTAACTTGTTTTTTACTGCGTCTAATTAGGTTTTCAGAGAACTTAACGTCCCCGTCCCCTATTAGCGCTTTAGTATGGAGTTGACACTCAGTCGACCTCCATTTCCTTACTATTTCCTTATCTAACCAAGACCAAATCGCCCTTCTACTAGAATCCCTTGTGATTCCACATACGGGTTCTGATCCTATAAAGTTTTTCTTAGAACCCTCCTTGGCTAGTTCATCGGCTATTATATTGCTTCTAATATCCTCATGTCCAGGCACCCAGATCAAAGATACCTTGTTGTCTTGTGCCAGTTTATTGAGGTGCTGTTTACAGTCTTTAACCAGTTTTGACCTGGTAAGAGGATTCATAACTGCCTTGATAGCGGCCTGACTATCAGTCATTATGTTTATTTTCCTCTTCGTGCAGCCTCCCTTTGCAGTCAGTTATGCGCAGGCTGCAATAGCGAATACTTCTGCCTGGAAGACCATTGCATGCTCTCCCACGCTTAAGGATATCCTATGTCTTAGGCTCAGACCATAAATACCGGCACCTGTGCCCTTATTGGATTTGGATCCGTCCGTGAACCAGTTATCAGAGTCAACAAAGTCACCCCATGGCTGATCTCTGTTCGGTATTAGGATTTTCTCCTTTTCAGTGAAAATAATTTCGGGTGCCGTACTATCCGTTGGCATTTGCAGCAAAGGCTCGTCCAGTACCGTACCCGTAGTGTCAGTGTGCCCTGCTATCCCAATATTGGGGTACCACACTTTATTGGCTTTCAGTCTAAAGATCGCGGCCATAGCCTCCGCCTTTACGTAAAGCCCCACGCTTATGTCTATATAAATCCGATTTTGACAGAACACATTGACGTACCGTGGTTTTGTGTATTATCTGGCATCGATTTTCTCATTTTTATTAAAATGTTTACGACTGAACACGATGGATATGTTCTTACGGCCCACTTTCTTAGATGGAACATGGTCATCTTGTTTTGAACAATTCGTAAAAGCATTTCCTTCCATAAACGTGAAATTGTGAAGCGATTTGAGACAAAAAACTGTATTTGCAAAGGTAAATCAACTGGGCGATCTACAGCATTAACTGAATCTGTTGTTAATGATCTTAGAGAACAAATAAATCAAGGCCAGGCCCGTGGCCACCAAGAAGTCCAGCTATGACACCGCCAGATTATTTCCCTTTCGGACATGTAAAGAATAACGTTTTTAAAAATCGATTACACACATTGGAGGAACTTCAAGAGACAATTACACGTGAAATTGAAAACATCACTCAGGAAGAACTTCATCGTGTATTTGAAAGTATGAAACGACGAGTAAAGTTGTTTACAAAATAATGGTGGATATTTTCAACAGTTTCTGTGAAAATAAAGTATTTTTCTACTCATCAGTGTTGTTTTCATGTAATAAGACATTTGTTGAATACTTATTTAATAAACTCACATAACCAGCGTAGCCTTAGTGTTTATTATTATTAACATTTTTTGTTAACCCAAAGATTTACGCTACGCCACTGAAAGCCACCAACTATAGAAAAATAAAATCGATAGTACCAACATAATTCGCGTACGATCATTTACAGACACACTGTAGAAGTACAAACGGCACTCTAAACAAGAAACGTTAAAGGACAGAGTTAGTGAAGCCTTAGACTCCCTAACATATCAACAGTTACAAAATTAGATTACGTATTAGCACAATTATCGAAATTGGCGCCCAACGTGTGGTGCATTTGTATAGACAAAATACAAGAAACTAGATTTCGCTGCGTTTAGACTCTACGCGAGCACTTCAGGCCTCATTCTTGAGAGCCTAGTAGAGTAGTATTGCAAGTGCTGGATATGGGAGGGAAATTATGGATTAGAAAGGAATTCAAACATCTCCTCTCTTTGAAATAATGATATGGTTGTTATATAGTGGTAATACCTGATGTTTTCTTGTAGTATAGGGAAGTGTAGCATAGAATTGTGGATTTTAAAAACAATTCACGTTCATGTTCAACCCTCTGGTCTTCATGACTTGCACGTCCATCAAGGACTTGCACACCAGCAGAACTGGTGGATGGTTTTTTAAGCTTGCGCAACTAGATTTCGCCGCGCTTAGGTTCCACGAGAACACTTCAGGACTCATTCCTGACTGTCTACTAGAGTGGTGGTACCAAATTTAGCCAGGATATTAAAAGGATGATTAAAAATTTCTATGCGTACTATGCCAGAGAATGGTATCTAAAGAAAAAACAGAAAACTATTGATCAAGAAGGTAATTAAGTCGTAAAACTACAGATGACAATAAGTCTATGACCAGGACAGAGCTGGCACCTGTGTCTATCCATTGGGATATTTTTTTCCCAAGGTGTCCGCCTAACCTTCTTTATCTCTTTCAGTATTGTCTAAAAGTGATATTTATAGTTCGTGCGTGAGGTTGTATCGAGGTTTGAGCAGGAACTATAAATATGACCCTAAGAGCAATACACTTGTCTTAGATCGAGGCGGTTTCGACGATATAATAACTGTCTAAGTCTTACAGCATAATTAACTTCTGTTATGTATCATAAAGATGTAAAATCTTGTCAAAAGCTAGAAATAAACAAAGAAAAAGACGTAGCTCACCTGGTAAAGTTCAGCTTGTCCCCAATCACTTGGTAACAGCTACTCTTCCACCCAATCATCAAACTAACACAATAACTAGTGTTAGAAACAACAAGGCTCTCACGCAACCGTTGTTTAGCCCTTAAGTTCAGCATGTATCTATTAATGCATACAGTGTGTCCGTAAAGTATGGAATAAATTCATTTTTTGCCAAACAAACAATTAAAATTGTCACCAAATACAGGGTGTTGTATTTAAAAACATGTCGGTGACGTCATCACGTTAATGTGGATCACCCTCTACCTATAATCAATTTTTGTTGTCGAATGTAGAACATTAAAATCAAAAATCGACGTGTTTCAGGTTTTTTTTTTAATGGCTTTTGCTTTAGGAAATATTGAATGTATTCCATACGTTACGGACACACTGTATAAACTTTAATGATCCATACGACCGCCGTACAATATCATTAAGACGTTTGTCAAATTTTAAATGGTGTCCATGTGAAACACCCAAACTGTTTAAACAGTTTTTAAAAGCAATCCTTCGTCCATCTACAAAGATATTGATGCTTTCATCGCTTCGTATGTTCTTTGATCCGCGTAAAATGAAGGATTTAAATGCAGTGATATATTTTTGGATAAATTGGTAATTAGACCATTGATGACATTTAGATACAATACCTCACAAATCTAATTAACGCGAATGTGTAAATAGTGAATAGTAGAGGACCAAGGATAGATCCCTGTGGGACGCCCGAATTAGTTAACCCTCTATGTAAACTGACTTCTGACAAAATGGCTAACATTATTTGGTGAGTAATTACGCCGAAAGCTCTAATGAAATCAAACACTGTCAGATTACCTTTGTCATATTCTCTTACTGTATCATTAGCAATATGAAGCAATGCTGTAGCACAACTGAAATATTTTCGAAATCCAGATTGTGCAGCTGGTAAGATAATATTTTTTTAAGTTGTGTCTCTATAACCATCTCAACTACTTTGTACAGCAGAGGAACCATGCTTATCGGTCGGAGATCACCACCTCCCTCCAGATTGTTTTTCTTTGGAAGTGGTATGAGTAACGAATGCTTCTAACAAGTTGGAAAATCTAAATGTAAATTTTGAGGGAGCAGCAGTGTTTGTTCAGTTTTAATTATGGATGCAATAAATTCTTGCATGAAAATCTGAATGATAGATACATCAAATTATGGAAAATGAAGCTTTCTCGGGCAAACTTCGGAAAGGACTCAAGAAAGGATTCTAAACTCATTAGCTTCGCAAGAAACATCTAAAGAATCTATTTGTACTCCTTCTGGAAGCACTAGTTATGATTGTTTCTACCAATTGGACAATCATCTGAAGATGGTTTGAAACCTAGGCAAGGGGATGACAAATATCCCTTTGTACTTATTTATAAAGCAATTTCTAAGGCTAAATTTAGTTCAATTACAAGTTTAGTACCGATATGATTTCCACGTCTTTACTTTAGAATAAAAAAAAGTATTGATAGCAATTGGAGGAAATTACTCAAAAAAGGAAACAATAAGACTAAAAACACATTCAACGAAATAATGCAAGGAAGCCAGACAAGACACGACAGACTCAAATAGCTAATCAGAGAAAGCCATAAGCGAAATATCTACGACCGGGCTAGCTACCTAGGCGGCGTTGTATTATTTATGCCCCCGGGCGAAAATAAAAGATGGAACAGCGAACGCTAGCACGTAAAGCAATAAACCGCGAGCACGTACGACGTACCTCACAAAGAGAACGAACGGAGAATTTCGCGCGAGCAGCAAGGTGGGCTCGCATCAACGTAAGATAGGAGAGAAGGACGAAGAAAGGATACGTTGTCACGTCTCCACTCCATTACTGTCGAAGTAATCAATCCGTCACCAGGTTAGGGTCGTAAACTACTACCCTTTCTGGAAAGTTGAGAAACGGCTGACAGCCTCCCCCGAAAGTCGTATGTATAGCCTACTACGATGTTGGTTGCATATATTGATCGATGTTGGCGACTAGTAACAATTGAAGAATGAGTAGGCCACGCGGATTACACTCTCCATTAAATTGCATCTTAACATAGGAAGGTGTTATTGTACGAAGTTGGAACTTTAAATCCGTAACAAAATTTATAACCGTTGGCTTTAGCGCTAATCGCCGCTTTCATATTTCAAGTTTTATTACATCCTGGAGCTTACGCAATACACAAAGTCTCTTTCCCTGTACCCCCCTCTCCCTTGTTCCCCGTTTTCATTTCCTACAAGGGTAAAACAACGTTCGTAGGGATGCTTTTTTTTCCTCTCCCGACCCACATTTCAACGTACCCCGGCTGTTGTTTAATACATCCGCTCATAATTAAGTTTCTGTGGGCCAGTAGGAACTTCAACTAATGACTTCAATTGGAATAATTATTCGCATTTCGTTTTCCGAAACATAAAATCGCCGATTCGCAAGGGTGGCTTTCCGTATCCTTCCAATTTCGACTAAAAAAAAAGTCTTTCGACGACTTCCGGGATTTCTTGTTCATTTTCATTAATTAGACGAATTGTTTATGCTAATTAGTCGCCCAAGACAATCAGGATCGAACGATATTACTGTGCCCTCAAAACCTAACATGAAAATAAGATAGAATCGAAGAAATGTTACGACAAGATGATTACCTTTATATCGTATTCGTTCTTTAACACCTAACACCAGTTAGATAGATGCTTAGATACCGATCCCAAGCAGAAGTGGCAATATACTTAAAGGGATAGGGATAGGGATGGTATTAGCCGCGGCGTGGGACAGGATGCAAGAGTAGCGTAGGCATCTCGATAGGAAGCACACAGATCCGTATCTACTTTGTGAAAAAGCATACGTGTGTCGCCGAACCGGAACTGATAATCTATGCGCACGAAACGTAACGGAAGTACTGCCGTTCTCATTGTAGATTCCCCGGGTTTCGTTGAAATCTCCGATGGATTAGAATAAGATGATGCGGACCTTTCCCTATATAGAACATCGCTTTTGTATTGATTTCGGTCGATTACTATGCGCTATGCGTCTCGACGACGAAATTCTGCAATACTTCTTCCCGTTCCTTTCTACCGACATTCTTTTTTATTTACGATAGATGTATGTATGTACAGTGACCTTCAAAGGTATCCCGACACGACTAGAGAGAGAAAGCTATTGCCCCCTTTAAGATTAAAAGCACTTTCATTTTTAAAGTTTTTTTTTATCTTCAACAGATATCGAGATACCAACCGTCACCGCACTATTGAAACACCCTGTATATTCTTTCTATGTACTTTCAATTACCCGAGACATTATAAAATGACATAATTACGGAATAACAAGTCTGTATTGACTTAACCCTTAAATGCATATTGTTGCTTTTCGGCAACAGACTGCCTAATATACCATTCAAGCTCACACTAAAGCAAATATCGTTTTGTTGCATGAAGTATCCATTCGGTTTCGTACTGCTATATAATAGGTTACAAGCATTTTCTGGTAGGTGGCGATCATGTCAGTGTATTCTTGACATTTCCTAGTTTACAGACTACTGGCAACTTAATTATATTAACTTGACTATATTGATTATAGTTTGGTTGAGAAAAATGTTTCATTTCATTAAAATTGTCTTTTACGTCTGAAAGGTATATATTTTTTGACCAGATTGTATAATCTTGTATATTGGTGTATATTATTGAAAAAAAATCGAATTTTGTTTTGTTGCCGATCGGCAACATCGTGCATTCGAGATATCATTCGTTTTCTTGAGTCTGTACCTTATCGGCAACGCTCTGCAGTTGAGTTCATTGTTTTCAATTATTCTTTCAGTATGGACAGGAAAAGATTCTAGCAAAAAATGATATTGAACAGTTTTGAGCAAATTTTACCAGTCTAATTGACGACAACGACACTCGCTTTAGAATTGCAGATAGCGATGAAGACCGCATTTTGCCCGAAACTGATAATGAAGTAGAAATCGAAGACATTGAAAAAAGTGCGAGTAGAAGTGGTGTTCTAGAAGAGCCAGAGGATGAAGAAGATAACTTGCCCCTCTCTTCTTTCTTGCCCTTGAACCGAAGTAAGGTAGCCGTAAAAAAGGATATATTTTGGAAATCTAAGTCTTTGATTTTAAATGATGATCAGCTACCACCCATTGAGACATAGAAGTATCTGAAGAAATTTTAGCTTTGGAACCGGCATTGTAATTCTTCAACTGCTTTTTCTCACGTGAGTTGATAGCAAAAATTGTAGAAGACCAAAACTAAGAGACCAGCATTCTTTACCGAAAATAACATAAAGCAATTTTTTTGGCATACTAATATATGTATACTTCATTGCTAAATATGCTCAATACGAGGTCAACGTGGAGTAATGAACTAAGATTTGCCCCAGTTAATCAACAAATTCGAGATGATAACGACTCTTTTATACCCTGTGATCAGCCAGGACATGATAGGCTTCACAAAATTAGACCTATTCTTGATTTTCTGAACAATAAATTTTCTTCGGTTGCGTTGAAGCAAAATCTATGTATAGACGAGCAAATATGCTCCACCAAAGTCAGGCAAGCCCCATAAATGGGGATTCAAATTCTTTGTTATGCCAGTCATTTGAGGATTTGCCTATATATTTGAAATTTATGCTGGTCAAGAAGAAAAAGCTGTGCCAGTTGACAAACTTGACCTCAGAGTAACATCAAATTTGGTTTTACGTTTAGCTAGAATTATTCCACGACAGCAAAATTACAGACTATATCATGATAACTATTATACAGCATTGCCTCTAATGGTGCATTTGACAAAGGAGGGAATTTATTCTTTGGATACTGTACGAAGAAATAGCAATTGCAAATTGCGTCTTTGAGAGATGTTTCAATTTCGAAAGTGAAAAGATACGATCGGAAGGAAAAGAAAATTATTGAAGTTGATTGTCTTTATATTACACCGAATATAACAGACATATGGGAGGTGTGGATTTATTGGATAGCTTCATGGGAAGGTACAAAATATATATAAAGAGTCGTAAATAGTACATAAGGATTTTCTACCATCTTTTAGACTTGACGTTAGTAAATTCTAAGAAGCAACCAGGATGCAAATTATTGAATCAAGCCCAATTTCGTGCAGAAGTAGCTGATAACTTGTGCAACATAACCTCAGCTGCTACTAAACGTGGTCGCCCTAGGAATAGTTTAGTGGAAGAAATTGAGAATAAGAGAAAGATAGGACCAATAAAGCATATAGCTACCGCCCGCGAAAATTTGCGCTGACCAAACTGGGCATTGGCCAATTATAGAAGATTAAAAATTGAGATGCAAGCCGCCTAACTGCAAACGATTTACCCATACCAAGTGTGAGAAGTGTGGTGTAGAATTATGTTTCAACAAACATAATAATTGTTTTAAACAATTTCACATGTAATGTTATTTCAAAAAATAAAATGATTCAAAATGATTTTTTTCTATTTTTCCTTGCATCAGTTTTGTCAAATCTTCGAGTTTTTAATTTTTTTCATTTTAAACAGAGAATCATGCATTTAAGGGTTAAGACATTTTTATAACTTCCGGTTGACGTCACATTGACGTCACAATAACATTTTAACGACCTAAGGTCGACAAACTCAGTTCAGTTGACCGTCGACAACGGTAGAGGTAACATCTATAGAGACGGTTGTGTTATTTTACATCGGACGAATTGAATTCTTGTCGTTTTACTGAAATTTTGGGAATCGTTTCTCGTGAAATTACGAATGGTTGTTATCGAAAGATTGGTTGTGTTGTCCTTTCTCCGATCCGTCGAATCGCATTATTACTGGAAATGATGGCTACGGTATAACAGTAGGAACTACCTAATATGAACGCTAGTTCGAACTCAAATTTTGCTTTGATGCGACGAGGTGTACGTTAGTGCGAGTTGTCCCTCTACAGCTCTTATGTTCGTCATATTCTCTCTCTTTGTTTTGACACTCGGATTCTGTCCGGGTGGGTGCTCTAATGGCATAGTTCCCCTGACACCACATACCCTCGCGAGGGTCTATCAATCGATTAGAGAGATTTTACGTCCGCGAGAGTCTCAAAAGGGACAGTCTCAATCTAGTTTATATCCCGTTTGGGCTAATTAATGGCCCCAGAATGCCAAAAAAAGCGTTCATATTAGAACTGTTCTTATTGTTGATGGTTTGGTAGATGGGTTCATATCGAAGATTTGGCTATTGCGTTGAATGTTGGTAAGTCGTTTCGTGTTGACTACTGGTCGGAATGGTATGTTTGCTTTAATCTACATAGAGGTGGTTTGGATTATTTTGTAGTATTAATCGTTTTTTTTGTATATCTACTACCGTCTTGCAAACGACCAGATATTTTGGTCGCATACTGTGATTTGTCCGCGATGACAGCTACGTTTGTTTGGTCTGTGTTCTTGCTCTTGATGCTTCGGTAGATGGATCTCTACAGATTCGAGCTTGCGACAAATTGTCAGCGTCCTATGCAAATGCACCTTAATTTTAAATTATTTTCTTAGTTGTAATAGTAGAATCTATCGATTCATTGCAATGAAGTTAGCTAACGCTAAGGTTCATTTTCAATAACACAGTTCTCCTGACAAATCGATAGATTCTACTAGTTTTTTTTCCAATTTAACAATAGGATCTATCTGATATGAACGCTAGTTCAAACTCAAATTTTGCTTTGATGCAACGAGGTGTACCTTAGTGCGGGTTGTACCTCTACAGCTCTTATGTTCGTCAGATTCTCTCTTTTTGTGTTGGCTCTCGGATTCTGTCCGGGTGGGTGCTCTAATGGCACAGTTCCACTGACACCACATACCCTCGTGAGGGTCTATCAACCGATTAGAGAGGTTTGACATCTATGAGAGTCTCAAAAGGGACAGTCTCAATCTAATTTATATCTCGTTTGGATTAATTAATGGCTGCAGAAAGCCAAAGAATGCGTTCTTATTGGAACTGTTCCGATTGTTGGTGTTTTTGTAGGTGATATTTTGTAGAAGATGTTACAAATTGCTAGGATTGTATGTATGTGCATTTAAATACATATTTTTTCAAATTTTTCGTAATATTTTTTCGTAAAGATAATGCAAACTATACAAAAAAAACAGCTTGCTACCGTTTGCACTTATGCAGTTTCCAATAGCAGCATGACACCCCCTAAATGACACTATGATCTCGATTCGAGGTTATTTTTGCGGCTTTGAACCTCTGGAATTTAGTCAGTTGCTGCCTTATTTGCTTAGATCCTTTTCTCATTCTTTAATCAAATAGGAATAGGTCTTTCAACTGAGAACCAAGCTTTGGCCTTCTTAGTGGTGGGTCTATTATTCTGGAGTAGAGATCATTCCTCCATTTTTCTGTCTGTTTAAATCGTTTTCCTAATGTTTGCCCCTTAATTTCACAGCTTTCGCTTTCTAACTGGAAGCTGCTGTCATGCTCAGCATCATCTTCCATTTCCTTCAGCCATTTATTTCGGCATCTTCCTCTCTATGATCGTTGTCTATTTATTGGTTTCCCTTGTATGTACTATGGGATTAAGTTAAGCTGTTGGTACTACTGTCCACACATGCCCCAGTCATTTTATCTGTCACTCCTAAGTACTTAAACTTTTCTGCTTGCCAACATGTATGTAATAGTGGATTCGTCAAACCTTCTACGTAACGGGTTTCGTGAAAGACCCTGTATATCTCCACCGTATTCAACTACATTTACCGACTACGACCCCTTAATCCGAACTGCCACGGGTGCCAGTATCAACGCATTACTCCCAACGTAACAGGGTTACTCGCCTACCGCGATCCCTAATTTAATTTTTCCATTCGCGTAGTAGAGTATTTTAGAACAGTCCGGGCGTAAACGAGTAGCGACGTCGGTTTTCGACTTCTGTACAATTTCACGCGTACTCCACCACCCCTTCGACTAAAAAAGAAAGAAAAAAGGTGTAGCAGCGTTCACCTACATTATTACGAGCGTGGAACTATTGCCGATTTAATAGCGTCCTAATCGATATATTACGTAATAAATTTAGGTTATAAAATTCCTTTGATTGCCGTACGAGCAACCCATTCAAATTAATCTGTGTGGGAGAGAGAGGAGAGGGGAGGGGAGGCGATAAAAGCCCGTGGAAAATCAACCTAGGTCTACACCTGTTATCGCGTTCCACTTCATTTTTCAATTAAGACCATCGGAATTTAATTGGACGTTACAGAGTCGTTTGTGCCCGTTGAAATAGCGCACGGATTTCTAGTTTTTAATTTCGACCTAATACCGGTTCCCTTTCAAAGCACGCAGTTTCGAGCTAATGTACAGAACCGTTGCCGGGTTATTTGCTTCTATACTGGGGGGACGAAAAAAAAATGCGAACGTGACAATTGAATTTTATTAGAAGGAACGCTGTCACTTTTTAACGAAGCTAGGTTTGACGTTTGAATGTGAAATTTAACAATATTTCATCGTGCATTTCAGGTCATATTGCGTTGTGTTAAAAAGTTTTTTACGTCAAAATGGGTTACATATGGCAGTCAAACGTCAAATTCAATCAGTGTTTGACATTTAGAAATCAAAGTCGGTCATATTGGATAACTTGAACGTCTAGCACGACTACAGTTATATTTAAATGCAGAACTAGACTGTATTGCACGTTGTGATTCGGTCGCGTTGGATATTTGGACTCCTTGTGCGGTCACGTTTGACATTTAAACGTCAAACTTAACCATATTGGACATTTTGATGGTCTATTCCAGCCATAATTGCATACTCTTACGTCATACATGCTCATATTAGACGGTTTTTATGTTAAACTTCGCTGCATGTACACATCAAACGTGAAATTCACTCAGTGTTTGACATTTAAACGTCAAAGTCGGCCATATTGGATATCTTGAACTTCTAGCACGCCCACAATTATATTTAAATGCGAAATTCGACTGTATTGCATGTTCTGATTCGGCCGCGTTGGATATTTGGACTCCTGGTGCGTGACCCTGATCACGTTTGACATTTAAATGTCAAACTTAACTATATTGGACGTTTTTATGGTCTATTGCGGCCATAATTGCACACGTTTGCGTCATACATGCTCGTACTATACGGATTTTATGTCAAACTTGGCTGCATGTGGACATCAAACGTCAAATTCAATCAGTGTTTGACATTTAAACGTCAAAAGCGGTCATATTGGATATCTTGAACGTCCAGCTCGACCAAACTTCTATTTAAATGGTAATACGTACGACTGTATTGATCGTTCTGATTCTGACGTATTCGATATCTGAATGACTAGTGCGATCACATTTGAGATTTAAACGTCAAAATAAGTAATATAGGACGTTTTTATTACCTACTTCGGTCACATCTAGTCGTATTGGATGCTTTGTATGTCAATCTCGGCTACATTTGACATTCAAACGTCACACTCTGAAATTTTTTGTTTTAAAGCATCTAGATTTATCGATAACTTTGACATCTGTATTACATATCCTATTCGTAAAACTAGACTGCATTGGACTTTCTTCATATTTAAATGTCAATCGTCAAGACGTTGTTGAAGTTTTGAACATTAAACTCGACTTCATTTGTCATTTGAATGTCAAACAGGATCGTATTTGACGTTTTGAACATTTTCAATATCTAGCTCGAACGCTTTTGACATTCAAATATTAAATATGTTCATATTGAACGTTTTGAAAGCTTAACTTGGCTACCTTCGAAACTTCAATGTCAACTTCGACAGCACTGGACACTCCAGGTCAACTCCAACCATGTTTCGCGGTTAATCCTAAATTTCAGTCGTATTTGACGTTTTAAACAATCTAGGTCGATCAATTTTGACATTTAAATGTCAAACCCGATAACATTAGATGTTTTGAACGTCTAGCATGTCTAAATTTGACATTTAACTGTCAAACTCGGTCTTATTGGAAGTTTTGAACGTTAAACCCACTACCCCAATCCACCTCGTTCAACCCGACAACTAGCACGAGACAATGAAATTTTCCAAACTACTACGATCAATATTTTACAAGAGAAGTTTCACCAGTAGAAAACAAAATTAGCAAAATTATCAGAGCATGATTTTAATCGGCGGATTCAATTTTGAATGAAACCATTCGGTTTCAGCATGATGGTGTTCAACCTCAGTATGGGATACAGATTCTATCTGGGTGGGTGCTCTAATGGCACAGTTCCGCTGATACCACATACTCCCCTGGGGGTCCATCAACCGATTAGAGAGATTGACGTCTATGAGGGTCTTGAAAGATCAGTCTCAATCTAATTTATATCTCCCTGCGATTAATTAATGGAGATAGAATGCCAAAAAATTCATTCATATTGGAACTGTTCTTATTGTTGATGGTTAGCAGCAATCGCCACCGACTTTCTAGCTCTAAAATATATTTTTTCAGAATTCTTGGCAAATAATAGGGGGTGGAAGGCAAACTCTGTAGCTATATCACCACATCATCACATCTACGAGCCCGTTTCGTCCTTCGCTTCGCCACCGTCAGACCGAGAAACGTCGACAATTTAAAATTAAACTCCGGCAAACTCCGGGCGTAACGCACGGAAATCGAACCGGAATCAAGGAACTCGTTCGAACAGAATAATGGCGGACGGAGGAAATGCAATATAATAAGGCATTTCCTCTACTGATTCCTCCCTCCTTCCCCCTTCCCTAGCGCGAATAAGAGGAACAGTTAGGACGCCCGGGCATCGGTAATAGTGCCGAACCAGCCATCAGGCAAAGTATTTGATATATTAAACGGGACTTTCTGGCGTTTTACTGGCGTAAGTAAAAGAGATGGGACGCAGCGGTAAGGGGGGAAGAACAATCATCAGCGTTCGCGTTCGCCGGGGAAAACTAGAAGATAGACATTCTCTAAAATTTCTAGCAAATCATCAATGCCTCGCACTATTCGTTTATCTCGCTCTCTCCAATTTTACGGCAATAATCTCGCTTTTTCTCTATCTACGAGTAAAGCCTGCGAAATTTGTCGTCGTAGGGGATTGCGTATATTTCGTGAGGGAGGGGGTGGGGAGGGGGTTGGGAATCGACGCTGCTTCTGTAGCCATACTTTTCGAGTGTGTCCCATTATGTGTGTGTCCCCTCGGCACCCCCCGATCACCCGCGAAACCTAGGCTAAAGTAACATAAAGCGTGTAACAAATGTTTTAAATGTATTTTATCGATTTTGTTCTCAGATTAAAAGCTCGCCTAGTCTAGCCGTCGGGTGTCGAGCTTCAAACTTTAGCTACTACCTAGTTGTTGTATTCTTCTCGCGTTTACGGTTCGGACTGCGGTTTTCAATAACCGATTCGATTCCAATATTTTAGCGTTTAACCGATTTAATTCGTGGGGATAGAGAGATAACCGATCTGAGATGAAAATGGCACGATTTAAGCATATCCATACATCGAATTCTTTATCCTCTTGTTTGGAGTGGAGGACGAGAAAGTAAAACAAAAGAGGATAAATCGGTGAAGTGGATCCGAGTACGCTAGTTAGCATGCTTCAGAAATCGTAAAATTTTATAACAGTCGACATCTATTTCCGCTTGAGTCGATCTAATCTTGATGAGATATCAAAAACAATGAAAGGAGAGAGACTCGACGACGTGGACTAAATTACCTTCCTAGAGGAATTGTACTTTGAACTCGGAATTATACCTTTATTGCTTTCTTGTTTCTCAATAATTTTCGACAAGATAGTATATTAGGACCTCTTCAATTTCTGATATTCCCAATTAGCTTTCTGTGAGGCTCCAGTCCATCATTAATTTGCAATTAAGTTTGAAAAAATATGGAAATGGGTGAAAATGTTACTTGAACACCTACCAGCGATCTTGAAGCAATTTTAGACATATTTGGATGTTTAAAAGGAACTCCCCTGAGACCATAAGATGAAGGTAACTGTATTAATAGTGCGTGTAGGGTGATTAAAACTGAGTCTATAATTTTGTGTGATGGATGTCAACATTCTTCTAGTAACACAAAAGCAGTTGTTGTGAAACACCCTATGTGGCCCCTGCTGGCAAATGATGTGCTAGGCAAAAAGTTAGTAGAGATCAGTTTAACACTAAGTCTGGTATGGACTACAAGTTTTCCTTTTCAAATGGGAATTGAAAATAAGCCTTGCCTTTTGGCAAATGATCAATCTGGAATACCCTATTGCCTTACCAGCGTCTTCTGCTCAAATAGAGAGCCTTTCTCTGGACACCTGGAACACCTAGTCAAAATTAAGCAAAGAAATATATAAACTTTTTACTAAATAGGAAAAAAAGTTACTTGAAGAGCTTAGTAAATCAACGTTAAGAACACTTGCAGTCCTTTCAACTGGTTATTGCCTTCTAAAGGGGTCTACAGACGATACAATCGGTTGTACAATCTTTTGTAACATCGCAGATGGTTCGACAGCCTACGTGTGGAGGAAAAAAAGTGATCGACTTGTCTTTACATTTTTATTTTCAACTTGTAGTACGACAAGTCGCACAACCGATCCTTTCGTCTGTAGACCGCTTAAGATGAACAATCTCCAAAAGATAGGCAACCAATCAAGACACTTATCGATTTCTTTTAACAATCCTCCAGAGTTGCTGTTACCTCTGTCGTTAACGACTCATTAGTTCTAACAACCACTGAACAGTCATCTGCAAACACAATCGCCTTGTACTTACAATTAGTGGCTTCCAGAAGGGTATTAATATAGACTAGGAAGAATAACGGCCCCAGGATCGAACCTTGCGGCATTCCACGTTTCACCGTTTGCCAATCCGAGTAAGCAATCCTGCCTGTTTCATGGTTCTTGGCTTCTATCCCTTGTTGGCGATTATACAGGCAAGATTCCAGGAGACGAAGAGCTGTTGTTATTGTGTTTTAACCTTAATATTTTCTTACTTCTCCGAAATGGTACTATTAATCTAAGCCAGGGATTCCCAAACTATTTTGGGCAAGAGACCCCTCTTTCAAAATGAACTGGTACCTCGTCGATCCCCACAATCAATTTTCGTTTATGTCAACCCCTGGGAAACCGATATCGACCCCAAGGGGTCGATTTCGACCACTTTGGGAATCCCTGATCTAAGCAAATTCAATTTACATGACATTTTTCAGTTTCTTCCGATGATAAGTCAAGTCTGGTTAGTACTACAGCTATTACCACCCTCATTATATTGAGTTATAGATCGAGACTCATGCTGGGCGCCAAAATTTTTGTACTGAGACGTTTTCTAAATGAATAAATTATATGTAAACTTGGCACCGTTCTCCATTAATGGGTTTTCGTAATTTTGCCGACAGTACCTATTTTTCCTCGTGTTGACAAAACCGATCGGACTGAGATTACCATGTTATAATAATTGTCCTGGATGGGCAGGATCACTGTCAATATAATAATTCTTGGTTCTAATAATTTACTACCTTGAACTTGAATAATTTAAATCAGAAAAATTTCACCTAGAATCCACTTGACAAAACTAGATCCGATTCTATTTACTAACCGAAAATTTTTGTTTGACTGTTGAAAAATACAAGACAAATTCCAAGTGTGGCTGGCACAGAAGAAGTATGAACACTTGCAGTTTCTTCTGGCCAATCGCAAACCAACCAGGCACACTTCTAATTTAATCGAGCTTGAAAAGGTGAAATCCTCGAATCCTTGAAAAGGGCCAATCATTTCCTGAAGACATTGATAGACACACACGAGATAGAAACTGTAGATATTAATTATTTATCTGTTTTGATTTCAGCTAGCTGAGACACCTGATCTACGACCAGAAATAGAATCCCATCATCAAAATTTGATCTGCTGATCAGTGGAACTGAGTGTTTTTCAGGGATGAGTTTCATTTTTGTCTACGTTTCTCAGTTGTTGATGGCAAATCATCATGGATGCAAAATTACAAATTTAATTTACTTTCCTAAATAACCTTTGTACATAACAAGTATAGGGAAGCCCAGAAAAGAAAAGATTGGGTGGTGGGGCAACAGATTCAGATGTCAAAAAAGTATGCCACTACTGCCATATGGCCCTAGAAGATCATTGGAGATTTGCAATAGGAGATTAACAACACCATGAGAACATCTGCTGTTCAAGTTTTTACAGAATTATTCGACAGAAACTTTGTGAAAATGGTGCACGAGGAAGAACCACTAGAAAGAAGCCACGTCTGAACCAGAAGTGTAGGCAAAAACACACAAGATGTAAACGAAAGAAGGCTAGGATAGTGTCCTATAGCTACCATGAAGTGATAGTGTATCCAGTATACAGATTACTCATGATATTGGACGTCTGGTTATCATTGATAATAATAATAATAATATCAATGCGAAAATATATTAATCCTTTCGGTCACTATTTATTTTGGTTCAGATAAAAAATCTGAAACTGTGGTACTAGAAAGTCTGATTTATTTGCAATTTTTTGCCATCACTTGTGAAGGGTTACCAACCCCCGTTCAGGGGTTAGCACATATCGTCAGTTGACATAATAAAATAACAAATGAGCAGCAAATGAATGCCAAGAAATGTTTTCATTTCTTGGAGGGAGGTGGGACCAAATCTTTGATGCTATTCTATGGCATACAAATTTGTGAAATCAACCATTTCTTCAACAGTACTGAGAAAAGAAAAAAATCATTAAACTTTCTATCTCAATTCCATTTTCAACTGTTTTCTCAAACCCCCCTTTGCTCCAACCAATCTTTTCTTTGGGAGTTAGTTCATTTTGAGCTGAATGTGAGATACTTGGGCCATCTTAATCGACTTGTTTAGTTTCACCAACTTCTTCAGAATCCTGGATTTGTTCATTTGATTCTTCAAAATCTCTTTATTGATTTCGTTCAGATCTTCAATTTCCGATAGATGCCCAACCAAGTGCACCATCTCGTATGTCAATCGTCGTTTGGACGAAATTTTCGGAGACTATCTATATAGTAATGAATAAATATACGAACTACCACTTAATATTTGAGGCTAAGCACTAAATGGTCACCTGTCACACACAAAACTGTTCACCTTTCGTACACACAATGCACAAAATAAAAATTTTAAGAACAAAATATAAAACGGCAATTGCAGCAACGTTCAAAATGTGTCAACAAGCACCAGGTGGCACCACAGTAGGTCCGTGAAGTTGGCACCACAAAGTGGTCAAAAATCGACAAAAATGCTAGAAAGGATTGACCATTTATTGACCACTATTGACCATCAGCGATTTCGATTGACCACCTCTTGTTTAGGCTACAGCCGCTATACCCATATTTTGGGGTCTAATGGCGAAAATGCTAAAATTAGCCAATATAGACATTTTGTTCATCGGATACGATTGACCATCGTTTGACCATGTTTGACCACCCTTCACATTTTCAAAATTTTCAAAAAAAAAATTTTTTTCGAATTTTTTTTTACTGCAAACTCTAAAATTTTGTTGCAGTATAGGATTGACCAACGATTGACCATGATTGACCACCAAATAATTTTTTTGAAAACTTAAAAATATTCGAAAAAAACGAAACAAACAAGTTCATATCTCCAATAAAATTACATCAAACCCAGATAATGTTATAACCTCTTGTGTCGCATATTTCACAAATTTCGAGAGGTGGTCAAACGCTGAAAATAATAGAACTTATTGTCCCGTGTCTCTAGACCACACAAAACTGAAAATTATCGTTTGACCACCCTCCGGTTAAATTTTATCCGATCTTAGAGTTACGTATAACAGTTTCAAACTTTTTCGCATTTTTCACAAATTTTGAGAGGTGGTCAAACGCTGAGAATAATAGAACTTATTGTCCCGTCTTTCTAGACCACAGAAAACTGAAAATTGTCGTTTGACCACCCTCCGGTTAAATTTTATCCGGTCTTAAAGTTACGTATAACAGTTTCAAACTTTTTCGCATTTTTCACAAATTTTGAGAGGTGGTCAAACGCTGAAAATAATAGAACTTATTGTCCCGTCTCTCTAGACCACAGAAAACTGAAAGTTATCGTTTGACCACCCTCCGGTTAAATTTTATCCGATCTTAAAGTTACGTATAACAGTTTCAAAGTTTTTAGCATTTTTCACAAATTTTGAGAGGTGGTCAAACGCTGAGAATAATAGAACTTATTGTCCCGTCTCTCTAGACCACAGAAAACTGAAAATTATCGTTTGACCACCCTCCGGTTAAATTTTATCCGGTCTTAAAGTTACGTATAACAGTTTCAAAGTTTTTCGCATTTTTCACAAATTTTGAGAGGTGGTCAAACGCTGAAAATAATAGAACTTATTGTCCCGTCTCTCTAGACCACAGAAAACTGAAAATTATCGTTTGACCACCCTCCGGTTAAATTTTATCCGATCTTAAAGTTACGTATAACAGTTTCAAAGTTTTTCGCATTTTTCACAAATTTTGAGAGGTGGTCAAACGCTGAAAATAATAGAACTTATTGTCCCGTGTCTCTAGACCACAGAAAACTGAAAATTGTCGTTTGACCACCCTCCGGTTAAATTTTATCCGATCTTAAAGTTACGTATAACAGTTTCAAAGTTTTTCGCATTTTTCACAAATTTTGAGAGGTGGTCAAACGCTGAAAATAATAGAACTTATTGTCCCATGTCTCTAGACCACACAAAACTGAAAATTATCGTTTGACCACCCTCCGGTTAAATTTTATCCGATCTTAAAGTTACGTATAACAGTTTCAAAGTTTTTCGCATTTTTCACAAATTTTGAGAGGTGGTCAAACGCTGAAAATAATAGAACTTATTGTCCCATGTCTCTAGACCACACAAAACTGAAAATTATCGTTTGACCACCCTCCGGTTAAATTTTATCCGATCTTAAAGTTACGTATAACAGTTTCAAACTTTTTCGCATTTTTCACAAATTTTGAGAGGTGGTCAAACGCTGAAAATAATAGAACTTATTGTCCCATGTCTCTAGACCACACAAAACTGAAAATTATCGTTTGACCACCCTCCGGTTAAATTTTATCCGATCTTAAAGTTACGTATAACAGTTTCAAAGTTTTTCGCATTTTTCACAAATTTTGAGAGGTGGTCAAACGCTGAAAATAATAGAACTTATTGTCCCATGTCTCTAGACCACACAAAACTGAAAATTGACCACAAATTTTATCCGAAAACTGTTTCAAATTATCGTTTGACCACCCGATCTTAAAGTTACGTATAACAGTTTCAAAGTTTTTCGCATTTTTCGGTAGAACTTATTGTCCCATGTCTCTAAACCACACAAAACTGAAAATTGTCGTTTGACCACCCTCCGCTAAATTTTATCCGATCTTAAAGTTACGTATAACAGTTTCAAACTTTTCGCATTTTTCAAATTTTAAGAGGTGGTCAAACGCTGAGAACTTATTGTCTCGTTACTGAAAATTATCGTTTGACCACCCTCCGGTTAAAGCTACAATACAGTATCGTCAATTGATGACCACCAAATTACTTGTCTTGTCTTGTCTTGACCAGATAATAAAACTCAAGTCATCAAAACTATTTAGAAAAGCAAAGAGGATATCCAACGATTCTCTCGTTTAATCAGATTCTTCGTAATCATTATGTTATTCGAAGAATTAAGAGATAAAAAAAATAGATCGATATAATCGCGATTAAATCGAAAATTAAAAGGATTACAGAAGAACAAAGTTTGATTAACGTCGTAAAACTACAATTTCACAATCGTTCCCTGCCGCGTGAGCTTAAAATAGGACGCCAATTCCCAGCAATAAAATCATTTATAACCCCTTTTCCCATCGTTCATCCCTCAAATATTTAATTTTCTACTTTTACAGTCGATTCTAGTTCGGAAGTGTCTGCACTGGCGCGTCATATTGTCCATATTACCTGACTGCTATTACGTGTAGTTCGAGGTAAATCGCCAATTTTCCCATAATCGTTTCATCCTCGCTAATATTATACACATAGAGATGGTCGTAGAGCTACCGGTGTGCATTTATAGTTGGCGAGCAACATCCAGGAGGTATTACGTATAATGCATCGCCCATAAAATATGCAGTAACCCGATTAAAGTTTAAACGCCATATCAACGCGAATTTCCACTTACTCAAGTAATGGTGGACTATACGGATATTCCTCTGATATTTTATCCTATTCCAGTCACATGTTGCCTCTTCATAATATAGATATATTAATTTAAATTTTACATATCTGCAGGAGATGTTTACCGTTAAGGACATAGGCTAGAATGTTTGCCGATCCGTGAATAATACAAATTGCGTGCATTCCTTCCTACGGTTTCAAAGTTTCGAGTAGAGAACCTCTTCAGAAACTGGACATCGAAGTTCTTGGCATACTACGATTTTATCCTTATATATATGTACATAAGTATTTACTTCGCTCCGATAAGCGAAGTAAATACTTATGTACGCTAGTGTATTGACGTACTACACATATTTACATTGAAGGACATCAAGAACAGGCAGGCAAGCTCCGATATTGTAGATATACATACATGGAAAGAGAACGGTGGCGGCAGCAGCAGTATAGAGAAAAGACGATTGCCCTATTTCGCATGGAACGAGTCGAGTGGATGTATGCAAAAAGGGCGAATCCTAGGTCCTCGATAGACTTACCGATGCTATCCTTTCGACTTTGCGTACTAGCAGTATGCCGCGTCGGACATTATCGTGATATATGGTAAAGATATTCAGGGAAAAAAGGATTGTGTAGCATCCATCTTTCGGGAAGTATGCAGCACTGGCTGCTACACAGTTCCCGGGAGATTGCTTAAAAATGTCGATCTTATCGCGGAAGTAGATATTTCCTTGCGAAAACGAGGGGAATATCTTGAAAAAGGGTGCAATTTTCTCATGTCATGTTTCTTTTTTTTTCGTAATAAGAGAGTAGTTATCAAATGGGATGAGTTCATTATGAAATGAGAATGGTAGTACGAATTCCTAGCTTAACTGTCTTAAAAACATTCGTAACAGAATCAAGACGGTCTACTTCTCGATAAAATGAGAAGAAGGCATAGATCCAAAAGTTTTTCAAGTATTCTCAAGCAAAATATTGGTCCAAACTCGTTTGGATGGGGCCGAGAGTCAATTAACGATGACCCAAAATCCGGACGACCTGTTGAAGCTCCTACTAAACGAGAATCTACGTAGTGGGTTCATAAGGGCTCTCCACCATCAAAAAAGGCCAAGACAGAATTTCTTTGGGGAAAAAACTGATGGCAATTGGAATGTTGAAGTAGTCTTGCTTATTGAATATATGCCAAGAGGGTCTACCATAAATGGAGAGGCCTACGGAAACACAATTAAAAATTTAAAAGCTACTCTAGAGGAAAAACGCTCGCATTCTGATCCACAAAAAAACTTGTTGCTGCACGACAATTGCCGGGTTCATAAGGCAAACAAAATTCAGCAGATAATCAATGAGTGTGGGTTTATAGAGTTAAGGCATCCACCTCATTCAAAAATTTAAAGAAGCAACTCAGGGGAAAGCGTTTTGCGTCTGATGAACAACTGAAAGAGGCTGTTGAAGAATATTTTGCTGGGTTACCGAAGCAATTTTTTTCTGATGATATAGGGCAATTGGAAAAAATAGAATAAATGTATTAGTGTTGAAAGGAGTTATGTAGAACAATATTTTTTTTTGTTCTCTTATGTGCTTTTTTCATGGTTAGGTAGATAACATAAAAATACGTCTTCGTACGAGACATGCCCAAGCGTGGCCCTAGAGATCATATTAGACCTCACATCATTGCACATAGTGTTGAAGGAGCGGCCCCTTGAGACTCCGTATCGTCCGTAGAGAGCTTGACCATCTCAAATTGGACTTTCTTCCCAAATATAGCGTCGATAAGAACTTTCTTACGAAGCTAAGTAACAAGAGAGAATGGGAGGGAGGGAAGAATCCTCCACCTATTCTCTTAAGGCAAAACACCATTAAGAGTGGGTTTATCAATGTGAGGATAAATAAATAAACTTGCAGATAAAATGTTAGAAACGTTTATTGAGTGTTAAATAGAAGTTATCTGCAAGATAAAGCATTGTAGTGGCTAAGTTTTCACTTTTATCCTCACATTGATAAACCTTTATTTTAAAACCATTAAATGGTATGTGAATGGTTCGAAAACCAACAAAGGAACAGGTGCGCGGATATTGATGCTAGGATACCCTAGCGTTTTCTAAGCAGAGATCGATGCAATTGGAGGATGTGCTCAACTGAACCTAGATAGGAAATACCGGAAGCAAAAGAGTTCTAACACCATCAGCTCGAAACTACCCTGGTAGTGTTTTAGCAGACTAAGGGTCAAATTCATAAATGTCACTTGGTGGCTGCCTCATCCTAATTTCATACTTACTATTCATAGAGAGTTAGTAACTCATCTATCCCTCAAATGCTACTCAGTAAATTTTTGTGTTTTCCTTTTTTCTGTTGCTCTTAATCAATTTTATTGGCAATATAAATGATCTTTTTTTGAATTTGTGAATTACGTATTACGAATTGAATGAACTTTGATGCTTCCATCATGTGTGGATTGAAATATTTTGAATTTAATTAATAAATTTTAATTTTAATAGTTTTTAATTTTAAAAACAAAATAAATCTGATTTTTTATGAATTTATTTTCATATTTATATTTTTTCTTATTCATTTGTAATTCATTTAACACATTATCCACGTCAATCAATTGTTGCCGATCAATATGAGCTATCTCCTTCTTTCTTTCGGCTAATGCCTTTCTCCTTCTATTCTTCATATTTTCCCAGCATTTTTTCAAATGCACAGCAGTCTTCGATTACACACAAAACATAAATACGTCTCATACACAAACAACAACAATATTGTCTCATAGTTCGTTACAATTGGTTCAACAAATAATATGTCATGCACACTTTCCTTATCCGTTACTCAACTTAGCAAGACGTTTACTCATGTTTATGAATCATAAAATTGCGATGAGAATAAGGTTTCCTCCAATGAGTGAGAGATGAGCGTGAGATGAGGTAAGAATGAGTGCAATGAGTGAAACACCTAGCGGAACTGACAACCCATGGATTGTCCAAGCTGGAATGGTACCCGGCAGCACTACTTCCCATCTTACCCACTAGATGGGATAAGATTAGAATTAGTCCATTGTCCGAGGTTGTTATTCAATGTATACGTCGAGAGACGAGCTACGATGAAATTAGGTTTTGTATTTAGAGGAACGCTGACGAGATCGAAAAGATCGAAACCAAGTCGGCTATTTCTAATGCTGGATCTAGTTTTATTGTACTCGTTTGCAGGGCGATTCCAATAATTATACCATGAGTACCTATTACAGGCATTTTCTTTTTTGTTTTTTTAAAGCTAATTAGCGTAGAAAGCTCACCCGTACTGTTGTCAGCGCCATCTCTGTGTATAGGCATGGGGGCGTAGCAATACTTTCAACGCTTTTTCAAAAAAATTGAATAACCCACCAATGGAGAAAGACTTTGAATATTGTATAACTGAGGTCTGTACATCAAGCTGTAGAGTAACTGTTGTGACATTGTACAGATCTCCTATAGGTGACTTGGACGTTTTCTTTGAAAAGTTGGAAGCTATTCTTTGCGAGTTCCTGCCATCGAATCAAGTTGTCTTTGTGTGCGGTGATTTTAACATTGATACGTCGCTGCCTGGTCGTTCATCACAAACGCTGTTTGATATGTTTTCATCATACGGTATGACACTTTTAATACATGATTTCACCAGGGTTACAAGCCACTCCGGATCGACTCTTGACAATGTAGCCGTTAATATCAGTACTGATTTCTGTACGGCAACGATTCTCGATCCTTGTTTCTCCGATCATTATGCCCAGTTCATTAAATTTAAAATTACGGCAGGAAAACATAAGGAATCTTTTTGTTACAGATGCACTTTTAGCGAAGATAACATAAAAAGATTTATTAACACATTAGAAGTTGAAAATTGGAATGAGGTGCTCGCGGAGCCTACACTGGATATTAGTTACAATACTTTTTTTAATACGTTTTATTATCATTTTGACATATGCTTTCCATTGCGGAAAATAAAAGTAAATGACAATGGGAAGCGTTGGGTGACGCCTGAGGTACAGCATGCTTCTCAGAATCTAAAATCTCTTCATGCATTGGTAAGAGATGGACGCTGTACGAAGGATGAGTATAATCAATATAAAAAACATTATGACAATTTACTAAAAGAAACCAAAATCAAATACAACTCTGACTTAATTGCGACGGCCACTAATAAGAATAAATGTGTTTGGAATATAGTAAACAGTACGATAAACACTAACAAAGGAAAACCTTACATTGAATTAAAAAATAAAAATAAATCTGTTAGTGATTCCGCGGAGCTCGCCAAACTGTTCAGTGATTATTTTGATAGTATTGATATACATGGGCAGGGGGATCCTGTATTTAATATAGAAACTCGCGCTAGTTTATATTTATTTCCGGCAGACGCTAACGAAATTCGAAATGTTATTATGAGTATACCGAATAAAATGTCTGCTGGTATGGATGAAGTTCCCGCAGGTATCCTTAGATATGTGGCTGAGTCTATTAAGCATCCTTTGGTCTACTTGGTGAATTTATCCTTTGCACAGGGCTTATTTCCTTCACCTCTCAAGTTGGCCAAAGTATGTCCCATTCACAAAAAAGGTGATCGGCAAGATATCGCTAATTATCGGCCCATATCAGTTTTATCGGCATTTTCAAGAATATTTGAAAAAGTAATGTACACACGTTTATATAATTATTTTCAAAAATTTTCATTATTTGCAAAGTGTCAATTTGGCTGCTTAAAAACAAAATCAATTAATGAAGCATTATTCCATGTTATACAAAACATTTTCAAAAATTTGGATGATAAGTTTAAGGTGGGCTCCTTGATGTTCGATCTATCCAAAGCCTTTGACTCAATGAATCATTTAATTTTAATAAAAAAACTTGAAAAATATGGGGTTAGAGGACCGTGTCTTGCATGGATTAAATCATACTTAAGCGATCGCTCAGATCGGGTTGCAATAGTACAAAACCACAAGACAGTTTTCTCAGAAGAAAAAATTAGTAATGTAGGTGTTCCCCAAGGGTCTGTTCTGGGCCCGCTGCTTTTTCTAATATTTGTGAATGATCTTCATGTAAACTTTAAAGTGGGTAGCTTGTGCCAATTTGCTGATGACACTTCATCTACTTTTACGGCAGTTGACTCTTTGGAACTGTCCATCAGGGGTACTGAATGTGCACGTACAATGCTTGAATGGACGCAGAAAAACTGTTTGATACTAAACGCAGCAAAAACGAATTTCGTGGCTTTTGACTGTCACAGACAAAAGAATGCCCCAGTACCGATTAGTCTGAATGATACATATCTGCCTGAATGTACCACAGTAAAATTTTTGGGTTGTATAGTTGACAAAAATTTATCTTGGGGGCATCACATTGAACCGCGTTTGAGGTTTGGCATAGTTGTCTGGGGTCGATCCGTAAAGGGTAGCCTGCCTATATATCTATGAATGTGCTATCTATACACGTAAAAATAAAATTTATTTCACTACGAACAGTCAGTTAAATACCATTTATACTACGCTTGGTGCCAGCGATCTTGCCATACCTGGCCATAGAACTGCATTGTTTGAGCGATCTCCGCATTATAACTACGTAAAAATTCATAATAAATTACCACTGTATCTGAGACAGGTGTGCGGTTTGGATAATTTAAAAAAAATGCTTAAAAAATACCTGGTGGAAAAGTGCTATTATAGCGTGGATGAATTTCACCTCTAGTTTTATTTATTTTGTTATAGGACATAACTATGTATATATATTTGTTGTATTGTCATAATTATCATTGTATTATACCTGACAAGGCATATATTTGTTCTGCAAATCGTTTGCCAATAAAATTTATTATTATTATTATTATTATTATTATTATTATTATGAGTCAACTGCTAGGATATCGATCTTGCCCACTAGATACAATAAAGTTAGAATTAGTCCATTACAGGAGGGTGTTAAACAATATATGTTTAGAAACGAATTGCGATGAAATTAAGTCTTGCATTTGGAGGAATGCTGACGAGACCGAAAAGATCGAAACCATGTTCTCCATTGGCGATTCCAATAATTATACCATGAGTATATATTACATTTTTTGTTACTTTTTTTAAGTTAACTAACGAACAAAGCTCACGCATACTATTGTCAGTGTCATTTCTGCGTTAACTTCCAGGTTAAGTATCGTAAGCTTGAAAACAAAAAGAAAGAAAAGCTCGTTCTGGAAATTGTGTTCAGCAGCAGAAGGAAACAAAGTAGCAAAGACCTCAAGACGTATCTGGTCTTCAGGTGTTTGTGTGTCGATTAAATTCAATCAATATTTTTGCTTAATTTTGTTAAAGTTTTTAATTAGAACTGAACACCCGAAAACGATCGAAGAAATCCTGAATCAAATTACAACTCGCAGTCAAGGCAAAACCTACATCCTAGGCAACCAACATACCACATTAAAACATATTTCACACCCGCCTTATTTAAAAATAGACAGTCGCAACGTTCAAAATAACATCACACAATAACACACGATATAAATAGACGACATCTAAAAATATAAGCATTCGCCTCTCTCTACATAAACATATATATGTACATACTTTATATATATATTGTATACAGACACACATTCAAAACAGACTCGACTCGAGGAGGTAGAGATACGAAAAATTTCACCCGAGATTACTTTGGACACGTTCTCATGATGCTACATCGCGTATTTTTCTCTATTTTTCCCTCGCATCCCCGTCCTTACAACGTACAGTCTGCGAAGTAATACACCTATTTTACTTGAAACTCGAGATTTAAGATATAAATTTGCTGCCTAAGTGCATGACTACAATATACGTCGTACATGTGCATATTTAAGGTGGGAGATTATTAACGTCTCTTGCGTTGGAAAGTACTCTAGTTGCGACTAGAGGAGTGTTCATAAGCTCATAATGTATTATTATCAGTTGTCTGAGCTCGGTGTATACTGTACTTACTTAGTACGGGGTAATTTTTCATCCGAACTTTTTTCCTAAGATATAGCCGAGGATTTTCGGTGGCGTATTATGTTCGGTATAATGAAAATATATTGATGAATCGTGGATTTTTGCAGACTAAAACTTTTTTTTAATATACAGGGTGGCCCATTAGTGCGTGGAAGCTCGATTAATCCGATATTGTAAAAGATATTAAAAGACTTTATTGAGGAAATGTGTAGGTATTCTTAAGCTTCATATTTTAAAATTAGTTGCAACTATACAGGGTGTTCTATAACGCCGTACCAGACCAAACTTCAATTTTTTTAATGGAACGGTATAGTTTGTTTTGCATTTTTAAAATCTGCTTATTTTTACGACCCTCTTTATATACCGTTTGCCGAATCTATACCGAGTATTTAAAAAGTTATGACCATTTTTACGTCTAAATTAAGGTGTATTAAGAGAGTTAGTTAGTTAGCAAGAAACAAAATATACAAACTTTTTCGTACCACTACATGATTTGCCTACGTCTTCTCTTTCCGCTGGTTCAAGAATTTAATTTTAAAAAATTTTTATTTATACAGGGTGAGTCAAAACTCGGATCCTTAATTTTCTCATTAAATTTAAATGGAACAACCTATATTTTTTATGATGGTTCGATAGATATTTATCGGCTCTTTTATTTTTGTGAACCATTCCCTATACCTAACTCTTTCGGTTTAGAAGATATTCTAAATTTAATATGAAAAATTGATTTACTTTTAAATTTTATGAATTAACAAGTTAAACAAGTTAGATAAAAGAAAAAGTATAACATAAAAGAAAGAGTATACTAAATAAAATTTTCAAAATGTTGACCCATAATGTCAATACAACGTTGCAGTCTTAGTTCAAAGGATTGACTGACATTTGTTAACATTTCTGTACCACTAGTCCGAAAAGCTTTTCTTATTCTTTCCATCATATTTTCCCGTGTTGTTTCTGGTACTTTTATGTAGCCCCACAAGAAAAAATCAATTTTTGTCAAGTCCGGGGATCGAGCTGGCCATGCCACTGTTCCTCCTCTTCCAATCCACCTGTTGGGAAATTTAGTATTGAGGTGGTTGTGGATTACTGCAGTGTTATGTACCTGAGCCCCATCGTGCAAAAACCACATTCGTTGACGCATATTCAAAGGTACATCTTCCAAATACAGTAGTAAACGGTTTTGGAGGAAGTCTAAATAAACTCGGCTATTTACTCGTCCATCAAAGAAATGTGGTCCACTTTCCAACTATGCCACCCCAAATGGGTGGCCAAACTAGGTGGTCTTTACCTAGTTTGGCTGCGTTCTTGAGTGATATGAGGATTGTCGGTAGAATAATAATGGAAGTTGTGCTTATTCACGCTTCCATTTCTGTGAAACGTTGCTTCATCGCCAAAAAGAAGACATTCATCAAAATCTACCCGATCATGGATTTGTTGTTGAGCCCATTCGCAAAACGCAAACTTATGGAGAAAATCTTCGTCCAACAACTCTTGATGTAATTGAATGTGGTAGGGATAGAATTTGTGCTTTTTTAATATCCTTTGAATGGATGTTCGACTAATACTTTGTATTTGTGAAATATCGCGTTGACTACTATGTGGATTTTCTATAACGCATGCGATCACATGAAATTCATTTTCCTCGGCAGTGAATTTCTTTTCTCTTTCGTGTTTTTCATACTTTACCGAAGCGGTACGGTTAAAACGGTCGATTAATCTTTCCAATGTTTCCTTTTTCGGTTGTCGTCGTGTGGGATATCTTTCTTCATAAACTCTTTTTGCAAGAATGCAATTTTTCGAACACTCTCCTAATACCCAAATCATATCTATTAATTCTTCAACCGAATAATTCATTTTGAGAATGTATTTAAATTAATGCTGTTGTTGTACTATTTGACGTTTTCGTGATATTGCCCGGCCAGCGCCACCAGATATTGGTCGGCTTTTACGTGCTATTACTACTACTTATGTGCTAAAAAAGCAATTTTTCATATTAAATTTAAAATATCTTCTAAACCCAAAGAGCTAGGTATAGGCAATGGTTCACAAAAATAAAAGAGCCGATAAATATCTATCGAACCATCATAAAAAATATAGGGTGTTCCATTTAAATTTAATGAGAAAATTAAGGATCCGAGTTTTGACTCACCCTGTATAAATAAAAAATTTTTTAAATTAAATTCTTGAACCAGCGGAAAGAGAAGACGTAGGCAAATCATGTAGTGGTACGAAAAAGTTTGTATATTTTGTTTCTTGCCGGAACTAACTCTCCTAATACACCTTAATTTAGACGTAAAAATGGTTATAACTTTTTAAATACTCGGTATAGATTCGGCAAACCGTATATAAAGAGGGTCGTAAAAATAAGCAGATTTTAAAAATGCAAAAAAAACTATACCGTTCCATTAAAAAAAATAGAAGTTTGGTCTGGTACGGCGTTATAGAACACCCTGTATAGTTGCAACTAATTTTAAAATATGAAGCTTAAGAATACCTACACATTTCCTCAATAAAGTTTTTTAATATCTTTTACAATATCGGATTAATCGAGCTTCCACGCACTAATGGGCCACCCTGTATATAATAAAAAATTTATATTTCGTCCAGTTCATGGTAATAGTGTGCGCATAAATCTAAAGGTCATGTCGTGGTCTGTGTGTGCTACTTACCGTGTGAGGAACGTTTTTAACGGGGAGTCCTTGCGTGCATTTTATGTTTGGTTTTATCAGTACTAGGACGAGTTTGAGCAAGAGTTAGGGATCATTAGTGTTATATACGGATGTAGTTTACATTGTGATTTATTATGGTCCGTTATAATTAAAGGAGTGTAATGATAATATCTGAGATTGTTAGCTGGGACATTGTTTTTCATAACGCTTTACAGAAGAAAATGGGAACGATTAACTGACGAAGAATTTCTTTGGTTTGCTCGTTGCCTGTCTTCATTGCTATAGTGGTTCTTGGTTAATTGGCCGTAGTGGCTAGTTTTCAAAAATATCACCAAAATGTCCAATGCTTGAATATACATCACTAAGAGAATTAATCATGGAACTTACGTTGTTAAAGAATTTATTGTAAATGTCTGTTCATAATTGAACATTGGTTGAATTGATTTGAACTGGAAGCGGTTACTATCCCTGGGTGTACACTGGCTTCGTTTCATAATCGCAGAAGAGCTAAATATGGTGGCTCTGCTAGATATTTGTCTAATGATATATCTATTGACACAGGTTACGATTTAGACTTCGAAACCCATGATTTCATTTGAAGTTCATTGCGAACTGCAAACTTTTCTCCTGATTTGTATCTATAGATCACCGTCTTCAAATTTTCACGAATTTTACATTTTACATCTTGAAGGATTGCTGGCAAAGACTGCTGACTTGGGCCTTGTTGTTGCTGGTGACTTCAACGTGAATTTTTTACAGAATGATGCGAAATTTGTACATCTTGACATCGTTTAACGCAAAACTTATGATCAACCAGCCAACTAGAGTATCAACAACTATCTCCACTTGCCTTGACAATATTAGATATCATCGTAAATGCTTGGCGTAATCCACGTACGAGGGAGCGTTTTTATATTCGCGGAATGGGGGATAAGGGGTGCAAATAAAAAAAACCAAATTATTTTTCTTTTTCAATATATTCACCTGCAAGACGGATACATTTTTCACATCTTTCAATTAATTTCTGCCTCCTTGACTTCATCATCGGCAGTAAATGTTTTACCCCGCAGCTCTTTTTTCATTTTCGGAAATAGGTAATAATCACTCTGGGCCAGGTCTGGGCTGTAGGTTGGGTGATTCACAATTTCGAAGCCCACCTTATGCAGGGCAGCTAACGCAACGCGGCTCTTGTGGACGGATGCGTTGTCGTGCAAAAGCAGCACACCTTTCGTCAATTTTCCCCGTCTTTTCTCTTTAATGGCTTCTTTTAGTCGCTCTAATATTGAAGCGTAATATTCTCCGGTTATAGAAACACCTTTATCTTTATAATCAATCAACAATATTCCTTCCGAGTCCCAAAATACCGTTGCCATGAGTTTCCCAGCTGATTGTGGCACTTTAAATTTCTTGGGAGGTGCTGTGTCCTTTTTATGCCACTGCATGGAGTCTTGTTTGGACTCAGGTACATAATGATGAACCCAAGTTTCGTCTCCAGTAACAATTCGACCCAATACACCATCCTTGTCTTCATTACAGAGGTCCAAAAATGCACGCGAACACTCTACGCGCTGTTGTTTTTGCGGCGGCGTGACCATTCTCGGCACCCATCTTGCGCTGACCTTAGACATGCCGAGATGATCGTGTAGAATTTTAAAAATTGTTGTGTCGGATACTCCAACCGTTTCTGCGAGTTGTTTCTTCTTCAGTCGAGCATCTTCGTGTACGATTTTTTCAACTTTTTGGATAAGTGCTGGCGTCGTCACCTCAATGCTCCTGCCCGGCCTCGGGTCGTCTTCAAGGGATTCCCTTCCTTGTTTAAATAAACTATGCCACTTCTACACCATGGTTTTTCCTGGACAAGAGTCGCCGTAAACCAATGACATCTCATTCATTATGGTCGCGACTGATTTTCCTTGCCTGGTAAGGAACTATTTCACTTTTCACTCCTGATTATGTTACTTGATTGACGATAGCTCAAAGACTTCGTATTTATACTAATTATGAGTCGGTGCACAGGTCACGCCCCCAATGCGCCTAATCACCCCCTTACAACCCGCTCATTCCGCGAATATAAAAACGCTCCCTCGTATATTGTACGATAGTGCATCGGTATTCTCCACCAGTTTCTCTGACCATAAGGCACACGTTATCTCTGTGTGCGTTGCTAATGATATCGTTGCAAACGGTGCGTGTAAATCAATTCGTTCATACTATGACTCCAATGTACAGTCACTGACAGAAGTAATGTCTCCCCCCAGAGACCCGAAATCAAACCTTTGTTCCTAATGGGAGTGGCTTGTTTTCAAACGTTGTCGCAAGTCGGTACCTCATTCACATATTTATCTAGAGGGATTTATTGCCGCACAGTTCAATTTATATTTCCAATAAATAAGATGAATAAGAACGAAAGCCGTTGCAAGCGATATATACAAGCGAATATAACAAGAAATATAAATATGCTTCGTCGTATTATTGCAATTTTGCTTGACGTTTTGTTATCCATGCTACAGCTTCTATGGGATCTGTTGTCAGACAGTCTAACAGCAGATACTGAAGATACTGGGTAAAGACACATAGCTTACGACAACGCCACAAAACGCCGAAGAAAAAAAAAGTATAAATTCTGCAATATATAATGTAACAAAATAAATAATTAATAGTTGATATAGTACCCCACTCTGAAAACGAGCTTATCTGGTTTGAGCTGATTTTCAAACCTAGATTCAAGTCCGCTGGATAAGTCAGTACAGTGAGTACAGGGTGTTCACGTCGAGTGGTTGTGCCGAAACTGAGGTAGTTTGTTTGTCTACTGTCCACAAATTAGGAAGTTTTTTAAAGACAAACATTTTAAACGTACCATCAATGATTTAGAGCTAGCAGCGGTCTTCGTTTAAAAATGTTTGCAAACATTTTCTTTCTCTATAAAGATTTAGAGTGCCAAATGTTGTTCAAAGTTTATTTTCGTCAGTCACATTTGTATTTCTCCTCTCATTTATGTCTGGCTTCTGTCATGGCTTCTTGGCATAGTTGTTGATGGTAATTTAAAGTGGAGGGCGATTAGATTTAGTCAATGAGCAGGTGTTGCACATAGTTTACAGCGATTGCTGTTATAGTAGAATTAAGTACGGTATTATTGTTTGGGGTGACAGCTCCGACTTGTGTCGAGTATTCATCTACCAAAAAAAGTTACTGCGTATCATGTTTCATTTAAAGATTAACCAATCCTGTAGAGGTTACTTTAAAAAATTCAATATAGTTACGGTAATTGGAATATATATCTTAGAAATATTCGTTTTCTTTTTTTTTTTAATAAACACTTACTTCAAGAGTTTATTTCCAGGCATGACTACTGTACTCGACATAAGGATCGGTACTACCTTCCGAAACATAGACTAACGCTAAGCGAGAATGGCCCAACTTATGCGGCATCAAAAATGTACAATAAACTACCGAATCATATTAAGGAAATAAGAAACTTGCACTCCAGATGGAGCCTTATTCAGTGGAAGAGTATTTTGGTTATATTGGTTAATTTTACTCGGTACTTATTTTAACTTTTAATTTTTTTTTTTTTTTTTTTAATGTGTGGTGGGTGCTTAGTTGCAGTGACTCCGTAAGCTGTATTACTTGTGTGGCTATCACTGCAACTCTTGCGGTGTATTTTAGTGTATGTAAGTTGTGTTTAAATGGCTTTGTGACAGCATCATATCGCCTTGTATGATGCCGCGCTGTTAATCACTTTGCTCCCAACAGCGAATGGCAAGTCGAATCGGGATTAAACTCTCTGAAAAAATGTCACCGTCCCTCCAGAGAATTGAACCCCGGCACCTATCGTCCTCTCACAACAATAGTCAGCCGCCTAACCACTGCGGCCATCGACCCGTTTTTAAGTTATAGCCAGTTTTCCCTTGACGTTTGCTTTGTTATTTACTCTATTTGTTTCTTCTATTGTACTTTAAGATGTAGATTTCACAAAGCAATAAAACTTATTCTATTCTATTCTAAAGAACTCACATTGGACTCATTGGAAGGACCTGCTTTTGTATCATTGACGTCTCAGAACATTTGAGCAAACTCTCCCGCGACCTTATCCGGATATTTGGTTATTATTTCAATTTTCAAGTTATTTTCAGATACTGACAATCCTTCTGCATCGCTCGAAATAGTTTCTGATTCACGAACAGGCTCACTTTCCAATAGATTTGGTACCACCTCCCAAGACTGACTTAATGCATTCGTTTCTTTAGGGGTTGATCTCTTGTCCTTTCACAGTTAGAATTTTCTCCGAATCGACAAGTTTATTTTGAGGGGGTGTCCAATAATCTTATAATCTACAAATAATAGAGACTCTGGCTGAAACAACCTGATCTCCAGTTTGTTTCGGCACTTTTTGACATTCCTAGATTAAAATTTTTCTAGTAGACCTAAAAACTATTCCTTGGATATGACATCTGACGTTAGATTCAAGAGCAACCTCTCTAACTAAGCTAACACATTGTTTTTCTATTTTGGATTTGTGTTGATGTTAGTGTTTCATGCAAAGCAGCAAAATGACAAAAAACTTTTAACACTTTTCTAAATACAGTAGAACGCGGATATAACGGTCATGGGATATAACGAACGCTCGGTTATAACGAACAAATCCTAAAGTTCCGCCAAAACTTCTCTCATATTATTCTCATGATTTTTTGATCGTCTAAAACGAACCCGGATATAACGAACACTCGGTTTTCCCGTGCGACGAAATAACTCGGCTATAACGAACTATCGAGGAAACGACGTTCACCGAACTTTATCGAACAAAAAAATTACATGTCTCAACAAGCAATAGTAATACGAACGGTTATGTTTTTACTGTGTTTTCATGCAAAAAAACCTTCTCGCAAATCTCTTTCATTATCCACAAAACTGGAAATTATTCGCAAATTAGAAAGTGGTTGTGCAAATGCTCAAATTTGCCGTCAAGACGATTTGACAAAGTCGACTGTGTCAACAATTCGGGCTGAAAGAGACAAATTTTTAAAGGTGCAATCAAGTGTAAGTTCTTCGGTTAAGTAAGTTCTTTTGGTAATTGGAAAATCGAAGACGTTTCAAACACGTTCCGAAATTGCCAGTATCCTACGAAGCAAACAAAAGAGCTTGGATGACAGGAGAAATTTTTTCAAATCTTCTACCATCTTGGGATCGAGAACTTGCAAGGAACAAAAGAAAAATTCTTTTAGTGATTGATAATTGTCCTGCACACCTTAAATTGGATAATTTGGAGTGGATCGAAATGGCTTTTCTTCCTCCAAATGTGACTTCAGTTCTCCAACCAATGGATCAAGACAAAATCAAATGCTTAAAGTCGTATTATCGAAGACAATAACTCCTAAAAATGATTCAGTCTGACGATCAAAACGTCGAAATGAAAATTTCCTTGCTTGATGTCATTTTAATGTTAGAGACCGCTTCATGACCTTGTGATACTGGATTCACAGAGGAAGATGACATTCCTCTTCGTCAGTGGATCTTAACCCAAAGAGTCGATGAAGACAATCTGCACCATTGGGCTCAAAACAATAACATTTATGATTTTGAAGAGCAGACTTTAAACGAATATGAGAAAATTGATGAAGAGTTGGAAGTCGCAGAATGCCCTGATGATTCTGAAGTCGTTAGATCTGTAATGGAACAAGAACAAACGGAAGACTTTACAATTCTAAACGAAGTGAAGAAATCGAACCCGAAACAAACGTTGTAGGGGATTTATTTCCCACTGTACAGAAAGTTCTACAAGCAAACCCTCATCTGCAATCCCTTGGGAAGTGTGGAACTGACCCCAAAAATCTTAAATGGAATGGAGGGTTGAGTTGTACCTCGATTGAAAAGTCTTCTTCATCGATTCTCTTTACAATGATACCTAGAGATAACCCTACCTAAGAGATAACAAACTTACATGTATTAGTCAAGTTGATGTTGATAGTTCTAAATTAAAATAAAAACTCAAAGCATAGGCTTCCAAGTAATTCCAAATCAATACAGCTATCATATTTTCACCATTTTGCACTCGATACCATCTTCTTTTATTATTATTATTATTATTATTAATTGTTACAGTCTCGTCTGTAGTCTCCGAATTTCATCTTTTTCTCGCGTATACTGCTACACCAGCGACGTTTCCCTGTTTTACCAGTTGCCTGGTTAGCACTCGAGAGACGTCGCAATTGCCTATGTAAATACAGAATACTCCCAATCTTCCTTTTTAGTGTTTGTACCGGGGCTTTTTCGTTATATCATCTCTCGGTACTACCGTATAACCGAGGTAATGCCTCTCTGTTTGCGTTGAGAGGCGGCTTCTTGGACGGAACGATTTCGTACTACAAGAATTGTTTAACTTTAGCCCCCGCTATTTCGCCGGAGAATAAACTTCAAATCGAGATCCGATGCTCAACGGGGTTTATTTATACGAGGACATATATATATATATGATATATACAGGATGTTGGGAATTTATTGTCCTGTTACCGTTTAATAATGTCGATATATCCTGTCCTTCATCTATTACAATCTCTACGTCCAAACAAAGGAAGAGAAACGATAAATTTTACTACGTCATACTCCCTTTTCTAGACCTTTATTGTAATTGTTAGCCGTCGCTAGGAAACCAATAAAACAGCATTAAAAACGTTCACAATAGAGTAATTTGCGACTAACTTACAAAAGAGTTCTCTGTCAGGGGTGGAGAGAAAAAAACTTTTTTATCTCCTTGTTTGTTGCATAAATTTACGTCCATATCCTTTATATAGAACTGTAGGAAAGGCAATAGTGCTGCGAATCCTCTATATTCGCGTTTTTATCCCGCCATTTTACTCGTGAAATAATACCTCCCACTCTCACCTCCTCCCTAGTCTAACCTCATCCTACTCGATACTACTACGGAGTCGTTTTCGTCCGCGTTCGCGCCCTTTCGGATTAATTCTGCAGAATGAACTTGTTAACTAAAGCTAAGAAGGCGACATTCATGAAATATGGAGTCGAATTTATCACAGTCACCGTATATATCCGTTGAAAGGAGCATCCAGTTAAACGGGGGACGTAGCGCGTACGCGAAAGAAAGGGTAGAATTGGGTGGGGACGAGGGAAGGACGAGAATAAGACAGAAGAAATATATATGCGACAGGAGAAACGAGGTATAGTGAGTGAAGGAATGGGAAACCGGGGGAAGGCATGTTGAAAAGAAGCATTTGAGACAGCGGAACTGATTGCATAACTTATCTTATTTTCGTATCGGATGTGAGACAAGTTTAAAAAGGATATATCGAGGGGTGTAGGAGGTGGTTAAGTGACGAGGATGGTTGTGGTTATATACTGTGTGTATTATAAATATTTTAATTTGGCGCCCAACATGTGGGGCAAGACTCGATTTCCATTATTATGAAGCGAACATGCACTTTTCTGGTTAAAAACTGAATAAGCGCTTGTTTCTGGAGAATAAAGCACTGAGTTCCAATATAAAGGTTTCGAAAAAGTATCGGAAACGGCGCCACCTTGATTTTTCTCCCAACACAAGGAGATGTTTTGGACAGTTCTAACCAAGTTAGAACCATGACATTTTCAAAAACAACACCGGAGGTTGTAACAGTTCGAATAGCTTGCGTTTCAAGAATAAATATTTCGAAACCTCACTGGAAATGACGTCATTTCAAGCTAAGATTATTCTCAATTAAACGACAATCTCGATTGATCCGCGTACACGCGTATCTAACCCAGAAATTTCATATTCGCGATACATATTTCCGCACCGCCACTTTCCCCTATCACCCACGAACGAAAAGAGAGACAGAGAGAGGAAAAAAATACATAAAATATTCAAACGCAATAAATTTCGAGGACGAGACATATATACCAACATAGCATAGAGGTATGCATCTAGAGCTCGTAAATCTGTCACTGCTTGGTCGAATACGATCTACGAAAACTATCGACGGGTGTGTGGAATCAGCGGAGAAAAGCGCGGCAAGCAGGCAAGAGTAACGATGAGAAATACGAGGCAGAGAGAGAGGGGAGAGTGAAAAAGGCGAACGATGCAGAAAATGTCGTAAAAAATAAATATATATTTTTCGGGAGAGAGAAAGATTGGCGTTTGTGGTAAAAGCAGCTGAATCCATGATCGTAGGACACAAAATCCGATCGGCTTGCGTTATTGGCCCATTGAATATTTCATGAGAATACAAACAATGCTCATTTCTTCCGCGGTGCGCCTCCTCTTGCCGAGATTGAACGCGAGCTGGGTGGTTAAACAAGACCCTGCGGTGTCAACGAACCGGTCTGTGTCAGGCGATAGTTACTAAGAATGTACGGGGGGGAATTGTAGTTATGAAGCTTTTTCATTCCATATCAAATCCTGCTTGGTATCATTATGTGACGACTGCTACGTAGGCTTTCACGACCGGTGATTGTAACAGTTGAATCTTCTTCTGGGCTTCGCCGAGTGTATTACAACTGACACACGGCTAAACCCGGAGGAAGATTTGACTGTCAGTCTTCGAGCCATCTAGAAGTGTAGACACCATTTCCATATCTGTTAGCTGCTGAGAGAAGCCTCAGTTCTATTTCCAGGCCATTGTCGAGGTTCCTTTTCATCTTCTATATCTTAGGATAAGAATAAGCAGCCCATCACCGACTGGACGGTCTTCCTTGGTGATTTCCTTACCATATCCTTAGATCAGCAGGAGAGGGACTGTTCTTTCCTGTCTGATGTTTACTGCTTAAAGAGACACATATTTTGAAATCAGCATTTTTCAAAGACGTACATGAAGTGGTGTATCATGATAATTTTTGATGCTACTTTATGGAGCTGTTGAAATAGTATTGGATCTGGATCTGGGAGGTGACGAATTTAGACGGTTATGGACGTAGCAAATTGATTTATGGAACAGAGAAGGAGTCTTTGCCGTTGGAGTTCAATACTGGAAGAAAGGACTATCGGGGAATCCAGCAAATAAAAACCTAATTTAAAAAAAATTAAACCTGTATTAAGCTTCCCTTTTTCCAGATTACTCTTTTCCTTTTGCCTTTCCTCTTTTATCAATTGCTTTTCAAAATGTGTCTAATGCTTTTCCAATGATTCTGTACTAGTAGATCAATGAAATATTTGGTGTATTGATATGGATAACAATGGTCACAGGAGAAGAAATGCCAAAATAAGCAATGAAATACGTAAATTATGGACCGAAGACGAACTTTTTCGCCAACCATTTTTTACAACAGTCATGTCTCGAAACAGATTTACACATAACATATACAGGGTGCGACTAAAGTATTACACCAAGTGGAATAACAGGCAAACGCTTAGACATTTAGATTTGATATTTGGTAGCATTAAACTGCATATTATAGCCAAGATTTTGACATAAATTTCACTTGTTTTGTGCAATTGATGTGGGCAGAACGACGCCATCTTGCTTTTTTAAAATAGGAACAAGGGTTTAACTTTAGAGCATTTGAGAGCTACTTACTCCCAAAATACAAAGTTGTTTATTGAGAAATAATTTTTAAAAATCGTGAAAAATTAATAATGAAATAGAAATATAGATAAATAAACAAACTCATAATAAATGTTCAAAATGCATATATTTGTGTCAAGAAGTGAACGGGCAGCAAAAAACTACTTCGTTTATTTATGGAGATATTATAGACATGGCTGCTCTAAATGCTTTTATTACATATACAGAAAAATACCCGGATTTCATGAAGAATAACAGAAGTAAACGTAAAGTGTTTCTGAGAGAACTACGCATTGAATTGGCAAAAAATCAAGTAACGAGAAGACAGCAAAAATCAAAGATTGGTTTGCAGAAACCAGTGCAATTTGCCATAAATTTGTTGTGTCCGCAGGAATTAAAAGAAACGCCTACAACGAGCAACACAAATACTCCTCGCAGATGCAACTTTTGCCCAAGAAGATTGGATATAAAAACCAAATTTTAGTGCACACCTTGTAAAAGGGTGTGATTTTTTTGTACGACTTAGGCTACAAATTGCATAAAAACATAAGAGCAAAAACAAAAAGTTAAAAAAAAACAAATATACCGGGTGTCCCAACAAGGGTAACGAGGTACGGTATTAGGGAAACGGATGTACCTAGAACATTATTTCATTATTTCGAGTTTCTGAAATACTGGCGCCCAGGAAGCTTAATTGCCATCCTGAATTTTAAACCCCGTTTTCTGCAAAATTTTCTTATATTAATGATAGTCATAGTGAATGCTATTTTAAAGCTGAGACAAATTCAAATATTTTTTGTTAAATGCTCTTTGCTCTATCTCTGAAAAGAAAGTGGTGGAGGGCGCTGGAATATTTTCGGAAATAAATGTCGATAACTCTAAAAAGGCTTAACGTATCTTAATAAACTTGAAATCGTTAAAAAGGGAGTTTTCTAGACTATCAACTGAACTGTGAGTGAGATGATTGTGTTTGCTCACTTTTTTTACATCATTACATAGTCAATCAAGAGCCTAGCAAGCCAGTGAGAACCGCATCTCAATATCTTTATCCTAACCTACATTTTGGGAAGCATTTCCACTTTAAGGTTTGTTATTAATGTCTAATTATTCCTAATTTACCAAATAAAATGCTAATTTATTATTTGGGATGCCAAACGATATTAAAAATATCACTTAAGCGTCCTTGAGTCATTGTCGACCTAGTGTAGTTTTTGATTCTTTAGAGAACGGAAAATGATCTTTCGGCTGAGTAGTTGGACGCTGAGATGGTCAAAACCAGTTTTAACGCGATATCAACATACCGATAAACATCTTGAAGTTCATTGTCTCATTGTCATTGTCAAAATTTCATAAACCGGAAGGATATTTTTAGGTTGTTCTGGTATCTCTTCCAAAAATTCAAAAAAGTGCCATCACTCGTTTTTCTTTTAATCATTTCTGACTGCAATTTGTCCAGGATTACTTTGAACGTGTTGACTCTGAAATTGTCTCCACCAACTAACTCTACCTCGCCCTGTCGACCTTCATCTGCGTGCAGTTTCCTTTTCCTTTATCTTTTCATTTCGTCTTCATAGAGATCAATTTCTGATTTCACCAGAGCACCATTTTCATAAATATCAAACTCATCAGTCAACTTTGATCATCAACTTTGATACAGATGATAGATCTGCTTCAGGAGATTGAAGTTTCTTACTTTGGAAGCTGCCGCAGGTAATAGGCCGTTTCACTTCTCGATGTACCATTTTCATGCACGTCGTCTGAAATATATTTAAGGGCTTCTGTTATCTCATCCCAATCCTCATTTAACGCTCTGTACGAGTCATCACATGCAGACCATCGCGTTTTTGAAAATGTTTTCAGAGTCAAGTTGGTTGTCTTAGTGAGAAAATTAGCTAATATTTCCCACCTTCTGGTTGAACCCGACTGGCGAGTCTAACTAAAGGCGGCCAATTTGGGAAAGGGGAGGAAGGGTAGAAGTCAACTAGCTACCTAGCTAACTTTTAGCGAACCAAACAAACGAAGAGAAGCATATGCAACTATGATCTTCAATGGAGTTGGGAACGTGGAAAAGACGAAATTATGGCGGCAAATTTTTACGAGGTTTAAAAAATTTTGCCGCTCTGGGCACGGACCCTTAGTGCCCCTCCCTAAATCCGCTGGATTGATCGTAATGACGTAAAAAAGTGATATCATTGCATTTAATTTTTTTGAAGTAAGTTAATTTTTTTGCGATTACGTCAGAAAACGCCATCCGGTGGCAAAGTGAGCAAACACCATCACCTCACTCACAGTTCAATTGATAGTCTAGGAAACCCTCTTTTTAACGACTCCAAGTTTATTAAGATACGTTAAGCCTTTTTAGAGTTATCGACATTTATTTCCGAAAATATTCTAGCGACCCCCACCACTTTCTTTTCAGAGATAGAGCAAAAAGCATTTAACAAAAAATATTTGAATTTGTAACTATCATTAATATAAGAAAATTTTGCAGAAAACGCAATTTAAAATTCAGGATGGCAATTACGCCCCCTGGAGGCCATTTCACAAACTCGAAAATAATTTTCAGCATTTTCTCTTAGCCGATTTACTTAACAATTTTTTTGTTTCAAATTTCCCTTGTTGGGACACCCGGTATATTAAAAAAAACTGGCGTATCAAATATACCCTACTTAGATGCAGATGATTGAAAATTCTTTTGGTTATGGAAGTGTTAAAAGCTTTCACTACTCTCTTGTTCCTGAAAGAAGAAATGTACCAGAAATAATTCAAGCTCGTTTTAATTATGCCGTGCATTACAATAGAATTATGCTGGAACGAGAGAAAATTTATTTTGTTGATAGGTACAGTATACAAGTGAACTCAATGGAAAGTCTATTAAAAATTTTCGAGCATCAAAAATAGAAGCCCAATTAAGAGGACGCAAATACAAAATATGCCCTACAATACAGTTTATTTTTCGGAATTTCTTACAACATTAATTAACCATTGGCGTGAGGACGGTGTAGAAGGAGCACATCTTATTATGGACAACGTTAGGTTCCATCGAAATGATGAGGTATAAATAATAGGAGGAAAGCATTTGACAAGTTTTCCAGATCCAAATCCAGATGACCTTCAGACCTAAATATTGTTAACATGTTTTGGGCGTCTGTTCTGTTTGCCCAAATTTTCGGTCACAATTCGGTACCTCATCTTCTTCTTCGATTAATCTCGCAGCGATGTCAGATGCAGATGTTTTCTCTATTGCGTCTAAGATCTTTTACGTTCTTAAATACTGCCACTTAACAGCGAAAAATTACTATTAATCTAATCACTATGTCGTTCGTAATAGTACTAACATCTTGTTTATTATAACAAACGAATAAACAAAAAATAAAATAAAAATTATCCTTCTCTGTCAGTACCACCATATATTATCGCGTTTTGGAAGAGAGTCAATTTTTCTAATGAAACTATTTGGCAGGTTGCCACCGCCTATACGAAAAACTTAATACATCCAGTCGAGAAAGTAAAACGGAATGGAGAAAATATGTTCCGATGAATGAAATTATTAAAATATTTTCAACGGTCCACTCTTTTTTATGTTTGTATGTGTGTGGAAAATGAGCAATAAATATAGGTCAAAATAAATATTCCCTTTGTGATTACTGCAATGAAATCGTTACAAACTTTATTTAAAAAAAGGGGAGAAGAAAAAATTGAGTCCGCCTTTCTCAATATCCCCGAAATCGAATTACAATTTATAACATTGTTTGACCAATTCTACAGAGATGAAACCTCCCTCGAGCTCTCCGGAATCGTTAATTACGAAACGACTAGCGACCAAAAACCTTTCGTTTTACTTTTCATCCTGTGTCCCCTCATTCCTAATAGACCCCCCATTTTTCTCTCTAAACCCATATTCTCTTCCTCTTCTCCTTTATATTCGCGTTTACGTTCGTTCAACCCACGATCACGGCCTACTATTATATTCTACACAAGCGTTTTCCGTTGTGTAGCGGTGACCTCAACAACGACCACGTCTATTTTGAAATTCATATATAATCAATATGCTAATTTGGTGAAATTTTCTCGTTTATCCGGAGTAAAGGGAAGGGGGGAAGAACGAAATGGTAAAACCAGATTTATCTATGCTACACGATTGTGGGCGAACGTCGGTGACGGTGGTGGATAGGGATAGGGGATCGGGATCTATCAATCTGTGCGGTGGTGCGGCCATGAAACTAAATAAGTGAAGCCCGGAGGAACGGATTTTCAGACCGGATCGATTGGTATTCATCTGCGAAATAAATATTGCTTTCTCTCCTGCTGCTCTCGCCGTCGTAGTACTTCAATAGAGCTGTGTGTGCACAAGTCGTTCTTGTACTTTTATTTTCGCAATTTCGTTTTAAGAATCGATTAATTTTTTCGGAACGGATTTTTTAAATTAAATCGCAAAATATGTTTGGTTAATCAGGGAATCCGTGGAGGCGATGAAATTACCTCTCCATCACTTCGATGTCGATATAATAATCTCATTGCTTGTTTTGAACAGTTTATCCTCATTGGATAGGCGTTTCTTCTATAATGGTCGTGTTAATTACAAGACCATAAAGATCATGAGAGGATTTACAAGAAACATCTTCATTTCAGGACAGGTTGGTCATCAGTGTCACCACCTTATAAAAGTATAAAGGCTGCCGATTATTTTTGGAAGCTTATGGTGAACCTGTTTCACGAACCTGAACTCGGATAACCGCCAAAGAGATACGGAGATGCCGAATTGCAAGCAACATTGGACGAAGACGATGCCCAAAACACAACAACAACTGACAGTGTTGGCCAACGAGCTCTTTCCAATCGCTTGCGAGATGTAGGAAGGATTCAGAACGATACAAGATAAATCGTTTTAATCAGAAAACGTAGCTATGTGTGCTTGCTAAAGACTATAGAGATGAGATCGCTACCAACAACAATTATTGATCGATTTCTCTTCTTGCTCTTCTTCTTGCTCTCCATTTCATGTTCGTACATGCTTAACCTTCGGATGCCAGACCTGGGTGCAAATTGTACCCCAAATACTGTTTTCTCTGCGTAATATTTGCATTTTTTTTTAGAATCGTTTAGTGTTTCCAGGTAATCCTCAGTTGGACCCTCATCTATCAGCAACTATAGCGAACAATACTATTTCTTTATGTGTTTTTACATAAATTGGAAAATAATCGAATGGGGTACATATTGCACCCTTAAAATACGATTTTATTGGAATATCCAATCCTGGACCCAGTACAAGAATCTGCAAAATGTTTTGCCTATATAGTTTGTTTCAAACACCATCGAAGGCTTCCACTGTCCCAAATCTTTGTTATGACAGCTTTCATCTTACCCTGATATTTTGATGCCTCACACCCTACGTTTAACTCCTGACAAATCCACTTAGATTAATGACGAAAAAAAACCCTTCAAAGTCCTCATAACAAGAACTCGATTAAAATGTGATGGAAAATTAAAATTTCATAGCTGACTCGTGCAAAAGGCATTCATTTTGTAAACTCATTATCAAGGTCATGTACGTCATGGAGTTGGAACCTGGTCATATTGAATAAAATCCAACAAAATCAATAAAATTTGTAAAAAGTTTCAGCGCTGGCTTGGAAAAAAAGTAATTACATTAACGACAGTGAAATTCATAAATTTCACTTCAATAAATGACAGATCAGATGTCAATTACAGTTTGTGTGCATAAAATTAACCTTTGCCAACGTCAAATAATATGATAGTTCTGTCCGGACACAAGTAGTTTCAAATCTGTGCCGAGTTGTGAGGGACTTGTGCTACCAGTTCTTGTGCCACCAGATCTGGAAGAAATGTCACTGTGGACAAGGTTTTCACGGCATTACTATTGGCTCGTCCGTTGCTCGGTTGGAACCTTTTAATTATTGAAACACTAAAACAAAATATTACTGAACTTGCCAGCCAAAATAGTAAAAATTGAAGAAATGTCAAAGCCTACTCGATAAGATTCTCAAATGAGTAACCTAAACTGTAAAAATCAGACTTATAAAATTCGTAACTAAAATCGTTCGAATTCAAGAAATGTCACAACCTACTAAGCAAAACTTTAAATTATCAACCAAAATCGTGAAAATCCAAAAAATTTCGAAACTTCCTAATCAAAATCCTAAAATTCTCAACTAGAATCATGCAAAAATAAGAAATTTGAGAAGCTGCCAACTAAGATCGTACCAAATCGTGAAAATCTAAGAAATTTTAAAAGCTACCTACCTAAAATTAGCAAGCAAAATCATAAAAATTAAAAAGAAAGTCAAAACCTACCAATCAAAATCCTGTATATTCCAAAAATTGACTAAGCAATGAAAAAAGCGAAAATCTTGACCACAGCCAACCTTATCCAAAAAGCAAATTGTCGAAAATCGAAAATTCCAAAACAAATCGATTTGGATCAAAAAATTTAAAAATCTTGGTAACTTAAATAACATATTATCAAAAGATGTCTGGAATTTTTCGCCCACTCTGTATATTTCTCTATGTATATTAATTGAAATGTCAAATTTATATCAGACCTGTCATCGTTATTGAAATTTGAGGTTATGAAATGACAGCTTATGTCAAAATAAAGTCATTAAACTGAACGTGAACGCAGTTCCTTAGAATATTTTATCACTATTTGTGTTAACCCACAGGAGATGAGGAAGAGAAGGAGAAGAAGAAACGCGTTCAAAAACGAAGTTTTTGAGACATTTTGCTACTAAATCTGGAATAGAGGCTACACTAGGTCATCCTGTTATGCTTCCTCCACAGTCCTCAACAGAGCCACCGCAAAGGATGCTTCTGGACGCAGCAAACATACTGTTGGAAGCTGTGGATCAACATCGTCATTTCAAAGGAAGGCCCGAAAATGTTGCGAAATATGTAAACGACCGTAATGAAACGATCATAATTCACATCGTGTTAGTAAAGATTATTTGCAATAGATACAGCCTCATCCAAAAGTCATCCAAAGTCAGCCAAAAATTTTGGATACCCCTTCCCTCACCCCACCCTTCCCTGATTTCCTAAATCAATAAGGAAATTAAATGCACAAACAGGTCAGCTTCTAAACAAGAGTGTCTCTCGATTAGAATAGTATTTCAATAATGTTAATCCATCCACTGTAGTGCATTCTGGCCCACCTACAACCTATCTAAAGATCAATGGATTCACTGGGTTAGGGTGTGAATTTGGCCCCCAACGTTGTGGGGCACTCAAAAAGTTATCGAGCATGAATAAATTTTCTTCTGCAGTTCACATAAAATGGTCTGTTGCTCTTGGTGATGATCAGGTTTAGAATTGATGAAAAAATACTACAAAAAAAAGAGTTAAAATCGTGCTGAAACGATTGATGTTAGTAGTGAAGACATCATTTCGAAACTATCAAATCGTCCATAATTTAAAAATGTATTTATCAGCAGAGCACCAATCAAAAATCAATATCTGATAACACCCCTTCCCGTCCCCAATCGCAATCCTAATCGTGAATTGCAACAATCCCCCTGCACCCTCCGGGAAAACACAACAAAAGAAACGAAACTAGGGGATATTAATGCCATAAACACCAGCATAGCTTCCTCCGCGCATAATAACATAACGTATACAACCCTCGCCTCGTACACGACACGGCCGAAGACATCGATGATGATGACGTTGATGACGTACAACGCACAGGATCGTTGGCCCCCGAAAAACTGGAACACAGATCAGCATCAGCGGGGCTTTTTGTGCAACTGAACACACTACTAGAGGTATAGGTAATCGGGGTGTCCGGGGTTAGGTTAATGTGCAAGAATGCGGTATACACGACGGAGAGACGTAGAGTGGGTGTGACCCGAGATGTGGTGCTTCGGCGCGCATGGCCACCGGGAGCCTCTAGGAAGGCGGCGACCAGGACGACAGCGTCGCGATGCTGCGGACGCTCAGTCGAGATCTGGACCCGAACAAGACGCCACGGTGTCTCCCACGTTAGACGTTCAACTGAATTAAAAGCGACGGTGTCTCAACATAAAACTACCATCATCGAATATTTAATTTTAACTGAAGAAGGTGAAGATGGCGAAGAAGTAGGTGGAAAATTTGTGGATATTTATACAAAGACTAAGTTTAAAGATAGAGAGAAAGAGAGAGAGAAACTGCAAGAATCAAGAGTGTACGGCGGATGAAATTTGTTTTAAAAAGTAAAACAAAAAAAAACATATCGAACGACGCTAGAGACATCTACGCTGCGACTTCGAAAATTGCGTCATCGAATCACGGCACCAAAATAGTGTTTGACACCTAATTCAAGTGATTAAACTCGTGTAATTTAATAAAATAGTGTTCAAGTGATGTACTCTATATAATGTGGTTTAAATTTTCGGCGAAAACTAACCTAAAATCGTAATGAAATTGATCCAACACACACACAACCGAAGTACATACAACATCGGACTGACCAGCTGATCAGAGCAAATATAGAAAAGTTGCCAAGTCGTCCTCAAAATAGCCAACATACCGGCTTCTGTTACATATTGTGTACTATGCAGTCTCTCGAACGTACATCGATATTATTGAGTCGAAAAAGGGAAAAATTTGCGGACGCAGTGGACGAATCAGGATTTAAACGATCGTATAGAAGGCAATGTACAGCTTTAGCTGGTTGAATCCGGGTCAAATCTTTTATTTGTGGTTATTTGGTCCCCTTCAACCAGCTGTCGTTGACATTGCATGCTGCAGATGATTAATTTTTTTCGCCCGACTGCGACATCCTCAGGACAATCCTCCCCTGCGTGATACAGGTAATTAATATAAAAAAATTATGTTATGTATTTAAATGAGATTTTGGCACCCCTTCTTAATTAAAAATAAATTAATCATAATAATGTCAAAATATTGTATCAAGATTGTGGATCTGATGGGGTAGAAATTTGCACCACCTCGATCAAATAAAAGGTACCAAAAATTTGGGACAACTTTTTTGTAAGGACTTCAATGATCCATGAATCATCTTTGAGTAAAATGGTCCAAAAGAATTCCCTTAATGGGAAATGATGTAATAGTAAATGGTATCTGGACTATACAGTTCGATTTGGACAAACACAAAAAATTCCATTTATTCCATTTATTTAGTCTATTTTAGGTGTGGCATCATCACACTTTTTTTTTCTGCATATTTAGCCTTCTCTTTTGTTTTCTTTTTTTGTTCAATTTTGACTCGATGACTCGAATTAAGTTAAACAACAAAATAAATTGGTAAATGAGCTTTTGGACGAAATAATTATAATTGTAATTAAATAAATAATATTGTACATGTTTTTTTGTATATTAAACAGTATTTAAACACAGGAAATATAGATAAATGGTAAGTTAACAAGTTACAAATTGAATAAAACGATGCAAATTCAGTACATGAATTGAAAAGTATAAACACATATTCAGTTACTATTTTCAATCCTCAATTTAATGATGTTTTAAAGAAAAGAGAGGTTTTTTCGTTTCTTTTCTATGATTCTTTTGGCCTATATCCCTCATACCTTTCCTGCTATTTGGTGCTATTTGAGGTTATTTGGGCAATTGCTCTTTTGATTCTTCTAGTTGGTTTCCATAGGAAGAGAGGGTGGAAGCAAAATAATGGAGTTAAAAAAGGCTTAGGTCTTCATGATAATTGTGTTGCAAGCTTTTAAGGTTATATCTGGTCTAGAGACACAATTTTAGAATACATTTCAAAAGAACTGGGACCATCAACAAAACTATGTTTCGTACATGAACAATTATACTGAAAATTTAGTAAATTTAGGAGTCGAGGTTTTAGAGATTCTTAGCGAGTAGTCCTAGACAATATCTTTCCTGCTATTTGGGCAATTGCTCTTTTGATTCTTCTAATTGTTTTCCACAGGAAGAGAGGGTGGAAACAAAATAATGGGGATAAAAAAGAATTTAAGTCTTCATGATAATTCAGTTGCAAGCTTTTAAGGTTATATCTGGTCTAGAGACACAATTTTAGAATACATTTCAGAAGAACTGGGACCATCAACAAAACTATGTTTCGTACATGAACAATTATACTGAAAATTTAGTAAATTTAGGAGTCGAGGTTTTAGAGATTCTTAGCGAGTAGTCCTAGACAATATCTTTCCTGCTATTTGGGCAATTGCTCTTTTGATTCTTCTAATTATTTTCCATTGGAAGAGATGGTGGAAACAAAATAATGGGGATAAAAAAGAATTGAAGTCTTCATGATAATTGTGTTGCAAGCTTTTAAGGTTATATCTGGTCTAGAGACACAATTTTAGAATACATTTCAGAAGAACTGGGACCATCAACAAAACCATGTTTCGTACAAAGGACAATTATACTGAAAATTTAGTAAATTTAGGAGTCGAGGTTTTAGAGATTCTTAGCGAGTAGTCCTAGACAATATCTTTCCTGCTATTTTGGCAATTGCTCTTTTGATTCTTCTAATTGTTTTCCATAGGAAGAGAGGGTGGAAACAAAAATAATGGGGATAAAAAAGAATTTAAGTCTTCATGATAATTGTGTTGCAAGCTTTTAAGGTTATATCTGGTCTAGAGACACAATTTTTGAATACATTTCAGAAGAACTGGGACCATCAACAAAACCATGATTCGTACAAAGGACAATTGAACTGCAAATTTAGTAAATTTAGGAGTCGAGGTTTTAGAGCTTCTTAGCGTGTAGTCCTAGACAATATCTTTCCTGCTATTTGGGCAGTTGCTCTTTTGATTCTTCTAATTGTTTTCCATAGGAAGAGAGGGTGGAAACAAAAATAATGGGGATAAAAAAGAATTTAAGTCTTCATGATAATTGTGTTGCAAGCTTTTAAGGTTATATCTGGTCTAGAGACACAATTTTAGAATACGTTTCAGAAGAACTGGGACCATCAACAAAACTATGTTTCGTACAATCGACAATTATACTGAAAATTTAGTAAATTTAGGAGTCGAGGTTTTAGAGATTTTTAGCCAGTAGTCCTAGACAATATCTTTCCTGCTATTTGGGCAATTGCTCTTTTGATTCTTCTAATTACTTTCCATGGGAAGAGAGGGTGGAAACAAAATAATGGGAATAAAAAAGAATTTAAGTCTTCATGATAATTGTGTTGCAAGCTTTTAAGGTTATATCTGGTCTAGAGACACAATTTTAGAATACATTTCAGAAGAACTGGGACCATCAACAAAACCATGATTCGTACAAAGGACAATTGAACTGCAAATTTAGTAAATTTAGGAGTCGAGGTTTTAAAGCTTCTTAGCGTGTAGTCCTAGACGATATCTTTCCTGCTATTTGGGCAATTGCTCTTTTGATTCTTCTAATTGTTTTCCATAGGAAGAGAGGGTGGAAACAAAATAATGGGAATAAAAAAGAATTTAAGTCTTCATGATAATTGTGTTGCAAGCTTTGAAGGTTATATCTGGTTTAGAGACACAATTTTAGAATACATTTCAGAAGAACTGGGACCATCAACAAAACCATGTTTCGTACAATCGACAATTATACTGAAAATTTAGTAAATTTAGGAGTCGAGGTTTTAGAGATTCTTAGCGAGTAGTCCTAGCCAATATCTTTCCTGCTATTTGGGCAATTGCTCTTTTGATTCTTCTAATTATTTTCCATAGGAAGAGAGGGTGGAAACAAAATAATGGGAATAAAAAAGAATTTAAGTCTTCATGATAATTGTGTTGCAAGCTTTTAAGGTTATATCTGGTCTACAGGCACAATTTTAGAATACATTTCAGAAGAACTGGGACCATCAACAAAACCATGATTCGTACAAAGGACAATTATACTGAAAATTTAGTAAATTTAGGAGTCGAGGTTTTAGAGATTCTTAGCGAGTAGTCCTAGACAATATCTTTCCTGCTATTTGGGCAATTGCTCTTTTGATTTTTCTAATTGTTTTCCATAGGAAGAGAGGGTGGAAACAAAATAATGAGTATGAAAAAGAATTTAAGTCTTCATGATAATTGTGTTGCAAGCTTTTAAGGTAATATCTGGTCTAGAGACACAAATTTAGAATACATTTCAGAAGAACTGGGACCATCAACAAAACCATATTTCGTACATGGACAATTGAACTGCAAATTTAGTAAATTTAAGAGTCGAGGTTTTAGAGATTCTTAGCGAGTAGTCCTAGACAATATCTTTCCTGCTATTTGGGCAATTGCTCTTTCGATTCTTCTAATTGTTTTCCATAGGAAGAGAGGGTGGAAACAAAATAATGGGGATAAAAAAGAATTTAAGTCTTCATGATAATTGTGTTGCAAGCTTTTAAGGTTATATCTGGTCTAGAGACACAATTTTAGAATACATTTCAGAAGAACTGGGACCATCAACAAAACCATGTTTCGTACAAAGGACAATTATACTCAAAATTTAGTAAATTTAGGAGACGATGTTTCAGAGGTTCTTTTCCAAATGATAACGCTTCAATACCTAGACGTCCAACGATCTCACCAGTATACAATACATGAAGTTAAACATTTTGTGTATCACGAGAAAGGATCCTGACAAATCCTCAAAATTCGTCAGTTCAAAACGTATCACCCTCAACTGTAGGCTGTACATCTAAAATTGAAAAATTGAATCATCAACAGCAATCTAATGAAAAATTGCATTTTAAATTCAAATTCTTATTTAAATGTTAGAATTCCACATGGATACTAAGATTGGAAGATACTGACCGATAGGACAACCAGCAAGATCCCTCAATTTCAGCCCCAAATGATTGCGGATTATCTCAAATCAAAAATATAGATGCATAGACTTGCCTATTGCAAAATGGTTTGACTCGATTATTTAAAAATGCAACATAGTAAAATAGTGAGGGAAATAAAAGAAATTAATTTAAACGTTGTTGTGTTCTATGCATCGGCAAGATAGAATAGAAACTATAAAACTATTTATTTAAGATAAATATTTTTTAAACCTTTTTCGTTGTAATTTTTAGGGAACAAAACTGACAAAAATAAAATGTAAGATGCATCGTCTTCTACTTCTTCTTCTACTTCTTGTTCTTCTTCTTCTTCTTCTGCAGTAATCTCGACTAGGCTATCGTTAATATTTCCAAATACTGCCACACCGTTATCACAATTTACAAATTGAAAGAAATTGACGATTAGGTCACAATATCAGTTGGTAAAATGTGGAGATCTTTTTAATAAAGGTACCTATCCAAGATTTTCCAGGTTATCATCCTTATCCTTTCATTCATATTCTAAACTTTTAAATGTTATTAATTTTGTAATAACATATTTTTAATGATTTATATTGTTTTAAAATAGTGACAAAATACAAAGATAATAGGCTTTTTTCAAAATAATTTGACGAATATTTAACAATAATTTGGCATTCCAAACTTGAACAATTCAAAAACAAAAAGTGTCTAAGTATGGGGTAATTCAAGGGGTTTTTAAGAATCGTCTCCTTTTTAGAAATAGAGAAATATATTATTATTTACCTGTCAACGGCTAGTTGGTAGCTAATTTTTAAAAAGCTGTTCTAAACTATTTCTCTCCCGGTAAGACTTTTCACAACATTATTTAGATTAAAAATATTTATTATATACAGGGTCATCCGAAATATCAACTATCCAATTATCAATTAAGTGCAGTCCTGTAAATCGCTCGAGAAATTCTGCACAGAATCGTTTGTCTCTTCAGTTATATCAACCATATTAGATATCCATTGCCGTTGAAAACATGTCTACACACATTAATTTATTAGTCAACATGCAATGCTTAATAAAACTATAAACATTTGCGATTTTCCCAACAACTGCACCCAACGCAACAGTTTATTTATATCATCAGGATAAAGAGTCAATTTATTCGTAGAAAAAAGCGAGGTGAAGGTCATTCAAATATATTAAGTAAAGTACAGGATCAAGAATGGACCCTTGAGGCACCTTGAACTAAAACTATTTCTTAAGTTTGTAAATTTCCGGATTTTGGAATTTTAAATGAATTCTGATGAAATGTAGAAAGCAGTAGACCATTCTTGCATATTTTTTGGTGAATTTAAGAATTGAAAGATATGATACAGCATAAAAAGGCTTACTAGGTCAAGAATGTATATGTAGGATTTTCTAGTTGGTTCTAGTTCATATTTTCGTACCTGCCAAACTCGAGTCTTTTGATTTTTTTTACCTTTAGATTTTTCTAAATCAAAAAATTTTTTTTTTCTAAAAAATGCTACAAGACTTAGTCAATTTTTCTAGTTTGGCATGTCTTTTTTGGAGTATCTTTGAATTGCAAGACAAGTAATACAGCTTACGGAGTCACTGCAACTAAGTACCCACCACCACAAAGCTAGTTTGGGCTATGCGGCCAACACACTCAGTAAAGTCCAGAGGATTGCCTGCTTAGGCATCACTGGAGCCATGTCCTCGACGCCGACTGCGGCGATGGAGGCGATCTTTGGGCTTCCTCCTCTGCAGCTTATCTTGTGGTCGGAGGCAGTCCTAGGGGACTACAGGGCAAAACGTAGTGGATGCAGGGGTTTCTCCGGTAAAACGGGAGATCATACCAGCATCTTCACCTACATAGAGCAGATAGCACCACTGTCCATGAGGGCGGACAAGATCGCGCCTACTTTCAGCTTCAGTGGGGGATACATTGTAAACATCTCCAACAGAGAGACTACTAAAGCTTTCGTCCACAAACCAAGACGGGAGGTATCTCGCTGGTTTGTCGACGCCTCAAAAACGCCAAACGGCACGGGAATTCGAATTTGGAAAGATGGTCAAACCCGGGGTGAAGCTCTCAGCCTGGGGCGCACTACGTCCATTTTCCAAACCGAAGTAATCGCAATCCAGACCTGCGCGGAAGGCATATTAAACTGCCCGCAGATTAATGGAGCAGTGGAAATCCTTTCTGACAGTCAAGCTGCTCTCAGAGCACTACAGGCTGTCAGATTTGACTCCGAGGTAGTGCTATACTGCCATAAGACTCTCGTAAAACTGGCGGAACGTCTCAGCACAACTCTGAGATGGGTGCCAGGCCACTCTGGAATCAGAGGTAATGAAATGGCTGACAAATTAGCTAGAGGCGCCAGTGAGGGACCTTTTGTGAGTCCAGAGCCCACATGTGGGAACTTCTATGACAGCATCAAAGCCTTTGTCAGATCTGAACTCGCTGCTAGGCATTGCTCCCACTGGAATGCCCTTGCCGGCATGAGACACTGTAAAACTCTCGGGATTCGCCCGTATGAGAAAAAACTGCGCAAGGCAGTCTCTATGACACTGTCACTGCACTGCACTGAACAAACACCTGCATCGCATGGGCATAGTAAACTCTCCCCTGTGTAGAAACTGTGGGAATGCGGAGGAAACTCCAATCCACCTTCTCGCCCACTGCTCGAAAGTGGACAGGGAGAGGCGGAGTTATTTCGGGGTCGGACGTCTGGACGATCCAGGACTAAGAAAACTAACTCTCGACCAGGTTGCGGACTTCTTTGTCCGAGTGCAACCTGGCTAAGAGGAGTAAAACAGCACGGGGGCACAATAGGCCTCCCCTATGGCCGAGTTTGCCGTTACGGTCTTTCCGCCCGTGCAGTCCAAAAAAAAAAAAAAAAAGTACCCACCACACGCAAAAAAAATCAAAACCATAAATAAAACAGGATTCTATATTTATCAAAGAGTGTTAAAAATCGGGAAACGAGGAGAGAATGTGTCAACATTTGACAGCAAACATGCTGATCTCACCGTTAACGGAACTGGATTTGAACACACGACCTCCCAATGTGAAGATCAGGACAATCTTGGCCATAGCAGACCAATAAGACGCTGAGAGGACTACCACCAAGAACTCATACGTCGCAATCATTTTCTCGTATATCCAGAGCTGGAAGAACTCTGAGAACTTTTTTCGACTATATGGACAGATGTGACATCTCCCTCTTCCAGTGCCTCCTCGCAAAATGATACCATAATTATGTCATAATTTTAGACAAGATTTGAATTCACCTGTACAAAGTCCATACTTCAGAACCAGATTACGTGATTAAAGGTTGTGGTGTTACCGATTCTTTTACCAGTATCCACGACCCAAACTTTACCAAGCGCAAGCGAAATTTTTCGATAAATAAATTTTCCTACGAAAACGCACCTTTTCAAATATATAACTTGCAAGTTTATTTGACTTTTATATCCTTATAGCCTTAACGCTGAAGATTGTACGTTTGCAATAAAACCCTCTACAAATATTATTTGAAAAATTTTATTGGGATCAGCTGCAATCTTGTCAGATTTCCTTTACTGCTGACCTTATTTTATTGCGTCAAATATAAAATATAAACATGACGATGTACTTAGTTTTTGGATGCGGTTTAAGCAGAATGAATAGTGATTTATATTGGATTCAATTTAATTCCTTCTTCTTTTTTCTTTTTTCTAGGTAAATTTCCGAACGCTTAAAAAGAAGACAATAGCACTTAATTATTCATTAAGCAATTTTCTTAAACGACCCTCCTTTAATCGACGTTTCCCCTTCTTAAATTGATTGCACAAAATATTCATTTCCGATCGCCCTCAAATAAAATTAACATTTTTATTAACACGTCAATAAAATAATTTGGCAAGATCGAATTAGAATTTCCAAAATAAATGCAACTAAACCGAACACACAAAAAAAAACTCAATCCAACCGATCCAACGCACTGATTCTGTACAATTTTATTGACGAAACTCATGCATATTCACGTCGATAACTAACCATTTTCCGTATCAACAATTCACAATACTCAATTTAATTTTTTTTTAATTTTTTTTCGAACGAAACAAATACCTCGTTTGCACACACCGAATGCACCCACCGTAAAATTTGATTTGATTAATATCACTTTCGCTATTCACCAGTTTGTTTTTTGTTTTTTTTTCAGGGCTCCCACTAACAGCTAATTTTTCTCCAGTTCTCGATATATTTTTTCGGTGAAATTTTTTTTTTGTAGGCGAGTTTCTTACGCTCGATTACCCGAATTTATCGGCCAATAAATCCTAAGCTATCAACCGCTTTAATAAATCTCGTTCGCTAATTAAACTTTGTGAAAACTGTTGGCGCGAACTGACCTTTCTGAACATTTTGAAAAAATTTAAAAATACAACCCCACCGGTCGGAGATCTGTACGAATGCCTGTTGAAAAAGGACGGGCCGAAACAAATTGCGAATTCCGATAAGTTTCGGGGTCGATGTACTCTGGTATTTTCCGGATGGAAAAAATTTTATTTATTCAAGATGGATACCATTTATTCCAAAAATATTCTGTATAGTGCTGGACAAAGAAATGTTAAGCAAGCTCATTAAATACCTCAAATTTTGGATAGCTTGAAGACCTTGATTTTCGTACCACATGTTCAGAAGTTGGTTGGTGGAGCAAAGAGAATATTCTATCAGATAACCTCGAAACTAGCTTGGGACTCTCCTGTAAAACCTAAAAATCCTGGCCGAACACAACAAAATCACTTTGGTGTGGGTACCAGGGCGTAAGGGGATGCCAGGCCACAAAATAGAAAACAAGCTGGCAAGAAAGGGTTCTGAAACAACATTTATTGAACCTGAACCGGATCGGGCGATAACCAAAGCACACCAGGATGATAGAGCAGCCAACTGAGTCCAACTTAGAACAGTGATGAGTCTTTCTAACAGGATACTGCCACTAGGTATGGAATAATACAATATAAGTCTGAAACAGTCTAATAGAGTTCTTTCCGAGCGGTCATCGAGGTAATCTCTATGTAAAAAGAGAGACCTGAACCACTTAATGAGTCCTCACATCCTTGCATAACATCCTGTTGACACCAGCTTGATCCTATCTGCTCTAAGTGTTAGCGAAAACGCTTCTATCATTATGGTATCAATATGGGTCACCAAGTGGAGACCCAGACTGCACTCAGCATCGAATGCTTGGTAGTGTTTTCATCACAAGATCATGAATAACATGAATGGACAGATAGTCAGTTTTTGGTCTATTTTTTCTTGCCTCCTTCTCCTTCTGGGCATAGTTTCGGTGTTCCAAATTTTTTCTGAATATATTCTGATTTGTAGCCAATTCTGTGGTTACATTCAGGTTTATTTTGCAACTCATATTAATAACTTAGCTACTAATTGGAGTGGTTAAAAGTGAAAGGCAATTGTTAGGATTTTTTTTGGAATTCTGTAAAAATCCAAGTTAACTAAATCATTAGTGGTGAGCGATGCCAAAGATCCAAAGATGCTTGATTTAATGAGGAAACTGGACGAAGACCCATGTCAAACTTAAAACCAGCTTGCTTAATCTTTGAGAGTGACTCGACAAGCCATTTAATTGCGTCTAAAGAGCATGGATAATTAAGAAAATGGGAGATCGTGGTTTGCATGTCTGAACGGTACAAAACGAAGTCTTTTCTGCATCGTATCGTTATTGGAGATGAAAAATTGATCCGTTATGACAACCCCAAAATGTAGGAGTCGAATATCAATTGTTTGAAGGTGATGCTGTGTATGGTGTAGTAAAAAGAAATCCATTATTTATTCAATAGATGGTTTTAGTTATCTGTATCTCGGGAATAGTTGACAGTTTTGTTTGAACGCGTGTGAAAGATGGACAAATAGCAAATTATATTTTACAGTTTTTCTTCGATAAAAGCGAAAACACAACCCAGACGGTTGAAAATGTGAACAGTGTTTATGATCCTGATACTGTAACAGTCAGTCAATCACTCGCAATTTTGGTTTGGACGATTCAGTTCCGGTAATTTCGATGTCAAAAATGCACCACCCACTAGAAGGCCAATTATCCAAAATATCGATAAAATCATGGACATTGTCGAGTCCGACCGTCATGTAAGCACTGTTTCGATTGCCCAAGAGCTAAAGATTGCACAAAAATCCGTTTGGAACGATATGAATAAGGTTGGATACAAAAAGAAGCTCGATGTATAGGTGCCACACGAGAACCTCATGGACAGAATTTCCATCTGCGAATCGCTGCTGAAGCGCAACAAAATCGACCCATTTCTGAAGCTGTCAAGCGAAAACAGCCGTGGTGGGATTGGCAGAGAATTATCTACTATGAGCTGCTCAAATACGGCAAAACTCTTAACTCGGAGCTGTACTGTTAACAATTTGACCGTCTGAAGAAAGCAATTGCCCAGAAGCGGCCAGCTTTGACCAATAGGAGAGGAATTGTTGGACAACGCCAGGGCACACACGTCGATAGTGACTTGCCAGAAGCTCCGTGAGCTTGGTTGGGAGGTTCTTATGCATCCAGCTTATAGTCTGGACCTGGCATCAAGTGATTACCATCTGTTCTTGCCCATGGCGAACAATTTTGCTGGTGAAAAATTCGCTTCAAGAGAGGTTCGTGAAAATCGGTTGGCTCAATTTTTTGCCAATAGGGACGAGAGCTTCTATGAGAGAGGCATTATGAAATTACCTTCGAAATTAAAACCTTCAATTTCATGCAAAAATAATGGATTTGTTTTTACTGCACCTTATACTTAATGGGATCAGAAGGGTGTGGTATATTATGAGCTCATGAATCATTGAATTTGCATCGTGACAATGCCCGGCCTGACCGTTAAAGCTTACTTGAAAAATAGAGGTTGGGAAGTCTTATCTCACCCTTTCTGACTATCACTTGTTTCGATCAATGCAGAATGCCTTGATGGGGCGATTCTAATGCGACGAAATTCGTTTCCAAAATTAGTTAAAGAATTATATTTTCATAGGAGGTACTTTTATATATCAATCAATTTAATTTCCACAGTTCATGGAAGTTCAAACGACTTCTTTGCCCTTATAACACCATAACCTATTATACAGCAAGCGATAGATCAATTTCCTCCAGTATTCCATAGACATGCCCTTATAATATGCAATAAAGCCAACCCCTTTTCTTAGTATTATTATTTGAAATTGCCAAGCGCATGTACGAAACGTATAAATATATATATATACGAGGTTAAATCGATAAGTCGCATCGATTTTATGTAAATTCGGCAGCTTTAGGCTTTCTATGCAATCACGACCGTACCAGCGTAACCAGAAGGAGATGAAATCGGCACGATTTAATAAAATTATTACGAAATAATAACATAGTTGCAATATAACTTTTATAAATAAAAAAAATGTTTAACGCAATTATCCAGGATCCCTCCAACATCAAACGGATCGTTATTTAACGCAAACAATTCCGAAATTAATTTTTAGTTACACACATATGTACATATATACAGCGGATTCGGTTTTGGAAGAATTGGAACGGGCACAAACAACGTATCGAAATACGAATTGCAATTATCCTCGGCGTATACATTATTCGGATATTTCGGCCTGGACAAATTGCGTTTAAAATTTTCATATTGCTTATATCTATGGAACACGTTTATTATTAATTAATTCCATAAATTAATATTCGGATGTTTCGAAAATTAAAATTCGGAACGGACAAATTTTCTGTTTATTTAAAGCCGCGATAACCTATTGATATTAGTTTCGGATGACTTATTGATGATCTATTAAAAATTAAATTCTAAATTGGATGTGTATGTTGTATCGGTTTTAATGTTTAACGATGTAATTTATGTAATAAATTAAATTAAATGTTTCCAAAATCGACAAAAAGAACATTATTTTTCGATGTCGTCTCCTCGAAGATCAATACACTTTTTCAAACGGTGCTCCAGCCTCTTTTAGCCGTCGGAAAAGTCGGATGATGACGATGACCTCATTTGAGGTCGGATTCCTGACTTATTGATGATCTATTAAAAATCAGAGAATCTTATGTTCCAAAGCTAAATTGGATTAACAATATGTTGTATCGGTTTTAATGTTTAACGATGACGATTTATCAAAATAGATTAAATTTCAATGTATCAAAATCGGTCAAAAAAAAAGTCCATGGCGACGATTTTCAATCTCCTTGAAGATTTGGGCCTTTTAGAAACGGTTGGACAGGGATAACATAATCAGAACTACGATCGAAACGGAAAAGACCTGGGATGAGATAAGATCATTTTTAACTAGAATTTCTTTCCTCAAGGGAGACAAACCGGACGAAATCAGAGAATCTTATGTTTAAACTGAGAAAAACGAGCATCATTAACAAAAACAGATCTGAAAGAATTAACGTTAAAAAATTACAATGTGATGGATCAAAATAGAGTCCATGGCGAAAGATTTCAAACATCTCGTTTTATGAGTTCATTGTAAATTCAGAAAAGCGGATTACCCCTTAACACAGTTTCTGTCGAGACACGACCATTTTCAATCATATTTGAAGAGTTGTGCAATTGGCTTTGGCTGAGAGACATCTAATTGGACAGGGATAACAAATCCTCCTCAAGGAAGACAAACCAAAGAAATAGAGATAATGTCGATCCTAGTATAAACTGAGAAAAAATGTCAAGAGATCTGATCCAGATCTGAAAAGGAACCCCTGTTAATATCGTCCACTAAGGGCGATAGTCAGATAGGACTAACCCAAACGAAAGACAACTCAAACACCCTAGAAGATAAGTCCAGAACGACGGTACCAAGGGTGTTCACGAAACGGTTGGTTCAATTGTTGGAGGCTATCAAATTCCAACTATCAAGCATCTAACCATCATCAAATATCTCTGAAATGTACTACGACAAAAATCAAGGAAGAAGCAAGAAGAAAATGATTGAAGTATGGACAGGAAGCAGGAGAATCTATGATCAGGTTATTGTTGGGATGGAAACCAGGTGGAAAAGAAACAATCACCAAAATTAAAACGTCTAGCAAAAATAGTAAAAAATATAATGGACAAAAAAAAGAAACTGTTTAAACAAATCAAGCCACAACATACAAACTACTAAATGAGCTGTATTTGTAATCTTGTCGTCCTGTCCGTCTTGTTGTCCTGTCGTAGATCAGGTACCAAAAATAATGCCCCAAAGAAGTCGGCAAAAAAAACGATTATTCAAAGCTTTAGGTTAAAACTTGAACGATAATCCATGGATCCAGTGGATGAGCAAGTTATGCCATCCAAGAGGTATTCTGATATGTAGACGACGATGTAGAAACACAAGCTAGTGACTATTTTGCATCGAAAAATTCATCCTTTTAGGTTTTTTTTTTTTTAGGAGATTCAAATCACAATTGCACAACGTAATTTTATTTTAGCCAGCCTCTCGACATTTTAGATTTTGAATTTTATAATTAATACTTGATAAGATTCGAATCGTCCGCTTCTGAATGATAAGAACTCTATCTATATAATATGAACTCAAAAGTACTCCCTTATTACAGTGGCATGACACAAACCTGAAGCCATAGCAATCCCTGGATAAACGTTGACAGAAAGAATCTGTGTGATTTTTAAAATTCAAGTTCGAATCAAAAATTATGCCGAGTACTTTTGCTTCTGCAGCCATAGCAAAACTGAAAGATTGTACTGAAAGATACTACCCGAGTCTTTTCAATATTTAGTAGACCATATTTTTATATTTTCATAAACATCAGTCAAACGATCAAATAGAATCAATAGAGTCTGCATATCTGGTCAAATAAACCCAACCAAAGCATGACAAAAAGTTACCGAAATCATTTGAATACACTATAAACAAAAAAGGCCCCAAAATCGATCCTTGAGGTACTCCGTGAATCAAATCAATTGGATCACTTAAGGTAAATTGATTTATTCTTACTAGTTGTTGCCGGTCAGTAAAATATGAAATAGATGAGTTAAGAGTAGTTATAAGACTTGAAATCTCCTCAGCCGTAACAGGGGATAAAAAAAGAAGTAAAAAAGTTCACGTCCACTGTAAAATTCGTCCGACCTGCTTATCTGAGAATCCACAGAATTTTGGAATATGAAATGGGTGGATTTGGGAATATAGCTCTCATCAAACTGTCTGCGGCTCCTAGAAAGGTTTAGGATGCATGTTTGAACAATTCATAGGTATAAGATTTTACATGGAAGTGGAATAGATCAAGTAACAGAAAAGATTTTGTTAACAATTCTGAGCTCCAATTTGGCCCTCTGGATTTTCAAGATTAGAAACGTTATTGAGAGTATTAGAAAAAAATTGAATGATATTCTATAGAAACAATACTCGTCAGTGGAAGCTCATTTTATTCATTTTCGAACCATATAAGATTAAGGGTTGATCTAATTTCAACTGCTTTGTGGCTTAAAAATAATGATTAGATAGTAAAGAAGAGTGAGAGGGATATCAGCAACATTTTCAAGTACAAAACGACTATCATAGCTGTTGAAAAATCCTATCCGGCAAGTTCTGGAGGTAAATACTCACCACTCTTCGAGAATTAACTAAAGTAAGCTGCCAACGACGAACTAAATTATAAAGTTTTGTATACTAGTTGCAAAGTTTCTCGGAAAAACTTTTGTTTTTTTTTAATTTCTTGCAGCTCCTAGCAGGTCTATAAGACGTGGGATGTATACAACAACATCCTCACTCGACAAGTTCCTATTTTTACATCAATCAGGATTACTTTTTTTACTTATTATAGCTGTATAATAAATATAAATTTTTAAATTAAAAGATTGTTAAAAAAGAAGGATTATAAAACGTACATTAAAGGTTGCTTAATTCTGATTTTGTGTTTCATTTAGTTATATTAAGAGTGTCGTGAAGTGAATTACAAGCTTTTTTATGAAACATTCATTTTACGCCCCTAACCACCGATGTTCATAAAATGTTTTTTATTCGCGACGTAAAACATCATTTACATAACTGCCTGGTTGTATACCAGAAATTAATAGCTACTTCCTCGTATATTTTGGGGAGGGGGGGGATAAAACCCCCACTCTTAAAAAACAATCAACTAAAAATTATATCTCCCTAAAGGATTAACCCTCAAACAAGCAAGTTTGAAAATAAATAAGACAGGACAGGATTCGGATTGTCTATAGAATCCGAAACAAAATAGGGGAAAATTAGTCTAAACTAAATATGGAGCGAAAGGAAGCGGAAACAAGTTTTGTTTATTAGGTCAGATAATTGAAATTAACCGGAGGACTCCGGGGGAGTTGAAATTATTCGAGAAATTGCTCCGTCCCCAACCGTTTTCTCCGAGCATAATGTGAATAGGGTATGGACGAGATCGAGTTTAGTTTATTGTTATTGCGTTTAAACCTCCCCTCCCACCCGCCCCCTTTCATTAATTTTGGGGAAATATCGGGTGTGGTGGTTCCGTTTAGAAATATAATTCTAAAAAATATTTATACAAACGTTGCATAAGTATTGCCCCCGTTTAAAGTTACAAAAGAGAGAGATATCTTGGACGCATCGATCCATCATTGTAGATGTTTAATATACGCTGCGAGGGTGGTGGCGTTTTGGTTCTCCGCTCTTCTTTACCGTTTCTACCCGTTATGTAACGTGAAAGGGCGCGCCCTTGCCCCATATTTCGAACTGGGTAGGGCCTACTTCTACGTCAAAGCGTAAGTGGCACGGGGTTTTGCTATGCTTTCGGAATGAGTAGGCGGTGGAATTCTACCGGTTGTAGTGTTTCCTTTTTTTTTCTCTTTTTGTAGAGCGGATTTTACGCGAGATTAAAGCCGGGATAAGACGAGGGTGTTTTATCCGTTCTTTTTTTCTTCTTGTATTTAATAATAATTGGATGGATGAAAGATGGGATTGGTGCAACGATGATGGTAAATATTCGATTGTTGTCGAATTTTGTTTTGGGTAATAAGATTTTGTAATAAAACCGCTTGTGGTTGTCATGCAAACAATACTTGTCACCTTCTTTTATGATCAAGTTCATCATAATTCATGAGATTTCTAGTCGGTTATCGCTTAAAAAAATTATAAAATAGTGGACATTTTTTGGACATGACCTGCCTTTCAAAAAATGTTCAAAGTAAAGATTCCTCCTACCACACGTTCTAAACACTTTATGAGCTATTTTTTTTCCTCTGTGCGCTACCGCTTCATCAATATACTCTTCAGCGACTGTTGATGACTTCCAACTGCCTTGTTTTCTTACTATGTAATCGAGTCTCCTCCAGATTCAACTAACAAGGAAACGCAGGTGTCCCTCACCAATTTAAATGAAACTTGGTGGGTTTGTAGACTGGTGTGCAAGAACAACGGTAACTTTCATAGATGTGGAGTGGGAGGCCGTAAAGCCAACGCCACCTTTCGCTATTTGCTTTAATATCTCCAAAACTATTAGACATATCAAAGAAAAAATTAAGACAAATATACAGGGTGGGGCACATAAAGTGTTACAGAGCAATAGCACTCAAACTATTAATCACATTGAAAAATGTTTCAGACAAAAGTTTCAGTGTTCGAGAAGGCGGTCATACTGGGCCACCCAGTTTTTTGATCGGTGTAGGCGTAGAGGCTACGTCAATGTCAACTCCAATTTTTTAAATGGAACCATGTATTTTCTTTTCAATAACATTATTACAGATTTTAAGACGAATTCAGCGACCTACAACACAAGGTCATTGTAGTCACGCAAAGTATGAAAATAGTCGAAAAATCGAAAAATATCGTAATAATCAGCATCAAAGGATCCATTAACTTAGGTTTGGGTCTACCTACAGAAGATGCTCAAAGTGACCACCCTCCGCTTGTAAGCAGTGGTTAATTCTCTGAGGAAACGACCGTCTAACGTTAGCCAACATTTGTGGTGTAATTTCGGTACATGCTCGGCGTATTCTTTCTCTCATGTCGTCAGGCGTGGTAGGTGCTTCCGCCATCACGTGTCGTTTGACAAAACCCCAGAAAAAGTAATCCATTAGTGTTAGATCTGGCGAACGAGGTGGCCAAGCAACAGTAGCACCTCAAACTATCCATTTTTCACCAAAAATCTCATTCATCACTTTTCTTGCACATAGAGCATAATGGGATGGTGCACCGTCGTGTTGCATCCACATGTTTCTGCGAACTAGCAAGGGCACGTTGGCACTTAAGTGATCTTCAAAAAAATGTGGACCAATGACGTGATCGCCGACAATGCCGGCCCAACAATTAATGGACCACGAATGTTGATATCGTACAGTTCTCGTCCATCGAGGATTCGCATTTGCCCAGTAATGCATGTTATGTCTATTCACATTTCCCGTTTTTGGGAAGTTAGCTTCGTCAGAAAAAAGCACATGATTCAAAAATGAAACATCCGTGTCCATTATTCGACGAATTCAGTTACAGAAATTGACGCGATTTTGGAAATCATCGCCGTACAAATCCTGATGCAGTGACATACAAGACGGATGTAATTTGTGTTGATGTAATATTCTTAATACAGATCGCCGACTAATTCCACTCTCTCTTTCCATTTGCCCGGTGCCCGCATGGGGATTTTGTGCAGTAAAAGCTAAGATAGCAGCCGCATTTTCATCAACAATCGGTCGACGTTTGGCTCGTGTTTATTTAATTGTACCGAAGCGACAGAAACGGTCAGCTAATCGCTTAAATGCCATGTGCGATTTTTGTTGTCTGTCCGGATAACGAGCCGCGTACAACTGCTCAGCGTTTCTGTAATGTTTGCGGCATTCCCAATATGCAATATTCTTGATAATCATTCATTTTCGCGATCCAATGTACTCACAATAGAAGGTAATTCGTGACACTGACAGTCGTATGCGTTGACAGTTGATGCTGATTATTCCGATATTGTTCGATTTTTCGACTATTTTGACCTTGTGTTGTAGGTCGCTGAATTCGTCTTAAAATCAGTAATAATATTATTGAAAAGAAAATACATGGTTCCATCTAAAAAATTGGAGTTGACATTGACGTAGCTTCTACGCCTACACCGATCAAAAAACTGGGCGACCCTGTATGACTGCCTTCCCAAACACTGAAACTTTTGTCTGAAACATTTTTCGATATGATTAATCGTTTGAGTGCTATTGCTCTGTAACACTTTATGTGCCCCACCCTGTATAACTGTTTTATGAGTACTAAAAGATAGCGACAATAGTTTGCCTATTATAGTTCTTGTTTTCCAGAAACAACCCCCACCTCCCGTATTTTTTTTTATTTTTAAAATTTTTATTTGCTGGAAAAATGTACAAAGTTATGCAGAACTTACCGTTGTTCTTACATCAGTCTACACATTCACAAGTTTCATTTAAATCGGTGAGGGACACTTCCCAGTGTTTCCTTGTAAAAGTGTAGTAGACGATCTTCGTAAGGCATGATTTATATATGATTTAACATTTTCAAGTCGTCAGGTGCCTCTACAAAACTGGTTTGATATTTGGTAGCACTGATTTATGATGACAAACTACTAAATGAAAAATATTAAAAAAATTAAAATTTTCTTTCTTGATTTGTAGGAGTTGTCTTTCAAAAAATGTCTACATAAAACACTAACACATATTTGTAATTTTTGTTCTTGAGCCGACTCAAAAAAAATATGAAAACATTTAGTCTGATTTTTTAAAAGTTAGTTTTTCAAATTCCACGGTTAATGGGGTTAAGTTGGTCTACAGCCGCAGGCGTAATAATAACTCATGGTCAGCCAATGCCCCCTGTAATTGGCGCAAGCTTTTGGGGGATGCTAAGGCATGAATTATTATTATTAAAAATAAACTATATTTCAAAAAATATACAAAAACATTTTTCTAGATTTGTAATCACTAAATGTCTGTGGAAATAATTTTTCAATTGTCGATCATTCAATTTTCAAACAGTCAAACAGTGTTCTTTTTTTAATTTTTTCTCATGAGGTGCCTTGAAATTGTAAAAAGTGAAATCATTTTTTTTTCACTCAGGGTGATAACTCTCAAAAAATGTATAGAAAAGTGTTTTGTGTGTGTTGTCTCTCAAAAAGACAACAGCAAAATCGTAAACACAATTTTTTGATTTCACCTGATGATCTGCTAATCAACAAATATCAACAAACAAATGAAATTGATTTATCATAAACTGTCTTAAAAAAATTATAAAAGAGACGAAAAAATATTTTTTTTGATTTTTATGGTTTATCTTTCAACTCTCAAAAAAACAAAATGTGACTACGACTAGAAGTAGAACCGGTTTAACAAAAAAATTTACAAAAAAAGATTGTGTTTTTCAAGAAACCATTACAGCGGAAGTATACAGGAACCTTTTAGAACAATTTTTTGCACAACTTCATGACAAAACATTGGGTACTTCCAACATTGCATACTTTCAAGAGTTTTATGATAATAGGATCATTAGTCAAGGCCTTTGGGCCCCAAGATCTCCCTATCTAACACCACCTGATTTTTATTTCTTTGGTCGGCTTAAAAATAATATTTATAAGAACAGACTTCCTAACCTGGAACAGTTTCAAGATGCAATTAGACATGAAATTGAACAAATTATGCTAGAAGAACTACAGTGAGTATTTGGCAATATGAAGAGGAGAGTCAACGTATGCTTAGCAAACGATGAGCAAGATTTTCAACATTTTATGTAATTGTTTATTATTTATAATTTAAAAAAAACTGTTCTAATTTTACTGTTAACTATTACACATTTTGAATATATGTAATTATATTATCAAATTTCGTTTTAATTGTATTGTTATGTCACCTTTATCTAACCTAGCAAACCAAGCAAATATTTTAGTGAGTTTTAGATGACTGTTAGGGAATTATATGCCGTTTTGTTGACATGTACTAATTTGTATACTTGGTTGCATATGGTTCTCACCTAAATCATTTTTGTGAACACACAGTATATAGAATGTTTATTTGACAATTGCTATCCCTTGATGTATGATTTGAAATATTGTATTGATTTTTAATCTTTCAAGAAATTTGCAAAGGAATTCAAATATTTTTTTATGGACTTCCAAAAAAAAATGAAAATAGATCTCAAACATTAAAACCAGATCACGCAGTTTCGATCTATACGATCTCGTCAGCGATCCTACCTTTGGTTTATGGTCATGAGCTGATTCTCAATAAAATAGTACAATTTTTTTGATATTTAGTCGAGAGTAAAAAGATCATCCTCCCAAAACGGCAGCAGAATAAACTTTATTCAATTTAATACATGGAGAGTTCCTCCACCATTTTCTAAGCTTCCGTTAAGAGTTTTTGTACAACCTCATGGACTTTTAACCACAATTTCATTACAAAACAAACAAAAATTGCATCCTTGTAAGTGTCAATCAACACCGATTCGGATTTCGATGCCCCGGAATCATCATTAACTGTCCGGTTTCCACATTATCCCCGTACAGTTCGACAATTTACCGCTAGGCGGAGCGTCGTTCAGATCTCGCCAACTGCTTCATCCGCCACCATACTGTTGCCGGTATCATCTTGTTTACCTTACGCTCGGCTGGTATTTGTTTTAATATTAACCCGTGCCTAAATTGGGGGCTGAAAGGTTACCAAGGTCGAACGAGACCGCTATACATATACCGTTTCAGATATTTCTACATAGGTATACGATTCTCTTTATTAGTCGGTAGGTGGATGATGCAATGCTCTCGTATTACGCTCTTGTATTATAAAATATATTTTATAAATGTATGTATGTAGTTTTCGGCTAGTTACCTAATTACTACATCACTAATCGAAGATATCTCTCCATTATAAATGATTTTCTGGCTGAGTTTGAAATCATCATCGAAAATTTAATAAAAACCAAAGCAGAAAATTTTTATATTATGGGTGATTTCAATATTGATGTAATTAGGCAATACGGTCCATAAAGACGTCTTGTTGAACATGATGAAAAGCTTTGGGTTCTTACAAAGGGTCAATGATTTTACAATGATCGCAAAATATTCTAGTTTTAGTTAGATTTAGATTTCACCGATCGAATTGATGTGAATGTAACAGTTTTAAGAAATCCAAAGATATCGGATCACGATCTAATAGAAATAGTAAAAGATTGTAAAAAACGAGAACTTTCCTACTTCTATGGCAAGTAGTTCTAGATCTTCAGACTTTAACTGTATTTGCCTCCACAAGCAGCCCCTGGATGTGACATTTTTAGAACCGCTAAAAACCTTTTATAATCAGAAGATTCATAAATGGCTGCAGAGTTGTTACAGCATATCAGATTTGCTCCATTTTTTCTACCCAAAGACTACACGAGGAATAAGAGAAAATCCCTTATCAACAAGCAACGATAAGCGATAGTAAAGCCCCCATTCAGATCCAGAAAACATCAATGCTGTCACCGGAACAAACACCTGGTCTTTCTTCAAGCTCATCATGCATAGCCAATACCTCTGCACAAAACATAACAGTGACTGACATTTCTCCGCTGCCTGAAGTTTCGACTCCGACGATAAAAAAACGACAGAGAAGGAAACATGAACCGATTTTGACCAGCTTCCCTTTCATCAAAAAGCTTAAGGAAAAGCAAGCCCTGAAGCTGGTAAAGGAGGCAAAAAAGAACGCAAGAGCATATAGAAAGGCGCTTAAATTTTCAGCCAGAGGTTGCTCTTGAACAAGCTGTCTTTGACAACGATGGTGATGACGATGATGTGATTCTAAATTAAAAGCTTTTTACTGTTATTTTTCACGGCTAATTTGACATCTCACAATTATTTTGAAAAAGCTCAGCTTTCATTAACAAAATATTAAATATCTCAGAAATTATCGATTTTAGATATAGGGAGTGGTTAATAAAAATGAAAGTGCATACAGTGTCCTTCCGTTTCTTAATATAAAATATAGGGTGTTCTATTTAAATAAAATGAGAAAATAATGCATTTGTGTTTTGAATCGCCCTGTACACAGTTTTCGCAATATTGGCAAAATATCACTTTGCTAGTACAAAAAGAATTTCAAGTTGTTTCATGTGGAATACAAAAATTGACCATAACTTCTGAAATACTCGGTATAACTCAATAAAATTTTATATCGAAGGAATGAGGAAGATATGCTTAATCTAAATTTGAAATAATATATAGTTTGTTTCATTTAAGAAAATGTATGTTTGGTTCACCCTCGCAATATGAAACACCCTCTATACCCGAAAATAATTTTAAAATATCTAGCTTTAGACTGTCTATGATTTTCGTATATAACATTTTGTGATATCTTTTATATTTTTATTATTATTATTATTTTTTTTTTTAATCTGTGGTGGGTGCTTAGTTGCAGTGACTCCGTAAGCTGTATTACTTGTCTGGCTATCACTGCAACTCTTGCGGTGTAGTTTTAGTGTGTGTAAGTTGTGTTTAAATGGCTTTGTGACAGCATCATATCGCCTTTTATGATGCCGCGCTGTTAATCACTTTGCTCCCAACAGCGAATGGCAAGTCGATCCGGGATTAAACTCTCTGAAAAAAATGTCACCATCCCTCCAGAGAATTGAACCCCGGCACCTATCGTTCTCTCACAACAATAGTCAGCCGTCTAACCACTGCGGCCATCGACCCGTTTATTAATGGATATATTGAGCTTAGACGAACTTAACTTCTTAGCAAAACATTACCACATCTCTAATACCAGACACACAAAAGCAAAATAATAATATTGCAATAAAACAGCCTACAGATATATTCGAATGGACTCACCTTTCATTCTCATGGAACACAAACACTCACACATACGTTTAAAAGAAAATATTTTGTATTGTTGCTGAATGTGTTTTAACTGTTTTAAATTTAACGTTTGCAACATCTTTACTAGTTCACACCTTTATTTTAAATTTAAAACGATAAAACGATACTTCTCTAATTTTTATTAACAACACTATTTACACGTTTTCTTCACGTTAGCAAACCATGGACTTAAAAAATATTTATCTATTTCGACAGCCACACGCACGAACTGCAGGTATATTAAATAGAACAAATCGAACCTATTGCCGCTCTGGAATTATCGAAACCCCCAGCCCAACATCGATGTTAGATGTACAAAAAACGCAAACTGCAAAAACTCGACCATGATATGATACGTTTCTTATACCCGTAAATAAGTAACAGGATCCGCACAAAGCTATGCGTATAATTTTAAATGCCGATCTTTATACACCTATTTAAACGACGCCTAGTAAGAAAATATTTTCAAATATACAGGATGTCCCGATTATAAAAAAAAAGCGTATGTAACTTTATTATTTTAAGTGGATCACCCTATATATTATATTTTCTCTAGATTCTACATGATGATTCTTAGATCTATGTGCTTTTGTTTTCGAGAAAATAAATATTTTATCAAAAATTTTGCAATTGCAGCGCTCTCGTTAATGAGCTGTAGGATCAAAACTAAGAAAGGTAGAAAATTTTGGTTTGCGCAAATTGATACGTCTTGAATTGCTTTACTATTTCCTATATTAACATGTACGGATCCTTTTGTTAACATACAGTTACTGGCGCCAGCATTTGGAAACATTGAAATGTCAATAACTCTGTTTTTTTTTTTTAATGGGACGCCCTATATCTGTTTACAGGGTTGGATGTAAAATTAAATTCTCTTTCTTTTGATATCAGAACTTACCCATTTATCTTCAACCGTTTTAGAGAAAAATGTATATTTCTATTGCTACTGTCGAAAAAGACCTCTTCAATTTGCACGAAGTAGGCTACGTAATAATAATATTATGACAGATATATTTAATAATCATTTGTACCATTTAAATGTATTCAAATGTTGGCGCCAGTAACTGTATGTCAACAAAAGGATCCGTACATGTTAATATTAGAAATAGTAAAGCAATTCAAAACCTATCAATTTGCGCAAACCAAAATTTTCTACCTAGATCTAGTTTTGATGCTACAGCTCTTTAACGATAGCAACTAGAATTGCAAAATTTTTAATAAAATATTTATTTTCTCGAAAATAAAAGCACATAGATGTATATTTGAAAATATTTTCTAGCTATGCATCGTTTAAAAAGGGACAACTTTTATTTGAAACTTTTTTCTCTATACTGTAAAATAAACAAATTATCAAAGAAACCGCGTCAGCTGGGACATCCTGTATACAGTGTGTCCGTAAAGTATGGAATAAATTCATTTTTTGCGAAACAAACAATTTTAACGAAATTTTCCGAAACAGGTCGATTTTTCCCTATTTTCATCCAAATTTAAGCGCTTTAAACTTTAACAATGAACATTTCCATAATTAAATACAAAGAAAGTCATTTTAATAAAGCCAAAAAAATTATTATTTTTAAACCTATTGTCGAGAATTCCTAATAAGGCTTTTAACACGTTAGTTAGTGCAAGTGGCCGTGGCGCAGACGTTCACGCGACGCCTTAATAACTTAAGGCACAGATTGTTTGGGGTTCGAATCCGAGAAATGAATTTTATTTTTTTTTTTTTTAAATCTTGATTATTTTTTGTTTATTTTGAAAATGATTCGTCGTTAGAACAATTAAAAATCGAATAATATAATAGCACGTGATCATTTTTGTTATTGTAAAAATTATTCATTATTTACCTTAATCCTCAAAAAATCGATTTTATAGTCTTCAAAATCTCTGATTTTTGTAGTGTTATTGAATTTGTAGCATTATTGTTGGAGATAAAAAATAAAAAATAAAACTCATCTGCCGGGATTCGAACCCTAAACAATCCGTGCATTTGCGTTATTAAGCCGTCGCGCGAACCATTGCGCCGTGGACGCTTGCACTAACTCACGTATTAAAAGCCTTATTAGGAATTCACGTAAATAGATTTAAAAATAATAATTTTTTGGCTTTATTAAAATGACTTTCTTTGTACTATGATTGTGGAGATGTTCATTGTTAACCCAGTTATAATATGCGGCCCTTAATTTTGAATGAAGTAGTATTAGGGAGATAATATTCACCGAAAACCGATTTTATACGTATTCTCCCTATGTCCCACTTGGCCGTGGAAACCCTGTATATAGAGTGAACCATACGTGAGAAATGACGTCATCGACAATTTTTTTAAATGGAACACTCAAAAAGGTATCATACATGTTGTTTAGCTTTATAATAGCGCTATTGATATCAGAGAAACATCTATTTACAGTTTCAATAGACTGTTTCTTTGTTGTCACATTTTTTAACATTCCTTTTGCACTTAATCGTTTAATGTTGTGTGCATTTATTTATAAAACAAGTAGGCGATTAGTTTTTGTGAAATGTCACAATTTTTACTAATGTCAAATAACAGTTAAATAGTACAAGAATTGTAGTAATTCGCGAATGTTGTATTATTGCTTGGAATTAATTTAAAGTGAAAATGAAATAAAGTGTACAGCAAAAAATTGAAATACTCATGATGATTGGGTATGGAGACAGATCTCGAACTCAGATGGAAGTGCGTGATTTATTTAACGATAAATATCCAGAAACTGGTACGGTTGAAAGTACACGCAAATCAGGTCGCCCCTCTGTAAATTTTGATAGAAAATTAGATGTTCAACTTGCCGTCGAAGAAGATCCGCATACTTCTGTTCGTAAGATTAGTCGTGATCTTGATGTTAACAAAATAATGGTACACAAATTATTAAAACTGGAAAAATGGCATCCCTTTAAAATAAAACTTGTACAGGAATTAAACATAGAATTTTGTGAGGCAATGATGGATCACTACCACCGAGACCCTTTCTTGGTATAAAACATGATTTTCTCTGATGAAGCCACTTTCACATCAAATGGCGAGGTCAATCGTCAGAATTGTAGGTACTGGGCAAAAGAAAATCCCAAATGGATGCGTGAGCATCATACTCAATACCCGCAAAAGATAAATGTATGGGCTGGTATTGTAAGAAATAGAATCATTGGACCCTACTTTTTCGAAAATAATTTAGACGGGCCAACATATCTTCGGTTTTTAAGGAGCTTTCTTGTACCTACTTTAATTAATTTATTCCCCAGTAGAATTAATCCTGGAAGTTTTGATGAAACTTTATGGATTCAACAGGATGGTGCGCCTCCGCATTATGCTGTAGATGTTCGAAGGTACCTAGACGAAATTTTTCTGAACAGGTGGATTGATAGACGTGGACATATTGAATGGCCAGCGAGGTCGCCAGACCTTAATCTTTTGAATTTTTTTATGTGGGGCCATCTGAAGAATTTATTCCATACTGGCTTTTTTCAACTTTAATAAACACATCTCTCAAAACTACAGGCTCATTATCAATATTTTTTTTAATTATTGTTATTATTATTATTATTATGAAATAGAATCGATGTCTTGAAATTTTTGCACACAGAATAAGTACATAGCGAAAAAAAAACTTGTTTTTCTTTTGTCCGATGCAATTATCGGAATAAAATATCATAGCTTTGTTTCTTTGAGCTATTATAAAACGATAGACACAACTGGCAATCTCATTTGTGCTTCGCTTTGCAATACCTTCATGCCATAGATAGCAAAAACCTTTTTTATTCAAATTTTCATCAAAAATGGTAAAGTTGAAAGTGTTAAGTTTACTTTTATAATAAAAAGAATTCACTTCGCAAGGTGAGGTTGATAAAGACTGCTTGCAAGTCATAGCAGCACACAGTGACATTCTCATTTTCAACGTTTCTCTCTTTTTCTAACCTACTCAAGTCTTTTTCCATCAAGTGACTCTCGTATTTTTCTTGGATGGCAGCCTTACTGGTTCCCTTTTATTTCATTGGACATAAAGTCGGTACATTTTTTAAATATTTAAACTTTAGAAGATATATTTATAATTTTTTGAACGACCACTTCCCGGTTTGGGATTACGATTCATAGGATTTATTTCTATCATGCATGTATTTGAAAATTGTCTTTCTTCCTCAACTATTTCCGAAAAACATTTAATTCTACATTTTTAGGGACACATAGCTCCAATTTTTTCGAGGTCCCATCTTCCTTCCCTTCACGGAAACGTACTCTTTGCCTCTTAAAACGTTTTCACTCATTTTAAACTGTTTAAATTATACACAGGAACAATTCACACTTTATGAGTTCATTTTATGAGTTGTGACAGTATAGAATTGGAGTATCGATATATGGAATAGATCTGTAGCAGTTTTAGGGGAATTTAGACGATTGTTGGTTAGTTTTGTAAGAGATAACTTTTGATTTTGGATAGAAGAATGTTGCTAATAAAACAATATTATTATTATTATGGTGTAGGTAGAGTTGAATTTAAAAAATCCTCCAGAACAAAATTCAGATCCTTTCGTATTTCCCTGGATAAAGTTTTAATGTATTTGTCATTTAAATTCCGCATCTATAGACGTATAATTCACGAAGCCAATCACGAATACCAACGACGAAGCAAAAGGATAACAAGAAGCGCTTCCATTGTCAAGAAAAGTGATGAAAGCGACAGCACGAGACCAAAATAAAAAAATATATATATATACGAAAATAAAAGGAGCAAAGCTAGTTTCCCTCGACGAATACTAATTTAAGATTCAATTCTGGCAGTCTCATCTCGGAAAGAAACTTTTACTGTAATAAAAAATGAGACGTGTTTTGCCAAAGTCGGAGCTACTGGGAATTTTCGTCCCACGAAGTGGATGGGGGGCAAGGAGAGTACACCACCTTCTCCTCGTCCTTATCCCTCACTCATTATCGACTTGGAAAAACAACGTAGGATGGTGAAAAAAATGAAATTTACACTTCTTCGGCTATTAAGCTTCTCCCTAGCTACTGCGACAATAAAAACGAAGAATCTTTACGGCGGATGTAGAGGGCGCTTTTAACGGTCTCCTCGAATTGTGTTAATAAAATTTCTGTATTGTCCTACACGGTTTTTATGGCGAGAGTGGAGGGAGACGAACTTAACTTTTTCTTTTATAATCGAGCTGTCATTAAAATAACATGCAATAAAAATGAAAAGAGAGAGAGAAGGAAGGGAAATTCAGTAACGCCCTCTATACAGATATAAAGGCGATAATTTAATTTCCCACCAAAATAGGATTAATTATATTGGCCTATTATATCAAAGGTATCAATTCATTTGATGTCGTCGATGGCAATTAACGAATTTGCAGCGACGCCCATCCCCACCTCTCTACCGGCACCGGCATCGGTGTTTTTGGGAGTACCTAATAGCACACGGTTCTGTAAGGCTCCCTTTTAAATAACGAGCAACAAATGGTACTTGACGGCATGTCGATAAGAGGTCGTTAAATATTTTTTTTTAACGCGAGTAGGCTAGTAAGCGAGGGGAAGTTGTTTTTCGGTGCGTAATGGTGGTAGCCCTGTCGATATAGAAATGAATGAGTTTTAGGGTAGTTAATGCGGAGTCCATACTTCCCCGTTCCAAATCCTGTAAAATTGACTTCGATAAGTCTGATACCTATCCTCTTTTAGTAACCAATTGTATTTTTGCTAGGATAAGAGGTGGTTCTATGATCAAGTCCTCTTTTCCAAAACCCTTAATGAATTCTATCCAGTTCAAGGAAGAGTAATGCATCACCTTCGTAAAGGTTCGTCGGAGACCTCTAATTTGACACGTTAGACCTCTTTGATCCTTAAGGTGTTATCTTCTCTTCAAGAGCTTCTCCAAGCTTAAAAAGAGTCTCAGTGGTCATCCTTCCATATCAGATCTATTCAGAACTTGCCCAGAATGATGCTAATGACCTCAAATTCAAAGATGTGCATTGCTACAGAAGAAGGATCCCAGGTTGGACATTGTCCTGTATTGTCGTAATTACAAACTAGTAGCTGATATATACAGGGTGTTAAGCAAAAACTTAACACAACAAGAAAAAAATTCTACTACATTTATGCTCGATACTCAATTGTTTTTGGTGGTATGATCGTCTATATTTAGGTTTTTCATTAATGCCTTGGATAAGCTTTGTGAAGATGGAATTTTTAGCTCCTATCGAAAGAGCCAAGATACAAACATTTGTCAAAAATTTTTGCCGCCCAACGAAGGGGACATCTTACCTTCTATTCAAACAAAGTGAAACCTGAAGTCAAGCCTTAATAGGAGAGGGAGAGAGATGATAATATAACGAAAGAAGGACCACCAAAATACCAAATGAAGATGTACATAGTTATGATGATAGGTGATTTCAACGCATAAATAGGTAAAGAAGACTTCATCAAACAAATAGCTGGGAATACTATACAATACATGAAAAAAACAAATGATAATGGACAAAGATTATCTAACTTAGCAGCAAGAACAAATATGATAATAAAATTACATGGACAGCACCAGAGAACAAGACACAAACACAAATTGATCACATGCTAGTCACAAAAAGAAGACAATCATCAATACTAGATGTCCGAGCTTACAGAGGTGCCTGTGCTGATATAGATCACTATAGATATGGTAACTGCTACAGTAAAACAGCAGCTGAAGAAAAACATAAAAAAGAAAGAGAAAGCAAAATAACTCGAAAATAGAAGCAATAAATGATGAATACAAAAGGAATACGTAGAAGAAACTGAGAATCAAATGGTAGAACAGAACATTGATGACAGTAATGTGGATGCAAATTGGATAGAGTTAAAAAGTAATATAGAACAAATGCATTGGAAGAAAAACGAAAGAAGTAATAAAAGAATGGTACAATGAGAGGTGCAATGAAATCATATTAAGTAAGAAAGAAGCAAGAATTAAGTGGATAAAATCAATGCGGCAAGACTATGAATATGAAAGACTAAGGAGACAGTGTAAAAAAGTTATAAGAAAAAGTAAAAGAGAATGGGCTGAAACATTAATAAAGGATGTTGAAATTCCAAGCAACCGTAAAAACACAAAACAATTTTACAAGAAGGTTATTGAACAAAATGAGGTATATAAACAAAAATTAAGTGGCATAAAAAATAAAGAGGGGAAAGTAATCGAAGACGAGCAAGAAGAAACAAACTGATGAAATATCAATAGAAATAGAGGAAGACGAAATTGAAGCAGAGGAACCAACAATGGAGGAAATAAAACAACAATCTTCACTATGAGCATGCACTCTTAGTAAAAAAAAAAACGAAAACTGTTCCATTTTCACTAAATACATTCGCTATAAAAACTACGTCACAACAAAAGGATTCGTTAGATCTCCAAGTGGCTCGCTAGTTTATTCGATTATTAGAGCAACTGCGTCCTGGTTATAATCCTCCAAGCACAAAAGCAATTGGAGGTTCTTTATTGGACACAGTTTATATAGAGGAAAAACGCAAGTGCTCAGAAATATTACAAGATAAGACTGTTTGTGCAGGTATTGATGGATGGACAAATGTTCATAATGAACCAATTGTGTGCACATCAGGAAACTCACACACATCTGAATACTTGACCGAGATAGAATACCACAGCATTAAGAAATGTGAAGAAGAACTAAAGTGTCATATTCGCTCTGTTGTATCTGATAATGCTAATAATGTTGCAAAAATATGACAATTATTAGAGAATTATTAGAGATTATTGTTCAGCACATGTTTTAAATCTTCTTGCTGGTGACTGTCAGTTCCAAAACGTCAAGGAACATGTTCTTGTTATTGTCAAATATTTTCGAAACAATAATTTTGCAAATGCTCCCTATAGAGCGTCAGAAGCTCCAAAACTTATTGTGCCAGCTGAAACTCGTTGGAATAGTTTAGTGCATTGTTTGGAAGCTTACATTAAAGGCTGGCCTGTGATTTTGAAAATATGTGAAGATAATAGAGAAAAAATTGCCAAACTTTATGTTGAAAAGGAATGTGGAAGATAAGATTACTATTTTAAAACCTATTAGTGTGACTCTTGATAAACCGCAAAGTAACAAATGTTCTATTGGAGAGGCCGTATATCTTTGGAAACAACTTAAAAAAGATTTCTGGGATTTTTTTTTAATGTGGTGGGTGCTTAGTTGCAGTGACTCCGTAAACTGTATCGTTTGTCTGGCTATCACTGCAACTCTCGCGGTGTTCAATTGGCTTTGTGACAGCATCATATCGCCTTTTATGATGCCGCGCTGTTAACCACTTTGCTCCCAACAGCGAATGGCAAGTCGATCCGGGATTAAACTCCCTGAAAAATGTCACCGTCCCTCCAGAGAATTGAACCCCGGCGCCTATCGTCCTCTCACAACGATAGTCAGCCGCCTAACCACTGCGGCCATCGACCCGTAGATAAGATAAGTCCAGAACGACGGTACCAAGGCTGTTCACGAAAGGGGTGGTTCAATTGTTGGAGGCTATCAAGTTCCAATTATCAAGCATCTAACCATCATCAAATATCTCTGAAATGTACTACGACGAAAAATCAAGGAAGAAGCAAGAAGAAAATGATTGAAGTATGGACCGAAAGCAGGAGAATCTATGATCAGGTTATTTTTGGTGATGGAAATCAGGTGGAAAAGAAATAATCACTAAGATTAAAACGTCTAGCTAAAATAGTAACAAATCAAGCCACAACATAGAAACTACTAAATAAGCTGTATTTGTAATCTTGACAAGCATTCAAGAGTGATCCCTGATCACTTCAGAGATCACTCTTGATAAGCTGGTGGTATATTCAATGATGGAGCAGTACTCTTTAAGGGTTGGTCAACTCTATTGGTTTTCTGATTTTATTTTTGATCTAGGATGCCAGAAGAATCCAGATCAGGCCAGTTCTTGCAGTACCCTTAGATTTAAACAATTTATAGGTGTGACGTCTTTTATTGTAGTCAGTGGCACTCGAAGATTAAACGTAGAATAGATCAGGTACCAAAAATAATGCCCTAAAGAAGTCGGAAAAAAAAACGATTTTTGAAAGCTTTAGGTTAAAACTTGAACGATAATTCATGGATCCAGTGGATGAGCAAGTTATGCCAGGTTTTAGGTAAACTGTATCGCTTGTCTGGCTATCACTGCAACTCTCGCGGTGTTCAATTGGCTTTGTGACAGCATCATATCGCCTTTTATGATGCCGCGCTGTTAATCACTTTGCTCCCAACAGCGAATGGCAAGTCGATCCGGGATTAAACTCTCCGAAAAAATGTCACCGTCCCTCCAGAGAATTGAACCCCGGCGCCTATCGTCCTCTCACAACAATAGTCAGCCGCCTAACCACTGCGGCCATCGACCCGTTAAATGCTACAGATAATGAAGGCTTTAGAAAAAAATTATCGATAGATATAATATGGCTTTAACTCCAGTTCATTTTCTTGCGTACACACTGGATCCAACACAAATTATTAAGACAGATCCCCATTTGCAACTCAGTGAAAATGAGAAGAAAATGGGATTCGAATTCGCAAACTTGAAGTATAGATCTACTTTTCTTTTACCTTTAATCATAAAGTTTCAAGCAAAAGTTTCTCCATTTGTTGAATCGTATTTCAATGAATCTGTAATAAATCAAGTCTCCTCATACGAATGGTGGAAAAGCCAAAAAAGGCAATCATTGAGCAACCACTGACCGCTCAATCATCTTCTGCAAGTGTGGAAAGAATTTTCTCTTCTTTCGGTTTAGTGCATTCAAAACTCCGAAATAAACTGGGAACTGAAAAGGCCTCTAAACTAGCGTTTTTATTCAAAATGTTTAATATCACTATTGACAATCTGTGACTTTTATGTATCAAAATACTGAAGAAATAGTTTTCCTTTTCTTTTTATTTTCTACTCACTGTTTTAACAAATTATATGTTTTAAAAGAAAAAAATAAGTGTTTTACTGCTCTACTATTAATATAGAGATTCTAACTTCTGATAAAATAATCTATATTTATAAGTGTTTTAAACCAAAAAACCGATTTAAACCAAAAATTCAGTTTTTGTTTTTAGTTTAAAAAGAACCTGGTTTTTTGCCAACCCTGACGCACATTCAAAAACCAATTTGATTGCTTTAAAAAAAACAAGTGATTTAAACCTGCCAACTCTGGTTTGGGACTCAAATGGAAGAAGCAGAAGAGGCAGGCCAAGGTCAAAATCGTTAAACGAAGTTTTAGAAGAATTGGAAAGCAAAGACCAGCAATAGAAGAACATGGAAGGAAATTTGTGAGAAGATATAGTAGTAGTGAAGGGAATTGATCCATCCCCTAATGTTTGGACAAGCTTTGTGGAGATGGAATTATTAGCTCCTAGCCAAAGAGCCAAGGTATAAAAATTTCTCCAAATTTTCTACCACCAAATAGTCTAGGGTAGTATCTTACCTTCGCTTGAACCAAAGCGAAACCTGAAATCAAGCCTTAATACGAACAATATGATATCTGAAGCACCAGCAACTACATAGTTTGTTAGATTTGCTAGAACAAAATTTTGGCGCCCAACAAACCAGTCTTTTGTTTTCAAAATAAAGAGGAGAAAAATACAAATCTATTTTCTTGAAACCAAAACTCTCTTTTTTTCCTTTCAATTCATCCCAACGACTGTATACTTCATCGTTGCCACTTTACAGAAAGAAGAACCGAACTGAGAAGAAGAAGAAGAAGTAGACGAAGCGTTCCCTTTAAGGAGGGGAGAAAGAAGGAGGGGGGAGGTGGCTCGTCTAGATACGAGATACACCATCCACTTCCCATCTCGTTGTTTTATTAATGCCATTTAAAATATTTATGCGATGAACTTAATTAAACTTTCGCCTCCTTTACTTTAAAATGTCCGCGTGCACTAATCACTGTATTAAGCTTCTTATATTTCAAGATGCCGGACTATACAGCCGTAGATCGTCGGCTAGTATAGGTGCGACGAGGACGGCGCATGCAGTAGCGGAAGCGAGATAGGTGGACGTATTTAGGGTTCGCGCCGTTTCTTCGGCAAAACTAAGCGGAAATTTATTATTTAATGGCGTGTAAAGGAATCGTTTGTTCCACCGGCAAAAGCGGTAAAGTTTTGCATAAAATATGATACCGCCCGCAGTGAATGTCGTCGATTTTTGATGAAAAGTTGGCAACAAAACATTCGTTGTTGCTACAAGGCAACAACCCCCTCTCCCGCCGCCTCCTCGCCCTTCCTACTAAAGTGTCTTTATTATGATCCCTCTCCCCCTCCCCCCGTCTACTTGAAAATTTCTGTTCTCGCTCACTCACAGTTTTGTAAGGAGAGGTATATCTTCTTCAGGTAACAATGTAAGGGTTTCTATATTAAGCTTCTTTAGTATTGGTTTATCAAGTCTGTTAAAAGACCACTCATCCAAATTTGCAAAATTAATATTAACAGCATCAATTCAATGTTCAACTAACAGTTCGATAAACGCAGAGGTGAGAGCGACTGTCCTAACATAGGGCAGCAAATCACGTCCATGCCTGTTAGCTCCACTTCGTAACTTGATTGCTGTTTTTTTCCGGAGACCTCCAAATAGTGAAAATTCGCTTCGATTGCGAAGGAGTTGTTGTAGTCATTTCGTTCAGAAGCTGTGCTCCAACTGGATCACCACTTTCTCTCAGCTTCATTGATGTCGCAAACGCTAATTCAGCCATTGATGTATTCGTTCATAATTGTTGGGTTTTTCGACGTTTCAGTACAACTGAAGCTTTCTCGAAGTCCTTCGATGGTCGACCCCCCACTAGTAGAAGAAGGGCCAGGAATACAATGAAGAACCACTTCCGAAAACTTAATTTTTTCTTGTAGCCAGTCGCCAAATTTTGCCAAGAAGCGACTGTTCATTCTCTGCGCATTTTTCCAGCGTCGATAATACGGAGAAGGAAAAAAACGACACTCTGGTAAAATCGATGAGAGCCTCCGTTGCAATTTCGTCACCACTTGTTTGAAACTGCTCTTTCAAGAAGTCAAGAACTTGACTAAACCACTGTACTACGGGTGTCTAAGCCTTGTATTTCGCCTCTGAACGACTACAATCTAGCCCCGGAATCTTCGGTGAGACTTTTACATGATTCAGATGTTGGGTCCAATCATGACAACCGTCAAGACCCCATACGAGGTGGTAGTCTGTCTGGGTCTAGCTCCCCCAGATGCTGGACATGCGAGTTCTTCCCTTTCTACCCTTTCTAGTGTGCTTCTGGCCAGCACCATTGCATACTTACTAAGGGATGGTACTGCGAGCTCTGCAATTGTATATTGCTCACAAACCAATTTTGCGCAGCACCCTGTTCTGAAAAATGTGCGGTGTCGGACCAGTTCAAGGCATCGTACGTCAAAATCAGCAGGAGAAACACCATATGTATGAGCAGCTTGAGTCTCAAGCTTAAAGAACTATTTTGGCATAACTTTGATGTAACCATCGTGAAATGCTGGCGTAGCGTCAGCCTCGGGTCTAATACCATCCCGAGGTACTGCCCTTTGGAACTCTAAGGCAGCCTCTGTCCCTCTGTGGGGAGGAATGACTGCTACAGCCCACCAATGCGTCGTTTCTGGACGTTGTATAAATATAAACGGTGGTATCGGCTGCGTGTACGGCAAGACTCGTATTTGAGGAATTTGATATACCATCAGGGCATACCAAGTGGCTGACTTGAAATCGGCAGGGTGAATTGAAACGAAGGTGCGCTTTATAAGAAATAAATATGCTGCTCTCTAGTAGTGACTTGAAACAGACTTGAAAACCACTGAGCAAAAGAAAATACCACGACTTTTCAAAGGAAGAGTTGGGAAATGCCATAGAAGTCGTCAAATCAAAGACACTCTCGTTGGATGAGGCAGCTCAAACTTACGGTATTAGCAAATCCACTCTCTGGAGAAAAATAAAAAAATCGTCATATTAAATCAATTAGGGGTCAAACTGTTTTTAGTAAAACTGAAGAGGAACAGATTGTTGAGACAATCTTATATGCAACAGTCTGGGGTTTCCCATTGGACAAAAAATTAAATTATGATGAAACGTCGTTTGTAGACGACCCAGGGCGCAGGAGAGTAGTGGTGCGATGAGGGTGACTAAGAAGACTCCATTAAACAGCTTTAAGTCCAGTGAATCTAGGCTATTTCCCGAGTAATCCTTTCAAGATCCTCCAAAAGAGAAAATGAGTTGGACGAAGACGATTCCTCTAACGATCATTTCAGAGTCTTTATGTCTTCCTAGAGGAAAACAATTCACCATTTAATAACGAGAAATAAAAATGGTAAATAATGCCCACAAAGAAGATGTGCAAGCAATACAGCTTCGGAAGCCGCTGCAGCTGCAGCTCACCACAAAAAAATCAAATTTAATATAATCAATCATACTAAAAAACGGACTTCCATCTTGAAGTGACTAAACTAGACGCCAGTAGAAAGAGCAAAACCAACCTGAAAAGCAGTTAATCTCGCGAGAATTCCCGAATCTAATTTAATAATCTCCTCCAGCAGCATTATCCGCACAACTATACATTTACATAATCTTATAATATCCAATTTTCCTCTTTCGGCACTCTACATTTGTATTGAAGAAACAGCAGCCTTCGTTAGCGCCGTAAGAAGGAGTAACAGCGGTGGTGGGTTGCCAGCCAGCTACCTATTTACAGAACAGGCTCCGGTTCGCTTGGGAAATAAAGGAATGTTAAACAGCTATGGGATGTCTTTCCTCACGTTGAACTCCTAGCTAGTACTCTAACACAATATCCTGTGAATAGCATAACCTTTTCTTGTCTTGTTTCGTTTCCGCAGAGGGCGCTGTCGGCGTCTTTTTCTCTTTCAACTTCCTCCCCTTATCGGTCTCCGAAGCAACTGAAGTACATCTCCCTTCTAACGAATTAGAAGACACATACGTGTAGATACAACTACCTGCATAGATTACTCGAGCCTACGATGAGACGTAGCGAAATTAATTCTCGGCCTCGTTTCCAGAAAATTTTGGCGCCCAACGTGTGGGGCAATATTTCCCTTTTAACCTATTTTAATAAACCTAGTTTAAAGATGGCAGTAAACTTAGTTAGGGCGTGGTCGTATAAGAAGAATACGACAGGAGACAATACAATAAAACAAAAGCATCGCTGTGACGTTCCATTTCCGTTACAACACGACAAACTTTGTTTCCAAAAACAACGGCAAATCTTCGAGATACACGTCGAAGTAATACGTTTAATATTTTAAATTTATTACTTATTTCTGGACGATTGAGTTCCTGAAAAGTTTTATCAAGTCGTCGCGTTAAATCAAAAGCGAAACGCGGTCGCGGGAGCCCCGAGCAAGCGCAACATTCGCCGAAGAATATGTATATAGAGGAAACGAACGAGAATGAAGAATAAGAATATCTAAGTTTGGCTACAACGGTGGAATAATCAAACAATCTATGAGTTGTACGATGCGGCACCGTTGCATGTGGGCCCCTTATATATACGTGGCGGTAAACATTTTAAAATAATATCCAGTTAGCGTGTGTGCACGATTTAACAATGATGGGATGTTCACTTCAAGTTAAAATAAAAGTTCCCGACGACCGACGTGTACACTTTTCTGAGAGGGAATCGGTTGTAAATATGAACGATTATAGTGTAACATACTACGGTTTACGTATGAATATTGATGTAAAGTTTATGCTGTAGTAAAATAAATAATCCAGTAAGTGAAGTATTGTTTCTCCTTAAAAAAAGTTTTGGCCCCCAATGGAAAGCCCAAGATGTAAACATGTTTTGCCACCCAACGCAGGGGACACCAATCTTTTTATCGAGACATGGAGAAAGTTAAATCTCAATGGGACCAATAGACTATCTAGCCAATTGCGCACGAACGTTCAGTGACGGTGACAGATTGGGACTGTAGAGCGGATGTTCCAGTGTGTCCCAATGAATTTTGTCAAACTTGTCTTGGATCAATGCAGCTGTATGTGGCCGAGCATTGTCATGGAGCAGAATCACGCTTCGAATAGGTCTTGTTCGACGATAGGCTAGTTTCACTTAACAGCAGTAAGACGCATCTTGGGTGCTTCTTCAGATTTTTGCCACTCCATGCATGGCTGCTTAGACTCCGAGGTGTAATAGTGCACCCCCGTCTCATCACAGGTGACAATCTGCCTCAACAAATCATCCGCCTCCTTCGATAACCTAACTCATCTAAAATGATAGATTGGGCAACTCCCAACGTGTGCAGCAATTTCCCATGTTGTAAGGTGGCGGTGCTTTCACGAGCACCTGAATATCAATCGACACAAAATAGCTGTGGTACCATTCAGTAAACGAAGGAAGCTATCTCTAGTGGCACCTACACTAGGAGAAACGTAGCTTGAATTCTCTAGTGAAGTGAATATCTGGGTATTTCCTTAGACCAAAAACTTGCCTGGAACACTCATCTCCTAAGGAAGTCGGAAAGGGCCACAAGAGCATTGTGGACCTGTCTCTTTGGCAAAACCTGGAGTCTTAAGCCTACAATGATTTAGATCTACATAGCTATAGTTAGACCCACGGTCACATACGCGTCATTAATATGGTGGCCAAAAACAAAAGAAAAGCGAGGACGAAACTTGCTGCAGAAAATACAGCGTCTTGCTTGTGTAGGCATCACAGGTGCTATGGGATCCTGTCCAACCGCGGCGATGGAGACCCTAATCAATCTGATTTCCTTGCACCTACAGGTGCGCCATCAGCCTGGAACGGCACATGATCTTCAAAGCAGGAGATCTAGTAGGCCACCTTCAAATTCTACAAGAGCTGGGAGAGTTGGCGAAACAGAAAGGCTATATGACACATATGTTTAAAAAGACGTTACCAAGGTGCACGCATTTACATTTTCTCAGACAGTCAAGCAGCGCTAAAGGCTCTAGGGGCATGTATCTTTGAGTCGAGGTTAACCTGGGACTATCTGTTGACCCTGAAAATTCTGGCCCAAAGAAAGACAGTTACACTAATATGGGTATCAGGACACTGGGGGTGGGAAGGGACTGAGACTGCCTGACAGTCTTGGCAAAAAAGGCGGAGAATCTCGATTTATTGCTGACATCAGAGCCGTAGACTCCAAGAAAATCCTGAATTTCTTTATAAGTTTGGAGATATTCATACGCCTTAACGACCCACCAGGTGGCAGTCACCTTCAAGTGGCTCACGGATAGCACGAATATTGACCTCACTTGTGTTCGCCCGTGGTCGGCGTGCATGGCTCTCATTTTCCATTGACTCGCGGCCATTGAAAAATTTCTTGTGCCAGTCGTAGAGTTGGGTCCTTTAAAGCGCTTTTTTTTTTCAGTGAAACTGCGACGTCCTCCCACGCCAAAACTTCAACAATAATAGCTTGCTCAACAGCCGTGTACACCTTCTGCTCTGGGGAACCGAACTCCTCTCCGCCTTAAACCCATGCCCTTGCCCCCCACCCAGCCAACACATATTAAAACAGGGTACCACTCATTTCAGCCAGAGAGCGTTAAAAAAAGTCCGGTTCATATTTGATTCAACCTCGAAAATTTTGGATTATTTAACAATTCTTCAAATGAGATTCAATTTGGATTATTTGATGAAACCGATTGGCATCCCTATTTTATGTTTCGATTCCGAATTAAATTTGCTTCGTGTATCAAAAATTTTGGAATCATTTACAATGTGGAGTGTTCTAGAGTTTTGATTGAACACTATCTTGCTGAGCGTAGCAGGTTTGCTGAGATGATAACGGGCTTCTTGTGGCCAGAAATTGAATCAAGCAATTAAGCAGATATGGACCAATCAAATTCCATGATGATATGTGGTTCATGCCAACAGGATGATTGAGTTTGATTAATTGACACACAGCCAACGAAACAATGGCTTTTCTCAATGGGCGTGTTATCTCATGTCGTGACGATGCTAATTGGCCGCCTCGATCATATGATTTGACACCGTTGGACTTCTTTCTTTGGGGATATTTAAAAGACAAAGTGTACGCTCCAATAAGCCAAGAACAATTCAAGAGCTAAAGGATGAGATAATTCGGCACATTAACGACATTCAAGGTCAATTATGTCTCAGAGTCATCGAAAATATGGACCATCGGATAGAGGTATGCCACCGAGGCCGTGGAGAGCATTTGGCAGATATTTTGTTTCACACCTAATTGTCATAGATCCTTCTATCATAATAAAAAATATTTACGATAATTATCTGAAATCTTTTTGTTTTATTTACAATCAACATCGTGCATTATGGTTGGACCACCCTCTACAATTAATGTCGAGGGGGCGAATTGCGATGATGAGACCAGGGAGGTCGAAACCACGCGATCCCCTTGTAATGCTTGACCTATTTTCATTGTACTCGTTTGCAGGGTGATTTCGAACAATATACCATGAGTGCCTATTATAGGAATTGTTTGCTTCTTTTTATATTGTGGCACTTCTCGACGTTCTTCAGATATTAGCTGGATTGAATATTGGAAATTATTTACTACCTGTTGTTAATTCTGGTAAGGCTTTTAATAGGCTGTCTAGTGACGTGAAAGATCGTTGTGGTCCAAAGTTTGATAATGCTGCAACAAGGCCATTGAACACATTTACACACACAGAAATTACACAGCGAGAGTTGCAGCGGTAATCTAAGATCCACTATAGACAAAAACAATTACTTATACAGGGTGATTCATCCATTCCATTCAAAATTGCTCCATTTTTTCTCAGTTACAGAGGCAGCACTAGCTACAGCTCTAATACTTGTTCCTATGTGTTTATTTATAGATGCTGAGTCTGCCGAGATGAGTTTTCTAATGGAAACGCTACCGACGATGTCCAACACACCATCTTTAAATGTCCAAAATGGGAAGCACACCTGACAACATGACCGAAATGATGATGACAATAATGAAAAGAAAGGAAGTAGAAGAGCGAGCGGGACAAAGAAGAGGCAAAGACAACACAGGGACGTAGAACCTAAGAAAGAGGAATAGTAGTGAAGGATACGGAAGACCCAGGCCGCCCATAACGTGGGGGAAGAGATTTAAATGAGTTGAAGTCCCACACTCCCGGATGAGAACAGAATCATGAATCCAGGATTTCCTCCCGACAGAAAAAAAATGGAAACGTTGAATAAGTTAGAGAAGATTTTTTAACATTGAATACCAGATTCAAGCTGCCCCAAACTATCAAATTTCATCCAGATGATCAGCTTACATCAGTCGATGAAGAAAGAACCGCTGCATTGACTGTATGGGAAGATCTGAGGCGGTCACCTCTTCATTTTTATAGAGCAAGACTACCAAGACTCTACCAGTAAGTGGATCAAAATTATAGATTTTGCAAAACAACCTTCTGTAAAGCAAACAATGGCAGATGTTCTCAAAAATTTCCAGTTGGAGAATCTTCGTATTCCCTTCACGCAAACACTAATTACGTCAATCGACCGTCGACTGGGGAAAAAAAAAGGTGAAAATCGCTTTCTCCTCTCCCATCCGTACGTTTGTTTCCGCCTTATTTACCGAAAACAGCGGCGACGAAACGTCAGCTTTATCTATTTGTCCAACGTCTACGTCGGCAAGAACAACATGCAAATGGAATAATTAACGTTCTCCTATACCGTTTCTCCCCCACCTTTCCACTCCCTCAAAAACATCCTTCACTCACAACATCGTCTTTTAGCATCTTCTCGCGAGCGTGCTAACATAGAAGACACAATAAAACATTCACGAAGAAGTGTTTACTCGAGTTAACTCCGCGCTTACTAAGGAGGTGGATAGAGATCGATGTATACGAGAGGGAGACGGTGATAACCGGAGGTATAGTGAGAAGTTAGGGTGTGCAGGTGGGATTATACGGGAGAGCTTTAAGCTGCGGAGCTGTAGGATACGATTTTGGCAAACGTTGAAGTTTTAACGTGTATGGTTATGGCTTATTTTACGCCTCTTACGGTACGAGCGTGATCAGAAATGATTTTATTTCGTTAAATTTGCTAGAATAAGTCAAAGTTTGAATATTTTAAAAAGATCGTATCGATTCTCTTCTATCTAGATATCCGTTCCGCGTAGAAATGATATTTGCTCTCGTGAAAGAGGGAATTAATATTTCGAAATACGCTTTTAATGATGTAAATATGAAGCTGAGTAAATAAGTACGGTTAATAACGATACTACGAAGCTTCAAAAGATGCAATTGTTTCATGCTTGATGGCAGTTTAAAAAGGCAAAAAAGTATTACTTACGCTCGTTATTTCGTCTGTATTAGTTGTGGAGCTTACCTGAAACAAGAACGAAAAACATTACTTATCAAACAAACAATATTTAAATAGATAGAAAATTTAAAAGAAAATCACCGAACTGTGTATCAGTATTCGAAGAGCATCGAACATTGAAAGTCTAAACATAACATCCTCTATAATCGGGTGAAAATTTATGATATTTATTCTTTAACAACCTAGCTAGCAATTTAAAGTAAGTAGAGATCTGTCTACCAACCAAATCGGACAAATAGAGCAGCACTAACGACTAGGTATGGAGTAAATAAGTCGTTGTATGGAAGAGGGAGGGATGGCCAACCATGCTGCATCAACTCGCCTCCATAACTCATCAACGTTAGCTGAAGGAGTCGGATAACGTCGACCGACTGATCATATCCCAGAGATATTCGATCAGATTCAGATCCAGAGAACAAGTCGGCTATGGAATCCATTTTCAAATTTTACTTATCATGCTTCATTTGTTTAATATTGAAGAAAAACTGAAATCTCCTAATTTCTTTTATTGGCTGTAACTTTTTTGTTACTTGAGATATCAAGATGCGATTTGATTGACGATTAATAAAACAAATTTCAAAACTTCAAAATTTTAAATTGGAACCGTGCAATTTTTGTGACTCTTTTAAAAGGAGATTTTTTTTCTGAATACATGTAATGCATGATATGAAAATTTTGAAAATTAAGCTTATTCTGATTACGAGGAGACATCACAATTTTTTGTTTATCACGTTATCTGTGAAAACAACATGGTTGCCATGATACGAACCTGACATGACCTGAAGTGTCACTGTTATTACTTCAATTTATAACAGATAATTTTGAAAAATACGACGTTGATATACATCACAAACAGGAGAGGCCGCAGCACAGATCCCTGAGGTACTCCACGCTCCACAATCATCCTATCCGATCTCTCCGAGTTCATCTCAACATACTGCTTTCTGTCCGCTAAGTATGATGACGTTCTCCGTATCAGTGTAATTTCTTTTTCAGTACTTCATGATCCACGGAGTCAAATGCCTGACTCAAGTCACAGCAGGTCAAATAAACTTGTTCCTGCCTATCTAGTGCATTCATCACACACAGATTTTTGTAGATACTCCATAAAGATCCGTCGTGTGCTTTGATTTGATTTTTTTGATCAATCCAGCAACTTCTGCTTCCGTTACAGGTCTCAAATAGCAAGAGTTTGCAGTTGGTGTTCTGATTCTTTGCAAATTTTCATATGGATCTTCTACTGCTGTCAGGTCGGGCAATTGTGATCCTCGGTCTATCAAACATTTGTTCATGGCATTCAGATCCATGTGTGTCTCGTGGTCAGCCTTCTTTGGATTTGCCCGTCAGTTCTTGAATTATGTTACAAATAGTATTTTGTTTGTTTTCGGTGTTTTGTATTTTATTCATATATTTAGCTTTAGTATTCACTTTTATAAATAGTCTTTCGTTGGTGATATTCTATCTATCTATCTATTACAGAAAATCATCAGCCAGTCATAATGATTCATGTTTTCTATAAAGGTACTAATTCTTTCCTTATTGCATATTCTTATGTATTTGTTCTCTTTCTTTTCAGGTTCGATATTTCTTTCGGGATATTTAATGATTTGTGCAAGATGGTCAGCAATATGAAGATCCACAACATTCGCGCTGTAGTCACCGTCGGAAAAAAGTTTATAGGGACTTGACATCTTATTTGTTCATGTTCTTTCTGTATACCAGATATAGGCACCGCCGAACATAAAGAAGCACAATGGGCCGTGCCACCCCACCTACCTATCGGCGACCTCGGCGGTGCTTGGATGCACTGCTCGAGTTGACGCTTACCACGTCTTCGATGAACCAAAATTCAAAATATGCCTCTACTCAGCAGCCCATGGATGTCTTACCCCGCCCCAAGGCGCGCTCGCAGTCCACTCTTTAGCAAACGTTCCAGTATAGTTCGCGTACATAGTTAGTACGCCTTCCATTCCTGCTGGACAAACAGCTCCAAGTTTTCTTTAGGAGAACATGCACGACGCTTATCTCCCTGTTGGGCACATCCCGCCTTGAAGTATTTGGGTGGGGTCCCGGAGCTCCGTAGTCTGCAATCGTTAAGATGTTATGATCTTCGTAATGAATCAAGGAGCTCCAGGTAGCATCCGAAGGATCTTATTTTAAAGGACCTCTAGCTTCTTCGCTACGCTTGACCAACAAAGGCCTCCATACGAAATTATGGGACGCAAGAAAGAGATTTAGATCAACACTTTCAACCTCAAGGATAAAGTGCTCCTGGAGCAAAGGAGTGGGAGCAATGCTGATCTTGTTGCCAGATATTTCTCTGAAAAGTAACCTTCCGATCGCATGCTATCCAAGGTAGCCTGACATCCCCTACACAGATATTCTCCGGAAGCAGCCTACGCCTATTTGTGAACCTGATAGCCATACATGTAGTTTCATTTAGCTTTAACCTCCAGTTGGATCCCCATTCAACTATGGCATCAACTTGTGCCTGCAGACGTCTGCACAAGATCGATTTTAAGTAGATCTGCCATGTAGATCAAGAACAACGTTGGTGCGAGAAGGGATCCCTGTGGAACACCGGCGGCTATTTGCTTAAGAGTGTAAATAGCTTCTTCGATCCTTACAAAGAAAGAGCACAGGTAGCAATCGTGGGTTGGTTCCTGAGGAAACCATTTGATGAATCAGCCCATCATGCCAAACAGTATCGAAGGCCCCTTGGATATCCAAAAGAACCGCTTCCAGAGTCTCAAGAGCCTCGATGGAGTTACGGATAGCCTCAGTAATCCTGAGCAACTGGAAGTTGGTACATAATTCCAATTTTGGCTAAGCACGAGATAAGTGCAATTGGACGATTCTTACCTGCTTGTGGAAATATTCTAAGCGAAGGATGGAATTGATTAGTCTCAACAGTCTGTCGAGCAAAGAATCAGGGAACTTCGAGAGTGTTATTTAATCCGATTTCTTTCGAGATTGAATAAATTGTTTGATCCCACCCCTAGAAACCTCGACTGACAACGATTTCACAAGACGACGGGGAAGGATGCACCTGTAATGTGCATATTTATAACCATTCCTCGCTCAAACTCGCTCAGATAATGCGAACGGCCTTCGATTATGCACAAAGTACGACTACATAGTACCACTTCGAACCACAGTAAGAACGGGGGTACAGGATGATGCAATTTCGCTAATTTATAAATAGCATAAGATATAATGTGTTCCTCATCTGTGGAAGATTCTGTATGATTGATTTCGTTTTTTAAATCACCGTCAAAGATGAGCAACTTTTGTTAGTTTCTTTCGCATATATAGAAGAAAAAAATTATATAGAAACATCCAATATAAATTAGGGTAATGCTTCCCATAAAATTAATTAACATCTAACCTTAACAATAAACACTCTAAAATTCATTAATACCAACCTAAAATTTCAAATTTAATATAAACGAAAATAAAGTGGAATTAATATATCCGCCTACTTTTTCTTCCCTAATTTCATCTTAATTAAAATTATACCTGTATTTAGCGAGTTTACAGGATAAACGGCTGCGAATTAAGGGTAACATCATCTTTAATACCCAACTTAACCGCCCACACCTCTTTCACATCGCCATCCTCTCTCCCCAACGTTTCCCCACAACCTCTACCGAAAACGGTAAAGGCACTCCCACCCTGTCGGACGAATACATAAACTTCGAGTCGACAGAATTATACGGGTGATGGCACTACCCTCCATGATATACCTGCGTGTGTCTTACGATGGATGTATAAGAGACGAAACGCAAGCAAAAGTATAATTAAATCAGTTAGATTTATCTTGCCCCACCAGCTGGAATATTCCCGTGCTACATCAACATGTCTGTTCGGTTCGTTTTGGGGGGATTCCCCTTTCCCTCCACTTACTTTTGCGAAAAGTTTGAAGTCAAAATTTAAATCTTGTCAAATTAAAGAGGAATCAACTACCTCTGGCAGAAGAAAATCTAAAATACATATTGACGTGGCTGGACGTTAGACAACCAAAAATAAAAAATAAAAACAACAAGAACGAAGACATCCACGATATCTGAAGAGACCTTCGGGGAATTTAAACCTTGTGTGTGTATATATGTTGGCATCACTGGTAAAAGGAGAGAAATCGAATCGTACGGTAACCTTTCGCGACTCGTCCGAATAAACAAATTGAATAAAACATCCGGGACATCAAGAGCGAGCCAAAGGGGACCGATGGAGAAGAGAGCAACGGGGATCGAACAACTGGTATAGCCCTGGGCGAGGTTCTGGACCCTATGCGGGGTAACCCGCTTCATAATGAGTTCGATTTGTTTCCGAAGTTAATAAGTTCGTTGCTGCTGCTTCTCTACGAACTACGCTGTACGAGGAAACTGTAGGTGGATCTATACTTATCCGGTTGTCCCTTTCGTGTTCTTTTTTTTTCTTCGTTCGAGTTGTGTGTACGAGACGTCAGTTCAGATCTTTCGTTTGTTTAGGATTCCTACGGTTCTGTCTCTTTGGTGGTGCCTCAATGGAGTTATTAAATGGAAATAGTTAGATAGAGTTATACGAGAAGGAGAAATATTGGATGTTTCACAATGATTTCATACAGCCTTGAGCGAATCTAATAAATGCTTAGGCATTGGTAGCTAGTCTCGCTGACCAACCCCCTTCCATATACTGGTTTAGAAATTTTAATGAGAGAAGGAAGATCTGATCCTGATCATCAAATCTATAATCATAATCAAACTACCTAGACCGTCAACTGACGTCATAATAACTTTTTTTTTGTCCAAACTCTTCATATAATTACATCTAACAATAGTTGTACACCATAGCCTTATTACGTCATGTTCAGACGTCAAAAATGACGTCATGTTTCGCTAAAGAATATACTTTGTGTTTAAACGTCAATTATACGTCATATTTCGGGTTAACTCAAATATTTCCTCCATAAACTGCACTTTTTTAAGATATTGTTAATTACTTAGATTATTTATTCACTAAAGAAATAAGAGAAATTACTTAAATATTATGGAACTTCAACGTATCGACCGTCCCTTTCTAAACAGGGATGATTAAATTGTTTTATGACATTTCTAATTACATCTGGCATTATAGCTTCACGTGTTTCTCTAATGATACTCTCAAGATGATCAACATCTTGAAATGGCTTCTTTTAAGTAGCCCCACTAAAAAAATCTACAGGGGTAAGGTCTGGAGACCTTGTTTTATAATTGTCTCCAACAATAGGAACAATTTTAATTTTATCTTCAATAGTCAATTTTAAGGGCATTTCTAATTTTATTGTAAACACATACTGATGTAATACTTGACATTTGTTGAGAGTAATTTTGATTTCCCCTGTATTCCAGCCAATATTTTAAAAATGTTGTTCTTTACTATGGATCTACAAGTCATACAGAGCTTTTTATCAAGAATTTTTTTTGTGAAATGTAATATAAACTTTTTCTCCATTTGTATAAAACTTTTTGGGACACACTGTATATCGGCACAAGAAAATTCTGTTTCTCTCTCTCTCTCTCAGTCAGTTTAGTTGTTGAATTGAAATTGTTGTGAATACATGTCAACAAAATCGAAAATGACAGATATCTTAAAAATGTCAAATGCCAATGTCAAAAATGCCAACTAAATCAAATATGTCATTTAAAAATGTCAAGTCAACGTCCGAAAATATCAACAAACTGAAAAATTATGTACAGATGACACTATAGAACGCCGAAATACGTTTCTCGTACGTCATTAGGACGTAGATCAATTTAACGTTATTGACGCGTCAGTTATTGAGCCAACGACATCGATGACTTGAAATTCCTGATAAAAATGACATCATTTTGACGTCTGACCATCAAATTCAGATGTTTTTTGACGTCAATTTAAAGTACTTATTAGTCGCAGACGTTAAATGACCTAACTAATGACATGATAAAAACGTTTATTTTACTATTGACACCCACCTCGTCAATTTAGCATCAATATAAGGTCACTAATATGATTGTAATAAACTGACGTCAGTTTCTGGTCTTGAAAAACGTCCTACTCGTCATAAAAATGACTAAAATATGACGTCATATTAAATTACTTAAATTTTTGTTGAAAAAAAGTTTTAAAAAGAATAAGCACCTCTTTCAATCAAACCTGTTACTTTCTATCGAAACAATACTGTACCTAAAACGAACTCGATCCGTCTCCCTAAAAATTCTCAACCGCCGATGTCGTAAACATCCAGTTCGAGGAGACCAGCTCCCGAATACCAATAATCCCCTTTCAAGTGGAAGCAATAATCTTAATTTATATAACTGTACCCCCAGCCTTCTGGATTCTATCCTTTATCCCACGTGCATGTCGGGTCGACGTTGTCGGTCGACCCACCAACACACATACACACAAGCACACAACGGAGAAAAAAAAAGCAGATCGGAGAAAGCAGAGAACAAGGAGAGGACGGAGACCGTAGAATCGAGGGCAAGGCGACGATTCCGGTGTCCCGGAGTCGTTCGCTTGTCGAATCCACCCAAAAAATACGGAAGGATGGGGGGGGGGGGAGGGGTCCTACCGGTGTCGAATCGATGGCAGCGCCGCGGATTTGGGGCTCCGGTTCGCAATAACATGCCGTCAGTTTATCGTAAATAACGAGCTATCGGGCGCCCAGGAGCATCCGCAATCGGATTGGCCGAGTCCACCGTCGCTATCCTAACGACTGCGCCACGGATATACACACGGTACGGTACGCCACTGATAAAGTAATCTGATTGCGAAATGGTAGACACCTGCCAAGATAAAGTGAACGAGGTATATCCTGGAGGTATTTCTGTGGTGTATTGTACATACTATATATACGATGTGAGGCATTTTAATAAGAATAAACTTTTTTTTTTAAACGCGAATGAGGAACACTGCGGAACCTATTCTCCCTAAGTAGCAATAAATTTTAATACAGAATGTAATTCATTTTTCCGTGTCGTCGTAATTTTCGCCTGTGCTTCACGTCGAGTAAAGCATAGCTTCTGTTTTAGTCTCCTCCATTGGAAGTGAAGAGACACCTAAAGCCAAGAGTGTATCTGGGACCTCCCGCGCGACAAATAATAAAACTTTAATTAACAACGCACAGAATCCAAATTTAATTAGAAATTTAATTACAACTCGCGTGGAAATAAGCCTGCGAGCCGTGAAAACCGCTAGTCTCCTGAAGTTGTGGGCCGGAGTGGGGGGAGTTGGCTGAAGAATCGATGGTGTAAAAACGACGTCTATTTTTTTTTTGTTTTAACTGTCTACGTGTTGCTGTATAAAATATACCATCCATTTATAGGTAGTCGAGTATTAAAAAGAAAATCCTAAATACATATTTTCTCTCCTCAGTGTTAAATGGTGACTGTTTGAACCATATTCTAGGGCAATTAAATCCCTTCGAGAAGTCATCGATGTATATTACAAATAGTGAAGGACATAAGCTTGACCCCTGAGGAACCCCTGATCTCAATAGGAACCCCTAAGATTAAAAATCATTATACTACTATACTATGCTACATTATCAAAATCATTTAGCCTTGGAAGAAACGTTTTACAAGTTTGACGTTTGACAGTTCTACAGGTGACGTTGTTGAAGTTTAAATTTGCTATTTCATAAGTTAGGTGGACATCTGAGCAATGGAAAAAATTTAATCTTTTTGGAGGAGGTGGTGGCTTTAGAGTGAGTTGAAGGGCTGGTAACCCGATGAATACCTACGAAGTCGGTGACATTTTAGTCTTAGATGGTACAGTCAATGTAACCAAATATAAATCACTCCGATATAAAGCCATCAGCTCAGATGCAACGTCGCTCATTCCAATCGATTTCAAACTACATGTTAAGACTTTATGGTTGATCGTATCAAAAGCTGTACTAAAATCCAGTGAGATCAATATTAAAAAAAAAAAAATAGCTTAAATAGGCGTTCATGTAAGCAGACGACGTGGTTTCGACCTACTTGGTCTCGTCAGCGCAATTCCGACTACTAGACTTAATTTCTTCACAATTCTCTATCTTTGTTGTATTATACAACAGCTGCAACAATGGACTACTCTCAACCCTTTTCCCTCTAGTAGACAGGGTCGAAAGTAGTAATACCGAGTGTCAAACAATCCAGGTTAGTACAGAGGATACTATCTAGCTTGATTAATTCATCTCCTACATATAGATATTGTAGTAAAACTTAAATCCTTTCTATCTCTCTAGTAAATTTGCTTTTTCTATATTTTAGGTAATACATATAGTCTTTATTTGGGTTATAGTCTCATACTTTAAGTAACTTTTTATTATTACTTTATAGCTAATTATTGCTTCATTTCTTTAATCGTAGCTTTTGTTTTTTTTTAGTTAACAACAAGACACTATACTGTACAAATCATACCTACCATAGGTGTGTACTTGGCTTAGTCACGAACAAAATTAGCCCGAGAACTTGAAAACCTTAAAGCTGAATTCGCAAGAAAAGGGAAAATATCGCAAAAATAACCCTAATTCCCCCTTTCTATGCAGACGTAGGCTTAACGACAGAAGATATCAAAAAAAATTTAAGACTTTGTCGAGCATGAAATCTTCTCCAAAAAAGTCCCCTGGCATGGGGACCCGAGGCCTCTTCCCTAATTGTGGGATATCTCAGAAACTATTAATCGAGATTAATTTGAAATTTTCAGAGAATATTTTCGAAACATAATACTTCAAAAAAATGCAAAAAAAAACGATTTTTTTAATCGGAGATACAAAGAAGAGGCTGTCTTTGAACATCAGCACCCATTTAAAGCGTTACCTACTTCGCCACATTGAAGAATAATCGAAAAATTGTCCTCAAATGACAATTTCGCCAGTGACGGAGCATTTGAGTATTGGCCTACCAGGATTTTTGCTATTTAAGCTATTTTTAGCCGCAAATCCTTCCGAACTTTCTCGTTTTTCCCGGAAACCAAGCATAATACGAAGTTTCTACAAGAGGACTTTATTTTTGGGATTTAACTGATCTATTAGGTGACGCTAATTTTGTGCTTGTAAATCAAAAAACAAAAAGTTCTATTGATTCTTAACACAAGGGGATATTTTTTCTGTTGTAATTTTGTTAATTTTGCGAAATTTTATTTTACTAAATCGATATGTTTTATTTTCTTCATACAAGTAGATTAGGTTAAAGATGGAAAAAACATTTTTTTCTGGAATTTTGAAGACCTTCATCTAGAAAACGGTGCGATTTTGAATAAGGCTATTTTTGGTCAATGGTCATTATTTGACACGTAGTATCTCCAGTTAAAATATTTCCCATTATTAATGAAGTATCCTGTGTAATTTTTAATATAAAATTATAAATCTGTTCATTTTCTTGTGCTGAAAACAGGATACTTTTTCATACATTCCTGGCATTTAGCCTTCCCAGGAACCGTTCCTTTCTTAATAAAAAGAGCAAAGAATTTATCTACACTAGGCATACTTTGTTCTTTAATGTTATTAAGTGTAAGATCATTACCCTTGTATGTATGTTACAATTCCGATGTATGCCACAAATACTACTCCTGCACGCACAAGGCTCCAAAAATATGCCGAAACTTACACACACAAGTTCAAACATGTTGTTGTAAAAAAAATTCGCCAAATCTCTTGTTTTCATGTACAGGGTTATTCATTATAAATGTCCCAGCCCTTACCATAGTTATTATTGCATAAACAAAAAAAAGTTTGAAATAAAAGTTGTATGGTTATAAAATGATTTTATTATAACGTTAACAAAAGTACAGTGGCGTGCGTAGTTTAGGGGACACACGAAATAAATTGGTTTTTTTAAATGAGACACCCTGTATATTATTTTTTTGAAAAATATACCATATCATACCCCTGTTTTACACCGTTCTTATGTTATTAAAGGATAAATATAGTAAATTAAACTCGTTATTATAAATATTGAAACGTTAATATCATCAAAGAAAGCTATGAAAATCACTGTCATGTTTATTAAATGTCATTTCTTTATTGAAACATTCAAAATGGTTTACAGTGTAGCAGAAAAAATTCAAATATTTACTTGCTATATAGAAAATAACAAAGATAAACGTGCAGCAAAGAGCATACAGGGAGTTGTATCCAACTCGTCCAACACCCGCAGACAATACGTTCAGAAGTATTTACCAACAGGTAAATAATACCGGTAGTTTTAATAGAAAAAGGCGAGTAGTTCATGCAAACAACGAAGATCAATTAGATGTACCGGGTGTCCAATTTTCGATGGTTTTGGGGGGTATCTCACTTATTCGTAAAGATAGAGAGTTGCGGTTTTCGCATTACTTTGCTACTTTTTTGTGAAACGAAAGATGCCGTGAACAAAATTTTCATAGCTCACTTCGTTTTCGAGATACAGGGTGATTTTGAAAATATTGCATTTTGGAACCCCCCACGTATCTCAGTTATCGTTTAACTTAACGAAAAGGTAAAAAATGTTTTTATGCAGTTTTTTACGTAGACTCCAGTGGCGTAGATAGATTTCCGCTGAAGACTGTATTTTTTTAGATATTAATCAAAGTTATGTTTTTTTAAATGAGACATCCTATATATTTTTTGATTGTTTGGTTAAGCTTTTTACAAGCTTTTCAAAAATATATAACACTTTAGATATATTTGCATTTGAATGAAAATTCTAATTAATAACTACATTCTGACACTATTCTGACATAAACCACCTAAAACTCGTAAATTGACATAAGACGCAGTTGTTTTTTTTATTCGCCATGGCCTACTAACAACAAAAAAATTATATTTTTAATTTAAAATGCAAATATATCTAAAGTATTATATATTTTTGAAAAGCTTGTAAAAAGCTTAAACAAACCGACAAAAAATATATAGGGTGTCCCATTTAAAAAAACATAACTTTGACTAATATCTAAGAAATTACAGTCTTCAGTGGAAATCTATCTACGCCACTGCAGTCTACGTAAAAAACCGGATAAACAACATTTTTTACCTTTTCGATAAGTTAAACGATAACTGAGATACGAGGGGGGTTCCAAAATGCAATATTTTCAAAATCACCCCTGTATCTCGAAAACGAAGTGAGCTATGAAAATTTTGTTCACGGCATCTTTCGTTTCACAAAAAAATAGCAGAGTAATGTGAAAACCGCAACTCTCTATCTTTACGAATAAGTGAGATACCCACCAAAACCATCGAAAATTGGACACCTAGTACTGCTTTATTTCGAAGGTAAGCCCTCTTATAGGTATTCTTGAAAAGTTTTTTTTAAACACTATATTATTTTTTATTCTGAATGTAGTATAAATAATGCAGCAGCTCATTTAAATATAAGTTACTCTAAAATACAACGTACGTTGAAAACTAACAACTACAAACCATATAAAATTTTACCCGTACAAGTTACGTTAGAGTTTTGCCGCCAAATGATCCAAAAGTTATACGAAGATCCTGATTATTTGACTAAAATATTATGGACCCATGAATCATGCTTTTCTACGGCTGGAGTTTTTAATAGGAAAAATCGTTGGTCATGGGAAAACAAGGAGAATAGGAAAAGATTGAGAAAACCAATAAAAAAAATCAGGAAGAAAAACTCTTAATGTATGGTGTGGAATTTTCAGAAACAAAATTGTTGGACCCATATTTTATTAGTTCAATTTAACTGGGGTTACCTATCTGGAAATGATTCTTGCTGAAGTTATTATAAGAATATTTTTGTAGAGAATTTTCCCGACGTTCAACTTCAGGATATGATTTGGATGCAGGATGGGGCAACTCCGCATAATGTCCTACCTGTTAAAGAGCATTTGAACAATGTATTTCAAGTGTGGATAGGGAATAATGGAACTATATTATGGCCTACTAACAGTCCGGATCTATCCCCTATGGACTCATATTTTTGGAGGTTTTTAAAAGACATAATATATAATAATAATGACTGTATTAAAGTCATGAAAGACCGAATTCAATTAGAAATAAATAATCTAAATGTAAACCATCAAGCCATTTTTGATGCAATTCAAAATATAATTAGACGTTTAGAATTATGTATTGAAAATAATGGTGGACACTTCGAACAACTTTTATAAGCTATTATTTATTTATAGTTGTAAAGTTATCTTTGTTCTGTTCCCTAAACTACGCACGCCACTGTACTTTTGTTAACGTTATAATAAAATCATTTTATAACCATACAAATTTTGTTTCAAAACTTTTTTTGTTTATGGAATAATAACTATGGTAAAGGCTGGGACATTTATAATGAATAACCCTGTACAAAACAAGTTATTGTGGAATGTTTATCTTCCACAGTTGAAACAGCTGTCAGAATCCGAATTGAAGGTGGTCAACCTTTGCTGCCCGTTTTCTAACAAGGATCATATTTATAGTCCGTGCTTGAGGTCGTGTTGATGCTTGAGCACGCGATTTTGACAGATTTCTAATGACATTTACGTCAAAATCGCGTGCTCAAGCATCGACACAACCTCAAGCACGAACTATAAATATGACCCTAAGTCTCTAAGTTTTCGTTTGAGAGATCTCTTTGCTGAGTACAGTTGCTCAGATCATGACCATGATGTATTTCCTCGTTTCAATCATCGCAAAGACCTCTTAATCATCCTCATCTTGTATTCTTATATTTTTGGAATACAGGAGGACATAGAGCTGTGTAAGCAGCTTAAGATTGCATATGAGTTAACATACTCATCGCTCTTAATTTAACTAGGATTTTCAGTGTAGTGGTAATAGTGGTAGAAGATAATTTAACGAAACCATCGTTATTAAATTATATGAAAGTGTTCATTTCTTTGACGAAGCAGTGTATATACACTTTTCCAAAACGTTACATTAAACGTTGGCGGTTGTGTGAGTAGTGTAACGTTAACGTTACAGTGCTTACTTTATAACTGCGTGACACAGTAGTGCCACTACACGACAGCAAATGCACAAGAGCTTAAGTGGTAGGACAAAAGAGCGACGCGTTGGTGGATGGTACATTGATGTCACTAAATGCAGCAGCGACGACTGTGCTAGGCGAGGGGGAATTGTTTAGAAACCTGCTGGTTTTAGTCGAGTGTACTTCGGAATAACTCAAAAAAAAAGGAACAATGGAAAATGAGAACGATATGGACGGTTGATGTTTATACCTTGAATATATGCAGTTAGAATGTACTCTCGTAGCGATCAAATAACAACTAGTTAACCAGATATTACTAGTCAATACGCGATGCAGTAATACATATCGTTGCTAATGCATGCTCCCTCTTCGCCCCCCCAAACTCTGGAAACTAATTTTTGGCTGGTAATACCGAGTTTCCATTAACCTAGATTTATATAATACGCATGCATAAGCACTAACACCACTATTACTCTGTATTCCGGTCGTACGACCGTAATTCTGTATTAGTTGGCATATTCAATTTGAAGATAGCAGGCCGTGAGAGCGGGGATCGTTCATAACCGGCTCTCCAGAACAATAATAGAAAATCCGCCCTGGAGACGTTCAATTTCTGAAACGTGATAAATGCATACACGGCGTTGGGGGTATCATTTTTATTATTTTTTTTTTACTGATACAGACAACCTCGGGCGCCAATACTGTGCGAAACGTGTTCTCAAAACCGAACGGTACGGCGTTGATAACGACTGTCGGACAACATAAGTCATATTTAACGTCTCCTTCGGATTCTGCGAAGGCGAGATTTAAGGGAGTTTTGGTGGCTGCGACGGGGTCGGTTTCATTTGTCGAACTCCCCGGGTGATCGCCAATACTAGTAACGATGAACGTGTCTCTGACATTTCTCGAGTTAATACAACGCTCTATTGAATGGACATCTCCGATTTATATATATATATATATACAGGGGAGACGTTCATCCATAGCTACAGCTGCCATCTCGAGCGGATATCAGATATTAGACATGCGAAACGCGAATTGCTTAAGTGAAACTCAATATTTACCTTTCTTGATTAATATTGTCTTAAGACGCACATAGTCTACCTACACAATGTATGTCGGACGTGTAATATAGTAAGTGATGTATGTAGATCAGTTTCTCTCTCTCTCTCTCGCTCTCTGCGGCAGCCTAACACTAACTAGATCGCTTCAGTTTACGTGGGGCGTTCTTCTCTTCATTAATGGATCGGGCGAAGTTGACGGTGTCAGAGGACTCCAAACCGCTGTAACAGCAAATGTGTACCGACAGACGACTACGTATTATACACGGACTACATATCTCTTCGTTAATATAATATGAGGGGGGGAGGGAAAATAGATGCCGAGAAGGGTGGCTAGGCGTCAGCTACACTGATCGCGGTAATGGGATCTGATTGAAAGGCAAATGCGTTGATGATGAAGGTATGCCTGTTGTTACTTAATGGAATTTGTAAATTATTGTTTCGAGATCGTTCAGTTAGAGTCAGTTTGTAGTCTGTGCAAAGACTTTCATGGTAAAACCTGAAGATTTAAATTTTGCGTGTTGAGTGTTTTAGTGGTCCAATTCATATTTATCTAGCGGAAAACAAAAGTGAGATCGACGTGTATTTGGGTGTTTTGTAGGATCTCCCACTCTAAGATTGTGTTTGGGAATTGTGGGGCATTCGAATTGCATTGTAAATAATACAAACTACAAGATGAAACAACTACAGAAGAGCTGATTTTGTTGGACTGTATGGGTCTCTCCTCACAATTGATTGGTCATTTTTTAATACATGTACGGATGTTAATGCTGCTTGTAAACTTAGTATGACTAGCTTTATGAATGTATTGATCAATATGTACCAATACGACGTAATAAAAGCAGACATAGCTACCCTATATGGCTTACCAAGGAACATATACGTGATATTAAGATTAAACATAAATCCCGACTCAAATATAAAACTACTAAATCTGCAACGGATCTCGTCGCCTATAAAAATTTACGGCAGAAAGTTAGAACCAATTCTAAGGTACTATGCAAACATTACATTCAAACTGTTCAGGACTCTGCAGAATGATCCTCGAGGTTTTTGGAAATTTATTAGGCAAAAGCGTGACTCTACTGAAATACCTAGTACCATGAAGAATTCTGGTGACGATATATTTGCGACACCATCATCTATTGCAGAGGAATTTGACAGATTCTTCCAATCAGTGTACTCAGTCCCCTCAAGCACATCAACACGCATGAATACACAAAATGTACATCGAACAGTAACAACACTCTTCAGCTTCCATCAACATGAAATATTCTTAAAACTAAAGAAGGGAAGGGATAGTTTTCAATACAATGGGAAACGACCATGACGAGTTATGTTATGTACTAAATTGAAAAGAAATTTAAATCAGTGTATTCGGACTTTATACTTAGAGGCTGGGCTGGCGTTTTTGCGTTCCGTTTGCCAAAGTGTTTGAGATGTGTTTATTTGCGTCAATATATCCACGAGTTAAAACATCTTTAACCGTCGAGCAGCATGGTTCTGTGCGTCAGCGTTCAACATCATCAACTAAGCCACTTTGACCCAGTTTTTATCAGAACAAGTAGACACAAACTGCTTCTTGGAAAACTTGGAGAACTTGAACTGGGATAATCTCCTGCTCTTGTTGTCTTATTTTCATCACACCTCTCGAACAGGCAGCAATTTGTGGTATATAGAGGACATAAGTCCAATTGTTTCACCTCTACATGTGGAATTCCACAAGAGAGAAATCTCGGACCTCTTTTGTTCCTGTTATTCATTGATGATGTTTGCGAACGGTTGGATTGTCGAAAGTTGTTGTTTTCAGACGATCTAAACCTATATACAGCTGTCAATGACATTCACGATTGCATCTCATTGCAACAACAACTTGATCGATTGAACACGGTGCCTCAACAATAACCTGGAATTAAATACAGCCAAATGGAATAAATGAGGGTGTATTGGAAAAAACGCTTGGACATGTTGATTTGTATTTTTAAATGCGCATTTTTTTCAAAAAAAAAAATTATACAGGTTGTGTCATGTGACAGTGGTCAATACCAACTTTTTTATTTTAAATGGAAACCCCTCCATATTATTTATTTTTTGGGTTCTTCGGAAAATTCTAGACATAATTCATGTACAATGTCCCCCACCTATCTTCAACTGTTTCGGAAATATTAAGTGTTTTCAGATTTATTACGAAAATTAACATTAAAAAAAGAAAATTGTTTTATTTCACAAATTCGCTACATTACACTAAAAACTTAATAAGTAATACTGATTATTTCTTAATAATGTAAAAAAAAACAAAAAACATTAATGTCAATGTAGTAAATGTTCAAAATGCTCGCCGCGAACGTCTTGGCAACATGCTAATCTGGTAGAAATGTCTTCTAACATTACTCAACATCTCAGGCGTGACTGATCTAATCGCAAGCGTGATTCGTCTTTTTAAGTCATCTAAGTTGAGGGGTTTAGTTTTGTATACAAGACTTTTGACATATCCCCACAAAAAGTAGTCTAATGGCGTCAGATCAGGAGATCGTGTTGGCCATTCTATCGATCCGCGCCTCCCTATCCACCGATTTGGAAGAATTTGGTTCAGGTACTGTCGGACATTGATTTGGAAATGGGGCGGTGCTCCATCTTGCTGAAACCATACTGTATTGGCAGGAACTTGTGGGTTTGCTGGATTAGGATATAAGTTTGCGAAAGTTGGCACGACATTATTTTGGAGCAGTTCTAAATATTTATCTCCATTCAAGTTACCATCAATGAACGATGTGATTTCCAACAATTCCTGCCCAAACATTAACTTTTTCAGGATATTGCGTATGTTTCTCTCTCATCCAGTGAGGATTCTCATTAGACCAATAGCGGCAATTTTGACGATTAACATGGCCGTGAAGTGTAAATGTGCTCTCATCAGAAAATAAAATATCTTCTAATTGGATCACATTGTTATCTAACATTGCCATCATCTGTTCACAAAAATTCGTTCTCGTATCGAAATCGTCTTCCATGAGCTCCTGAGTTGGCATCATTTTATAGGGATGCATTTTACTTTCCTTTAATACTCGAAAAATTGATGTGTGGCTAATGTTGAACAGTGGGGCTGCTTTTCGACCAGAATTATGTGGGTTTTCTTGAAACTCAAGCATAATATCCAATTTCGTATCATCACTTACTGCATTGGCAGCAACTTTTTTAATATGTCTTACATGACCAAGCTCGCAAAACTGTTTTTCTATTTTGCTAATTGTTCCTTGGGATGCAGGCGGCAAATTTGGAAATTTTTCGTGAAATAAGCGAGAAACTTCCATTTGTGTCCGTGTGTTATCTCCATAACCAATCATTTGTAGAATGGTTATTTTGTGCATTTCTGTTAAATGAACCATTTTTCTGATATTATTACGTACAGTTAACGAAATTCAAACGACAATAGTAGCACTGACACTGATCACTACTGTCATGCAGGCAGACAACATGTTGCTAAGGCTATGAGTTTTTACGAAAATAAACAAAACGGTCTTTGTATTTTTTAATTTCATATCAGTAAAAAGGAACGCAGCAATGGTTTTTGCTTACTTTATCAATATCAAGAGCTAAATGGGAAATAGATTTTTAGTGTAATGTTGCGAATTTGTGAAATAAAATAATTTTCGTTTTTTAATGTTAATTTTTGCAATAAATCTGAAAACACTTAATATTTCCGAAACAGTTGAAGATAGGTATGGGACATTGTACATGAATTATGTCTAGAATTTTCCGAAGAACCCAAAAAATAAATAATATGCAGGAGTTTCCATTTAAAATAAGAAAGTTGGTATTGGCCACTGTCACATGACACACCCTGTATAATACATAAGATCGATCATATTTCTAAAACTGACGAGGTACAAAATGTTTGGTTTGTGGTACAAAACTAGTACAATACGATGGCATAAGTGAAATTTTGAAATTCCGACATGGGAGGGCCGGCATGCCCCCCTCCCTCCCTCCTTTCACCTAAAATTGAGTATATCTTCTAAACGGGCGAGGTACAAAATTTTTTATTTTCGGTACAAAACGATACAAAATGGGTACAAAACTTTAGTCCAGAAATAATTTAAAAAAACGGTTATGGGGAGGGGGAAGGAGGAGGGCTGGCGACATGCAGCCATTAAAATCGCCTTTGAAATAGACTCTGCTCATATTTCAATGCTATTGCTGATCCGGAAACTGATATTCATTACACCGCTTTATCGGTACTTTTACGTATTTGTACCACTCACTACCATTATCTGTAGAGCTGATGTAATTTAGATAGGATTTTAGGTTAGGTTGTTCTTTTTTTTTCTTCTCTGTTCTCCCTTTATATATGTAAGTATATTTAAGATATGCGGAAGCAAACTTAATTTGTACTTTGTCCTGTAATTAGATGTATAGTCTGTTGGGCAAATATACTATTATTATTATTATATCCATCCTTATCTGCGTTGTATACAAAACGTGCTTAGCTATCGACACTCCGATGATTTTGTGAAAGCAATACCGCCTGCTATCGGAAAATATTAACAGAAATCCACCCTAATGGAACTAATACGCCAAACCGCACACGCAGTACAGCCGAGCATCAAGTTCGGCGTGTGTGTGTGTGTTTTAGATTTTCTCTGATGTGACGAATTCTGCATCGACAGCATCGGTAACTAATCATGACGTTTCATCAATGCCCGAAACGAATCCTCTGTATGTATGTATGTACACGCGTTTATTTGATACAGTCGAAAGTACGTAGATACCTACGTCCGTGTGTAACATTGCTATAGTCCAATTTGCGCTGACTGAAAGTGCGGATATTAAATTTTCAATGCCCGCCATCGACGAAATTCCACGAATGAGTGAATATGTTGGTCTACTAATTAAATGGATATACTTGTGCGCCTTTGTTCTGCGTCTCTATGTATTGCTGATTCCAATTTGTACCTTGAAGTTCATTGGTGATGTTGAATTAAAGATGAAACTTGCTGTTAATTATTTCTTTTATTATTATTTGGGCTGACTATTTTCAAAAGTTCCGAATTCATTTTTGGAATCCGGATGCATGGAAGAGAAACGTGAGAAAACTGAAAAGGTCTAAAAGAGAAGAGTACGTCAACATTAAGGGTAATCTGGTTGAAAAGAAACGTAGAGGTGCCCCATGGAATCATTATTGATGCTTCATTGTTTTGCATGAGGTTTATTAAAAGTGAGAACCATTAAGAGCAGAAGGCCGAAAACTGGTGGAGGAGCTGTCAAAAATCATACATTGCCTATAAAATTTTCGATGGAACCTGGATACCTGTAAAGTCTGCCATAATGTTCCCGAAACAAATAAATTAAATGCTGAAAAAAAGTTGAAAGAAAAAACATCTTTGGCTAAAGAGGACCCTTCGATCGAAGTCATCTCATTTGATTTCGAACAGAACATACCCTTGCCACATATCCCCTCTAGTGATGTGTTCTACAAACGACAAATGTAGTTTTTATCCTTTTTGCGTTAATAAAGGAAGTGTTTCAAAGAGTTTCTTTTATGTTTTTGATGAGGTCACAGCTCGAAAATCTCCGAACGAAGTAATAAGTTCCCTGAACGTTTTCAGTGATAGCTGGGCTGCACAAAACAAGAATGCAGTACTCGTTCAGTTTTGGCAGACTTTAATATTACAAGGTAAATTTCAGAAAAACAGACATCGCTATCCAGAGCCGAGACATAGCTTTTTACCTTGTGATCTGTCCTTTGCTCTGGTAGAAAAAGAGAAAATGAAGAAGAAAAGAGTGTACTTGCCACAAGAATGGAAACGAATGATGGAAAACACAAGCAAGAAATTTTTTGTTAAAGATCTTACGCAAGAAATATTAAACTATAAAGCCAAACTGGCTCAATTTTTTTTGGGCAAAAATTTCAAATCTCAAAGTACAGGATAATGGAATTTACTGGGGAACATAAGAAAACAATTTTATGTTCGGAGACAACAAGTGCTTTTTTAGTGGCAAGGTTCAATCTTTGAAGAAACCTTCGGTCATGCCATTATTTCCCGGACCTGATGATAAACTATATAATGGTCTTTTACCTCTTAAAGAAGACAATTTAAAAAATGTGATGGAGTTAGCTAGACAATATGTAGGGCAATCTGATATGTGGTACTATGACCAACTGATTCCTGTACAAGACCAAGAAATTCTGACTTCAGAAACAGATGATGAAGATGATTAATTTTTTGTATTGTGGTTTAGTACAAGTTTCATTAGTTTTGTATTTTCATCAAAGAATTTTCAGGTTGGTAATTTTTGGCATTAAAATATAATACATAACCGCCAGTAAAGTGTTAAAATTACATATTTATTTTAATTTTAGTCAAGAAACAGGCAGCTCCAACATCTTCGAAAAAAATTTTAAGCCTGCAAGTAATTATTAAAAAGTAAATTAAAATTTCAAAAAGAAATGCTGAAATACGAGGGAGCGTTTTTATATTCGCGGAATGAGCGGGTTGTAGGGGGATGATTAGGCGCATTGGGGGCGTGGCCTGTGCAGCAACTCAGTTAGTCTTTGAGCTATCGTCAACCAAGTAACATAATCAGGAGTGAAAAGTGAAATATGGAAAAAATCGAATATCGTGCCGTTATAAAGTTGCTTACATAAGGAAAATCAGTCGCGACCATAATGAATGAGATGTAATTGGTTTACGGCGACCCTTGTACAGGAAAAACCATGGTGTACAAGTGGCATAGTTTATTTAAACAAGGAAGGGAATCCCTTGAAGACGACCCGAGGCCGGGCAGGAGCATTGAGGTGACCACTTATCCAAAAAGTTGAAAAAATTGTACTCGAAGATGCTCGACTAAAGAAGAAACAACTCGCAGAAATGGTTGGAGTATCCGATACAACAATTTTTAAAATCCTACACGATCATCTCGGCATGTCTCAAGCGCAAGATGGGTGCCGAGAATGCTACGCCGCCGCAAAAACAACAGCGCGTAGAGTGTTCGCGTGCAACCTCTGTAATGAAGACAAGGATGGTGTATTGAGTCGAATTGTTACTGGAGTTACGAAACTTGGGTTCATCATTAGACAACCTGAGTCCAAACAAGACTCCATGCAGTGGCATAAAAAGGGCAATCCCAAGAAATTTAAAGTGTCACAATCAGCTGGGAAACGGTATTTTGGGACACGGAAGGAATATTGTTGATTGATAATAAAGATAAAGGTGTTTCTATAACCGAAATATTACGATTCAATATTAGAGCGACTTAAAGTTTTGCCATTGTAAAGAAAAATTAAAAATTGACGAAAGGTGTTAGCTTTTGCATTTTTCCCGTCCACAAGAGCCGCGTTGCGTTAGCTGCCCTGCATAAGGTGGGCTTCGAAAATGTGAATACCCCACCCTACAGCCCAGACCTGGCACCGAGTGATTATTACCTGTTTCCGAAAATGAAAAATTTATTTTAATGCCGATGATGAAGTCAAGGAACAGTTTCGGCGTATTTTGCAGATAAAGAGAAATCATTTTTTTATGAGGGTATAAATAAATTAATTGAAAGATGTGAAAAATGTATCCGTCTTGCAGGTGAATATATTGAAAAAGAAAAATAATTTGGTTTTTTTTTATTTCCACCCCTTATCCCCCATTCCGCGAATATAAAAACACTCCCTCGTATATCACTTTGTGCATATATTTGTAGCAGAATCGAGTGAAAACCGTATATCAATACTTGTGTTTTCTGTAACGTTTTTTTTCAATTTCCCACAAATTTGCTAAAATGGAGCTGTCTGGTTCTTGCACTCACCCCTTCAATTACCATTATACCATTATTGTGAATGCTTAAAAGTACGAAACAAGTATTCATCGTGTTATCAGCCCTTCAACTCACTCTAAAGCCACCATCTCCTCCAAAAAGATTAAAATTTTTTCCATTGCTCAGATGCCCAAGTAACTCTTTTTCGTGCCCACTCAACTCTCTGCCATCTTGAATCTCATTTTGAAATAGCAAATTAATGCACGTCAAAATTTAAACCTCAAACAACGTCATCTGTAGAACTGTCAAACGTCACTTGTAAAACATGAACATTTCTTTCAAGGCTAAATGATTTTTGTAATGTAGGTAGTATAGTAGTAGTACATCGTAACAATCCAAATGCGACGTTGTCGCGTTATTTTTATTGCGGTTAGTTACTCCTCTTTAGTTCCCATCGGGGACAGTAGAGGACGTCCGTAATCTGCTCTAATGTACACGACCAGCAACGTACCCTAGTGCAGGAGCCGCACACGCCTTAGATAAAGTATCCGTTTAACGATTCTTAATAGTGTCTGAAGAGCAATCAACCTCTCCTTTATCCGTCCGTAGGGGTAGGAATTATTTACTGGATTACCGTTCGAGATAGGATGTTTAGAATAAATTTTTTTTTTCGTTAATCAAAGATGATAAAGCATTCGGAGGGGAAAAAAAAACGTCGGAATTAGATATCAAGCGGCTCATCGTACAGTTGATAGGCTTTCGGTATTAAAAATTTGCATTCCGACGTCGGGGTAGAAATGGCAATTTTCGCGCTAGCTGTACTCTCAACCACCGCACCGTTACGAACGGGCTTTTTAACGAACGAAAATCCGTCGCTTTTAACAGGCCGTGCATTACCATATTTAATTTATATCGTCATTCATACCGACGCTGGTTGGTCGAACAACGAGAGCACACCATACACTGTTCATCCACGTGTATCTGTGGAAATCGTACATAGATACATACATATATCAGAGCAAAAAACTAGAAATTTCATCGTAAAATTACCGTCACTATTAAGGGTTGTAACTTTGTGTCGTAAAAATCTGTTATTTATGCTACTATTGCCGACGATTATGTGATGTAATCGCTAGATGGTTGTGTTTAATTTATAATTTCAAGATTTTTGGATCATCGTTGCTGTCACATGTTTCAGTCGTGTTGCAATATTAGCAAGATGAGTTAGTTTCGCTTGTGTTTTGTTCAGAAATTGTTTTTATGCATCTCCCTCAATTAAATCAAGATGAGCTTCCTTGAAGTCGATATCAATGTCTTGCTTCACTTGCTTAGGTAGTTACGTCCAGGACTTACTAACCTGTTGTGATTGTCAAAACCCGGTACTTTTGATGCCACTTCGTCATTTGCATCAAATCTGGATCCATTAATAATGATACCCTTAACGATGAAAGCAAAGTTGTCAGAAGAAGACAACTATGAGCTGCCAGACACACACCACATGGATCAGGTAAAAATGAGACCGGATGCTTTAATAAAATTGATGACCATTAAGGTCGAAGAGTATTTATAATTTATATTCCATGACTTCAAAGGATCTAAAAGACTCCTGGTTGTATGCTCTTATAAAAATAAAACAAACTAAATAGTACTCGATGAGTTCTGTTTTGAGCTGAACTTTATTAGATAAATAAAAAAATATATGCCAGAAACCTTAGCCTTCCAAAGAACACGCCATCTGTTGACAGAAGGGCAAGATAAGGAAGCAGATTAGATACGAGGGCGTATTTTTATGCTATCTACCTAGTCATGAAAAAAAGCACATAAGAGAACACCCCTCCCTTCAACACTAATACACTTATTCCATCTTTTTTCCAATTGACCCATACCCTCAGAAAGAAAGCAGTTTTTAAATTTTTAATTGTGTTTCCGTAGGCCTTTCCATTTATGGTAGACCCTCTTGGCATATATTCAATAAGCAAGACTCCTTCAACATCCCAAAAAACAGTTTGCATCATTTTTTTCCAGAAAATTGTGTCTTGGCCTTTGTTGGTGGTGGAGAACCCTTATGAACCCACTGCATGGATTCTTGTTTAGCAGGAGGGTCCCAATGACGTACCCAAGTCTCATCCCCGGTGATAATTCGAGATAAAAATGGTTTGTCCCTCTCCAACTCGGCCAAATTTTCTTGAGAAACTTCTTTTCTGTACAGTTTTTGTTCAGGTGTAAGCAATCTGCAAATCGTCATGCAAAATTTTGAGGATATTTGCTTCGGATATACAGACTTCATTGGCAATGACAGAGATCTTTACACGCCTATCTTTCAGTAGCAAATTTTAGACTTTTCGCACAATGTCTTCAATTCGAGCTTCAACAGGTCGTCCGGACTTTGGGTCATCATTGATTGACTCTCGGCCCTATCGAAAGAGTTTAGCCCAATATTTTACTTGAAAATAAGATGGTGCATCTTCCCCATACACAGCAACCATTCTTTCATGGATAATTGCCTTATTTTGTCAGGAACTTTATTACGCTGCAATGTTCAATCTTAGTTTCTAACAGTGACAGCAATTTTACAATAATTTGTTTCATAGCTAGGTAGATAACATAAAAATACGCTCTCGTACCTAGTGCAGTCATACCGCATGGTTTGGAAACGACGAATCATGCAAAAAGAGACAAAGAAGGCATACTTTTGATAGCAGTTCATGTTCAGATCGACATTTTTAAAAAACTCAATTCCTAGAATTATTATGGGTTTTAATGTAGGGTAAGTAATATCAACTACGTTCATAATTTCGAATAAAATCCAAAAATGCGATTATAATTATTATTCAGTATTATCCCGAATAAAACTCAAAACTAAAGGGGGAAAAAACAAAAAGAGCATCCACATTTCACAAAGAAAATAAAATTAAAAAAAAAACTAAAGAGTAATTTTCTGTTGAATAAAATGAAGCAGACGTAAGAGTTGAGAAACTGTTCCCGCTTTGTATCTAGAACGCAGAGCCTGTGGTGACTACCGACTACTGCGGCTAAACGTCTGCCTAGACTACCAAAGTCGAAGTCGGCAGCATCAGCATCCGACGGCAGTAGCTGTACGTGCAGTTGCAGCAAAACTAACGAACGCTGAAGCACTCACTGTAAAAACCAGGAGGGGGTCAGCTTCCGGACCCGGAGCGCGCTCGTAGGTCCGCATTGCAGTAAATTCGGAGACGACACAGCCCACTATCAATGTACCAGCTCTATGTATTATATACATGGATGTATGTATATGTATATATATGTACATAATAGGGATATATCATCCCAGTTTACAAACTTGTCCAACAAAAAAATTAATATCCAATCGACCAACTAACCATAATACATTAAGAATTCATCAAACTCATTTTCTAGTATATATAATGGAACATCGCGATGTTCTATAAATAAATTAATAACCGCCGAAATCGATAGAATACTTCATGATGAATGCTCTGTAACGGTACCGCGTACCACCCGTTACAGATGTCTGCGTTATTTTTCCATCTTTCGGGAAAGCGCCGTGCACTACTGTGTTTGATGGTAAATGTTTGTCGATCAAATAGCGAGGCCGGAAACGGTCCGAAAATTATATTATGTAAAGCGAACGAATTCGACAAACAATGTGGGGGCTTTTACGAGAGCGCAAATTCGACGCCACTGGATCGTGAACTAATTGAAAGCCGAAGATTACGCAAAATAAAAGTTTGAAGGTTTAAATAAATTGTGGTTGTATCAATATCACCGACTCCCCAAGATGTTTTTTTGAGTGGACCAAACAGATGATAGACGTTTGGGGCTAGCTCAGGATTGTTCAAGAAGTTCCCATCGAATGCAGCCTGGACTTATCGTGGTGATGATTCCACTCATCCTCATTTCTATTTTTAAAATGTGCTAGGAGCACTCCTTAAGAATCCCAAAACGCGATAAGCATAACCTTACCAGCTGAGGACACAATTTTGATTTCATTTTTTGACGGTGTTCTGCCCTTGCTCTGCGTACCGAGAAAGATGTTTCAAGGACAAGCCCATTCGAATCCTTTTGCGCTCCTCGATCAGTTCAATCGAAATTCAAACGATCATGCATTAATTTGTAGGCTAAACCATGAGAACAACCTATTGCAATTGCTACCTGCTCGTCAGTTCCAATCATTTTTTTCCACCCGTCGAAGTTTCTTGAGCAGCCTTTTGAGCATGGTCACCATTTTAGCACTGCCTCAGTCAGATCATAAAGCTGGATTTTCGCAGGGTTTGTGTTGAAGACACCTGCGAGTTTTGACAAGGGCGACTCTTTTACAATCTCATTGACGGGCCAATCGATTTTGATGAGTTAATACAGAATTGTCCTGAAGGAATTATTATGCTGGTATCGTGATTGTTCTAGAGACTCAAAACAGAACAAGCAGAAATTTTTAACATCGTCCAGTGCTATTTTGAGCATTAACTAGATGAATGCCCAGCCCCAATTGACTTTTTTCCTCATTAAGGTAACTCAATTGAGCTTCCTGGTGTTGTCAAGTGCAAAAGAAACTTCTTGACTGGGGTGGTCACGTCTTTTTCGTCCATATTCAACCAGGCTTCGTGAAAAGAATTGAGGAGTGCTTTTTTGGATCATTTTTAAAACGGATTTTGTAAGGCTTCATAGCAGTCTTGGCAAATTTTCAACAAAATAAAAGCAGAAACTCCGATGTTTCGAGAAGAAGATTTTTGGCCTCTTCCACAACCCCAATACTAATTAATACCGAAGAAATTTCGGCCGAAGTTAAACAGATCTGCAATTCTGAAGAGTCTAGTTTAAGAAGAGATGCCGATCACCATGCCAACACCACTGAGAAGCCCGCATACGTGGCATACGACGCCCAAGTATGCGGCGGAGAGACAACATCTGGTCAGATTTAACAACAATGGGGCTCCACATCGATCCAACCCCTATGGACGATTGAATGAGATGGAAGCGAGTTTTGCAGTCAGCCCTGGATTGTAGTGCTACAAGAAGGAGAATTGTGATCCTGTTTATTATTCATCATCTTGTTATTATTATTACTGATGGTGATAGACAAAACTTTTTCTGCACACAAGCAAGTTTTAACGTTTAAGAGTTTGGTTAGGTGGTCAGTGCTCCACCATCTCCCGCTCTTTGAGAACCAACCCCTTCTAGTTCAGTGTAATGGTGAACCCACGTTTCTTGACAGGTAACAATTTTCTACAAGTTTTAACGTTTAAGGGTTTGGTTCTCCATTACACTGAACTAGAAGGGGTTGGTTCTCAAGGAGCGGACGAACCAAACCCTTAAACGTTAAAACTTGCAAAAAATTGCTACCTGTCAAGAAACGTGGGTTCACCATTACGCTTTTCAAAGAGGGGGAGATGGTGGTCAGTGCTCCACCGTCTCCCACTCCTTGAGAATCAACCCTTTCTAGTTCAGTGAAATGGTGAACCCACGTTTCTTGACAGGTAACAATTTTTTGCAAGTTTTATCTTGTAAGGGTTTGGTTCTGCATTACACTGAACTAGAAGGGGTTGATTCTCAAGGAGCGGACGAACCAAACTCTTAAACATTAAAACTTGCAAAAAATTGTTACCTGTCAAGAAACGTGGATTCACCATTACACTTTTCAAAGAGCGAGAGATGGTGGTCAGTGCTCCACCATCTCCCACTCCTTGAGAATCAACCCCTTCTAGTTCAGTGTAATGGTGAACCCACGTTTCTTGGATTGTTTTAACTTTAAGGGTTTGGTTCTCTAATCTTGGGAAGAGCGGACCCTTTGTTAAAACTTCTAACAATCCGTCACGTCCAATTCCATTTTTTCGTCGTTTCTTTTATTCCAACCAGATTAAGCATCACCGATACAATTTTAGCTCCTCTCGAAGGAAAGCATCCTCCAATTAAGCAGAAGAAAATCAGAATCATTTCATCATTCCACCATGTACAAACCGTTGTATGTGGTGAGGGAGTGGGGGGTAGGGTGGAGCAGAAATTTCGCAAAAACGATCGGCTGTGCGCGTTGTGGCCGTCAAATTAGCGAAGATAGGGCTCCAGTTCAGTGGAAAACTCATCCGAACCGGCACTGGTACACACGAGGAACGGCTGGCATCTCTCTATTACCGCATGAAATGATTGATTTAATAATTTAGAAATCGAACCGGTTGCCAACCACGTATCATTAGTCGCAGCATGATCGACCTCTCCCACCCTCCACCCCCCTGTGACGTTCCCATACAATTCGTCGATTCGTTTCTTTTTTTTGTGTCATCGGCGAACTTACGCTGGTGGACGCTAATTGTGACATGTGGCAGATGATAGGCGCGCACAATGGGCGTTTGTTTATTCCATTCAAAAAAATTTCCATCCATTACTACACCGAATCTCCATTCTTGTACTGAATTCCTACATTCAAACAATTAGAGACAGTAACAGATGGCGATGGAGATTCCTTAAAGACTTCGCCCGAACGAAATAGGTTAATGCAATCGCATTTGTTCTGCTGAGCGTCGCCAAGATATCTAGGTACTACGGAACATGAGACGATCTAAATCCTCCCCCCCTCCCCACCTCCAACGCCGACTAGAAGTTAACGCCAATGAATTATATCGACCTTTTTCTTAATCCTTTCTCGTGTTGTTTTAGGACAGGGCGAACTCTCCGTCGTAATTTCGTTAGTTTATCTCGGATGTTTCCCCTCACCCTCGAACCCTCCTCTTCTGTCTTTGCAAAGTTTTCCGCCCACCGTGCCATCGCTATGCTACGTAGTCACCACTGTCGGCAGCATGTACTTCTTCTTTCCTTAATAATTTTCGAGTGTCTCGTGGAACGTGATGGTGTCAAAACGACGATCTAGATTAAGTGGTCTCGTTGAAGTGCTCTCTCCTCTCCCTCCACCCTCCTTTTATACGTTGTTAGTCCATCAAGCGAGAACGTCGTGAAGTTAGAAGATGGGGGGAGTGGTGGGAGGTGACGTGATGAGATTCTCTCCCATGCAGCACTGCACATGTAACAAGGTCTTCGAGTTTAATTCCTCTCCTCTAGTTAAATGTTATTGTACGCTGCCTTGAATTAACTTCCATTTCTTTTGAATAGATTATAATAAAATATAGGGCACCTTGTATAACAAATACAGAGTTATCGGAAATTAAATCGAACCAAATTAGAATCGATATGATTCATAAACGTAATATTTTATCATACACTCCCTTCTTCGAGATATCAGCAGATGTAACGATTTTTTTCTTTGCTTCAGTACAAGTTGGCGCGTTTATATCGCCAAGGGCGGCGGGTTGGTAGTGGCGTGCGAGAAATGTTGGCAGCAGTGCCCGTCATCTCGACATATATAGGAACGTGTCCGACATAAATTCCGACCGTTCGTACGGCGACCGAATTTATACATTTCCGATTCAACGTACATAGAGGCCTCTTCCCCTTTTTCTTCGAGGGGATGGAAAGAAAATGCGCAGACGAAACATATGGCGGCGAAAAAGTTAACACAGGACGAAATTGACGGTGACGTAATTTAAAATTCTATGTCGGTACTGAGGCTACTTGATTACAGGGCGTATATAGTATGCATCACCATTATTTCCTAGCTTGCTGTGGAATATTTACTTTTTCGGTTGTTTCTGTAATAGGACCAAATCAGACTGTGATGTTTAAGTTTTCGAACTAACTCGTGTAAAGTTCCTTTTTAAAAATTTGCTTAATTTTTACGAGACTCCCCACCAACGATTACGGGTTACTGTGTCAGGTGAACGCGGTCTCGTCTCGGCTTAATGACCTTCCCGTCCTTTCCGACCAGCAGCGGTGCACGCGGCAGGAAGCATAGCGTGCAAGGCTTCAGGTCTCGGCCACTCCCTTCGCCATGTTCTGATTATAATTCAGTCGAATCGCACGAATAAAACCGGAGAAAATTACGATAAACGCTTGACGTGCAATCCCGCGATCGGTTTTTGAGGTTAAGAAACAACGCCAACATGGATTCATATACAGGGTGTAACAATAGTAGGATATTCTTCCATATTTCCATTTTTATGGGAAATACAGCAAAACTTGTTTAGTTTTATGAAATTTATAACGTAAAATTATTCAACGATATACAGGGTGTTTAGTTTGTCCGTAATCATCAGTATCTTTACATTTTTTAATGGAACGTCCTATATATGAACACATTTTTTAATTGCCTGAGCAATTTTAAGGCGACTTTATACAGAATCATATTCAATTATTTTCATTAGTTTAGAAGATATTGACATTTATTTGAAAATTTTGACATTTTGCTCTTTTCAGAAAAATGCCATTATTTCCGTATAATGGAAAAATGTAACATTATGAAACTTAACATAACGTTAGAAGCATCCCCTATGATGACAATAAACAGATGTAGACTTAAATACATTATACAGAGTGTTCTAGATATCAGTGTATTTTTGAAACAATTGACATGCGAAAATCTTCGTTTTTTCAAAATGTAGGCGTCTTTTTTAAAAGAAAGGTTAGAGACCAAACATTAAATAAAAATTTTAAATTTGAACTTTCTTTACTATTTGTCTGCCGAGCTGACATTTTTATAAATCTACGTGCGTTTTAAATTTTTGATTTGTAATTGATATAAAGTGACATCCACAAGCTTTGGTCTTTGAAAGATTTCGGGATCGATTTGAAGCAACTGGACATGTACAATATAAAGAGAAGATAGAGAGGAGCACAAAGCAATTTATTTGCGGAGAGTAAAAGAATAAGGTAATAAGGAGCAGAAAGAAATATGGGAAATGCTCGCAACGATATTACAGAATATAGACGAAATGAGAAAAGAGCAGAAAACATTTTGTATGGAAATTAAATCATTGAAAGAAGAAAACAACAAGCAAAAATCCAGAATAACTAAATTAGAGGAAAAGATAGAAAAGATTGAAAACCAGAACAGAAGAAATTATTCTACTGAAATTTAAAAACTGGGAACATTAAAACCAGATCATGAAGAACAGGAGCAAGCTCAGAAAGAAGAGGAAAAGGTAACAAAACAAGCATTAGATTCAAAACATTATATATTAATGGAACGAAATGGATAGTGGATGGGATAGTGAAGTGGGCAGCTTAGTCCAAAAAATACCCCCAAAAAACGGATAATGATGAAAGGCTATAAGGGGTCCAAGATGGCGACGGAAATGCAAAGGAAACACGAAAATCGATACGAAAAACCCATGAAAAAAAAAACAGAATCAAAAATATTACGAATAGAAACTTGGAACATAAAGAAGAGGAATCAGAAGATGAGTTTTCAAAAGTAAACTTGGACGTATTGGCAATAACGGAGACAAAAAAAAGGAGAAGGAATTAAAGAAACTACCAAAGGAAATATTATCTTTAAAGGAGTGGATATACAATGCATGATGCAACGATTTGCAAGCAGCATATGAAGACTCAATGGGAGATATGAATGTAAGGATAGGGAATAATAGATCAGGATATGAAACTATAATGGGTAAGTGGGCAGAAACTATTATAAATCGAAATGGTAAGAGGTTTAAGGATTTTTGTCTAATTAACGATCTAGTTATAGGGCAGTAGCAGAGTGGAGAAATAAAACCAAGAATGTCCGAAATCATCTAAATAATGCACTTTGTGATAAATGGATTGGCAGCGGAGATCCAGCGCATTGGCCACCAAGGTTACCCGATCTGATCAAATGTGATTTTTTTCTTTGGGGATACATAAAGAGCAAGTTTACCGAACAGTCCCAACAACATGAGAGAGAAATTTTCTTTTAAAGAAGACGTCTACTAATTTTAACTAGATACATGCTTTATACAAACTAATATACAGGGTTTCCACGGCCAAGTGGCACATAGGGAGAATACATATAAAATCGGTTTTCGGTGAATATTATCTCCCTAATACTACTTCATTCAAATTTAAGTGCCGCATATTATAACTGTGTGGTTAACAATGAACACAATCCACAATCATAGTACAAAGAAAGTCATTTTAATAAAGCCAAAAAATTATTATTTTAAAATCTATTGCTAATGATGAGTTTTATTTTATATCTTCAATAATAATGCTACAAATTCAATAACACTACAAAAATCAGAGATTTTGAAGACTATAAAATCGATTTTTTGACGATTAAGGTAAATAATAAATAATTTTTACTATAAAAAAATGATCACGTGCTATTATATTATTCAATTTGTCAAAATAAACAACAAAACTTAATCAAGATTAAAAAAACAAATAAATAAAATTCATTTCTCGGATTTGAAACTGAAACAATCCGTGCCATGCGCTATTAAGGCGTCGCGTGAACGTCTGCGCCACTGCCGCTTACACAAACTCACGTGTTAAAAGCCTTATTAGGAATTCACGTACAATAGGTTTAAAAATAATAATTTTTTTGGCTTTATTAAAATAACTTTCTTTGTACTATGATTGTGGAAATGTTCATTGTTAACCCAGTTATAATGTTCGGCACTTAAATTTGGATGAAGTAGTATTAGGGAGATAATATTCGCCGAAGACCGATTTTATATGTATTCTCCCTATGTCCCACTCGGCCGTGGAAACCCTATATAATTAAATTTCGCTTTCAACTAACCCATAAAAATATAGTGTTTCAATTCGGAAAAATTAAGATTTTCGCAATTCAATTGTTTCAAAAAGACACCGATTTCTAAAACACTCTGTATAATATATTTAAGTCTACATCTGTTTATTGTCATAATAGGAGATGCTTCTAACGTTATGTTAAGTTTCATAATGTTATATTTTTTCCGTTATGAAAATAATGGCATTTTTCTGAAAAGAGCAAAATGTCAAAATTTTCAAACAAATGTCAATATCTTGTAAACTAATTAAAATAATTGAATATGATCCTGTATAAAGTTGCCTTAAAATTCATATGTAGGATGTTTCGTTTAAAACTGTAAGGATACTGATGGTTATGGGCAAACTAAACACCCTGTATATCGTAGAATAATTTTACGTTGTAAATTTCATAAAACTAAACAATTTTTGTATTTAAATAGGTATTTGATTTATTTTGCATAAAAAATGGAGATAAGGAAGAATATCGCGCTATTGTTACGCCCTGTATATATACAGGCTGTCCCGGATTTTATTTTACAGGCTGTAACTCCACACCCGGTATATTTACGATTAAATATTTGAAATAAAAGTTGCTTTACCTCTTAAAGTCTAGGAAATGACAGAGTCAGTTTTACATTTGCTTATCGTCTTAAAGGTCGTTTGAAGGTCAATTTTTGTTGTTTAAACGAAAACCTATACTTTTGAATGCACCGTTATATTAACCAGAAAGATTGTCAATGCTAGTTCTTGATATTGTCGCCAAGGTTATTGCGCATTGTATTATTTGAGTTCCTCCTTATTTTTTGACTGTTATTCTTGTTGTTATCGTAAAATATGTTCTTTTGAGAACAACTTTGATCACATATAGTATTGGAGGTGAGTTTTGCACGAACTTATAGTAATAATTTTACTGATTAAAGCACATTTACAGCTGATTTTGAACGTTCAAGATTACTTTGAACGAGAAAAGAAAAATCAGTCACCTTGGTTACCTGTCACTGCTTAGAAAACTTATTTTCAGAGGGTTACTGCTGCTGTTAGCATATCAAGAAAGACTCGATACTCCCTTTAATAGACGGAAGGAACCGGACCCTGTTTTACGTTCCCCAGGTAAGAAAAAGTCTCGTGGAAAAGCCAAAACTTCTGACCCGATTTAAATATAAACAAGATCCTCTTCACTGGATCTCTTGGTGCAGAAGCAGAACACTAAACACTTCAACCCGCTAAACACCAAACAAGTTTTAACTAAAACACCTTGGTGTTAAATTAATAAATATTTAATTATGTTTTATGTTCTTTTTATTATTGAGGCATTAAATCTAAATGGTATTGATGCTGTAGCTTTCAATAATAATTCATAAAAAGTATCAGTCAATAATGTATTATTTCCTAATAATCCGAATTATGAATGTTGTATGCAATTTGATTCCGGGGTATTGATTTGATTCAGACGGAGAAAATTTGTGACGTCATGGATAAAGATCCGTTAGACAAACTCTATGTAAGAATGAAGTTGAATTTTCATCAATTAAAGAAAGCTACCACCTCGGATCTATCACCAGGTACAATTTTAAACGAGTTTAACACTAACAATAAATAAAATATGAAACCGATAATAATCCGAGCTTTTTCAGGATCAAAAATAAAACAGCCCCGGACATAAATATCTAACAATTCTCAGAGAGAGGAGAGAAACTGATACGTCTATAGCGTTGGGTCCTAAATTATGCAACAGCAGTAAGTAATCCGTCATCAATATCTACGGGAGCCCTCTAAATCGATTAGGCGACGTATTATACTAATAGCTATGCATTATAAAGTAGGTTTACAATAATCCCCGGCATTGTTGAGTAATTGCAATCTATTATGCAATCAATATACCCAACAACTGTTCACGTATTGTACGTTCAGTATCGATGCTGTACGTCGACAAGTGCGAACTATGTAACCGATACGTTCTAAGCGAGATTTTAGTGTTAACTATCCTAATTGAATAGACCGCATAATATCTGTGTATTACATCTGATTGGAATAACATTGGCATGACCATCATGTATGAGATTTAAAAGAAAAAATTTTTTTTTAAGTAGGCTGGTGAAACCCGATTCCTAAAACGTCCAAATATTATTCAGCCATAAAACTGGATCAAAGTGATAGTCTGGAAAATGAGACCAAGGACGTTACCATGCAAAAAGTGGCACAGCTTACCAGTGCAAAAATTCTCCTCATGTATTGAGTGAGCACGGATTCAAGATCTAGTCTGCATAATAGAACAAAACCGCCTTTAACAACATAAGTTCCGTCCGTCATCTACAGAAGCGGATAACTTCGTTGTCAACATGTATCGACCAACATGAAGCCTTAGAAGAGAAAAGTGATGAAATCTTCTGAAAGATAAATTGATGAAGATAATAAAAAGAAAAAGGAAAGAAACTATATGATATCGGGTATGAAGATAAATACAGATAAAGCATCGGTATCACCAACACCATAACTTTCGATTAACTACGCGGGACACGTGTTTCAAGAACGCATGGGTTCTCATCATTAACCGAATACCGAATTTGGTATTCGTTCACGAGAAAAAAATTTCTTGCAAGATTTTGAAAACACAATTTTAAAAAAACATGTTTCTTAGGAAGGAGGTTGTTCTCCTTCCGGAAATGCGATCAAGATTTTGGGACGAACCACAGCTGCACTACGACTCCCCTCAGTGTCACAGATCAGGGCCTCGTGACAATTCTGGTCCTTTTGGACTACTCAAAGGCGTTCGACACAATAAACCATCAAATATTGATAAATATTCTTACGAGCAGTGGGATTTGTTTAAAAGGTACCGTTTCTGACTCGTTGCCCATACTGCAGGGTGTTCCGCAAGGTTCTATAACGAAATGAAAAGTCATATCCATTAAGCACTGTTTGCACAATTTATATTGTTTAGCAAAGAAAAATTTGCAATTTCGAATAGCCCTCGGTCGAAATCGGTTGATATTTCAGCGTGGTTTGACATTTTATGTAAAGTCATTAAGAGTCCGTTGCTTCAAAATCTCTCAAAACTTGGATATCTGCCAGCAAAACTATGGACACTGTTTTTTGTGATCCAAAGCTCACCATAGTCCAGGCTTAGTTTTCTTCACGTATTCATTTATTTGGACATTTAAAAAATGTTGTCTAGTTATCTCTTTCAATTTCTGTTATATGGCTTGGAGAGCGTTCTTATCTAAGACCTTGATAAATCACTTCATGATTTCAAGTTTAATGTGGTCTCTTGTTAAGCTCACACAAACAGGCTGACGATTGGTACAGCTTGGGCTAAGGCACTTAATATGATTCAAATTACAAAATGTATGGAAATAATCAGAATTTCAGACTCCATTCACTTTAGCTCGATGTGGCCACCTTTTGCCTTCACTATGGTCTTCAACCAAAAAATGAATTGCATGCTGCACGAATATGATCTTGGGGTACTTCGGCCATCCATACTGGCATATTTTTTAGTGCTCACCTTGCTCTCCAAAATGGCCTAGATGGAATAGTCCATCGGATTTGCATCTGGCGAATTCGAAAGCCATTGTGTGGACGAAATGAAGTGTCGAACATGGCTTTTTAACCATTCTTGGTTCACACGAGCTTTATGAGCTTTAAGATCTACGACTGAAATGTTTGCGTGCCCACAGCTCTAAAGCAGCTTCCAAAACATTTTCCCGATAATAAGTCGCATTGATTTGGACACCAGGCTCGATGAAAATGATTGGACAGCGTCCATGGGGGGTCACAGCTGCCCATACTATTACTTGAGATAGAAAATTACTTCGGGTGGCCGTTCGTAGGCTCAAATTGTCGTGAGTGCGTTCAGTTAAGTAAACACGATCATTTTAAGAGTTTATGAACTGCTCAATAGGAAAAAATTGTTTCATCAGAGAACACTGCTCTTGCTCTTTCGAGCAAAGGAATTTGTAAGGCTTTACCTTGAGCTCATTTTCGAATATGCGTCGGATGCTTGGCTAGGATATGTTCAGTTCTTTGGCCATTTGATTACCACTACGACGTGGATTTCGTTGAAGCCGAGCCTTCACTTTCTGAATCCTTTAATGTGATGATGCGATTTTTTTTTTCGTCCAGCCACCATAGCGTTTGGTAATGCTTCCTGTACCATTATAACGATTTATGGTAACATTTTATTCACTTTGAGATGGCTCAGCTCACAAACAATAGCTGGTTGTGATTTTCCGACCAAATTTAACGAAATCAAAATGAATTCCATTTCGAATAACCTTTGTTCTTTAAAACTTAGTTGCAGCTAGGTTAGCTTAGCTTGTAAACAATATGAACAGAGCTGCAATTGGTATGAAGTTGAGGTTGGTAACACTTCGATCGCCTAATCTTGTATTTGCACTTTAAAGCTTGATCTAGGCTCTAGACTAGAATCTAATTCTGATTTTTAATGGGGAGTGATATCAACCACACTCTCGCAAAAACATCCATATAAATAAAAAAAATTTCAACAAGCTAAAACGGTTATTATAACCCAGTGCACACGAAAATAATTTATTAGTTTCGATTTCCACTTGCCAATATCACGAATTTATTCGCAATTTACCAATTTCAATACACGCATAACGTGGCTGCTGCGCCAGATCGGAAATCTACACACATGAATACACTTTTTTTGCCCACCGTCCTGTCCGGCACACAGTCATAATATTTATCCGCGATACCACTATAGTATAAGCGGACCCCCCTTTTCTGTCAACCCCCTCTGTGTTGTTGTACTCTTTCGGCTATCCAGTAGCACACAGACAGAAACTACCACTATCTATTTTACCGGCGGTGTTTTTGACGGTTTTCACCGTTCGCGCAAAGCTATACCACTCAATAGCTCCATAGATATATAATTCACACATAAATATCAGCGCAATGGCAGGACAGCATTCCAGTTCCGAATAAAATTGTGATTTATGGTCGAGAGCGATGTGGAAGCTTTATTTATTTTCGTAATGCAAATCGTCCTAAATCCGTTTAGTTTTGTCCTTGCCCATGAGCTGATAGTGGTGCTCATCTCTATAGGTTGTAGTAGCTTAGATTTAGCTGGGATAATAAGGGAGTGTTATGAGATATTAATTTAGATAACATCATTCCAGCGCTCCTCTAACTCTTCGATGCCCTTTATGTAAAACGATTTGTCTTTGCTTTCAAAATAAGCCTCAGTTTCAGCAATCACTTCCTCATTTGAGCCAAATTTTTTTAACTGGAGCATCTTTTTCATGTCTAGTAGTCGCTAGGGGCCAAATCTGGAGAGTAGGGTGGGTGGGGAAGCAATTCAAAGATAGATAGATAGATAACTTTATTATCAATCAAGCCAAAATTTTTTGGCCTCTCTATTAAAAGCATTATTATTGTTTTGTGTTTTTAAGGTTGTCGGCAAGGCATTCTATGCTTTTATCCCACTATAGAATGCATTGCGTTTGTAAAGACTCAAATTATGCTTTGAGGTTACCAATTAATTAGCGCGAATTGGTAGAGGTGTCACAATTCCTCAAGAATGCCTCATTCTTTCTTTGAAATACAACCAGATGATAGATATACAGAGATGGCAAAGATCGCAGAGGTCAAACCCAACATGCATCGTATTATGCGTTTTTGCAAGATAAGTAAGTTGTTTATGTGGGATGATGAACCCCGGAAAATAATGCCATAAGCAAGCAGAGACTGTACATGGCTGTAATAGTATGCTTTTTTTTTCTGCATTTATACATGAAAAAATATCATAAAAAATTGATCTATTTAATGATGTCAAGATCTAATATGGCGGCCATAAGAAGAAATGACGTTGAGGGTGGTCAAAGCGAGACGAAACGTTTTAAGCAAAATCTAATAACAGTTTCGTAAAGAGCTCAAAAAAGTGCTGTTGTTTTGATCTCTGCAATAATAACTTCAGAAAAGAAGAAAAAAAAATGTATGTTCCGATTTTTCGGAAATATTTCAAAAAGTACAAATCATAAATCAAATTTTTTAAAACGGAATATTGTTCAACAGCAAAAAACGCAACTTTGCCCCAATTTAACCGACTTTCTATCTCTTACCATTTTCGAGTCTCCGTTTTGCTACTTCGTTTCGTTCATTTATATAGAACAGAAATAGTATCGGTCCTAAAATTGATCCTTGTGGGACACCTATTCGCACTTCCTTCCATGCAGATCTAATTTCTTCACCGGACTCATTGGCTGCTACAACGCTTTGATACCTATTCGACAAGTATGACCTGATCCACTCCGAAGCGACTCCTCTGAAACCCATCAAGTCAAACTTGTCAAGCAGCTGTTGATGGTGTACACAATCGAACGTCCTTGTTAAATCCATAAAGACACATACTGCTGATTCTCTTTGATTTAGTAGATCCATTATTTCCTGTAGTGGTTGAAACATGGCTCGAGTGGTGGAACGGCCCTTTTGGGTACCCATTTTGATTATCTCTGAAAATATTGTGAATCTGGGCAAATTCAGTAACCCTCTACAACTTTCAGTTATTTCGAGATATGACGTCATCGATAGTTTTTTTAACACATCACCCTGTATATTTTAACATTTTTTGATAAACACATTTTCAAGAATTTCAACGATATATAGTTTATATCTTATAATATATTGGAAAAGGCTAGCACAATTTATAATAAATGTTCAAACTGACGACCTTCAGTAGCCTGAAGCAGTATTCTAGTCTATCAACGAAGGACCTTAATGACTTCTGAATTACGTCTTGTCCTATGTCTTGAAAGGCCATCCAAATTCGATCTTCCAACTCTTCGAGCGACTGAGGTTTATTCTTATAAATATCAGATTTCAAATGCCTCCCCCTCTTGGGCCTATCCAACGCTGTGGAAATACTTTTATTATTACTTTAAAGGTTTGGATGGCAACATAAAAATATTTCATATCAGATATATCTGACAAAAAGACCAACCAAACCGTATATCATTGTAATTCTTAAAAATGTATCTATCTAAAAATGTTAAAATATACAGGGCGATGTACTACAGGATGCGGCAAAACAAACAGTGCAGTTTTGAAGAGCTATTAACAAAAATTGGCACAACTTACGAAACAGTTTATTCTGCTTGAGTCAGTACTACACCCCATTTTTTCACTTAAGTTTTAAAGATCACATGAGCAAGATGATGTCCTCCAGAATCGATGCACTGATGTAGGCGATTTCTGAAGTTTTCAACCTGCGTTCTGGTGCATATCGATCGGAATGGCAGCGATTTTCTCTGTAATATGGATCCTCAGTTCTTCCAAATTGTGAGGACGATGCTTAAAAACCTTTTCCTTGAGGTAGCCCCACAGGAAAAAAATCGAAAATGCTCAAATCCGGTTGTTGGAACCAAATATCCCCAAGGTATTGTTCTTCAGCCAACCCTGTCAATTCTGGATCAAAAAAATTTTCGAGCATCGTAAACCCATCCTCCGCAAAAAAGTACGGTCCAATAACCCAAAATTTGGAAATGGCACACCATACAGTGACTTTCGGGGAGTGGAGAGGTCTGTCGTGAACTTGTCGTAGGTTATTGACCAAAACCACCTCTTTTAGACGTCCTATAAAAGAACGAAGCCATCTCCAAGCAGCACTCTGAATCTTCGATGGATTATTTCTGGTCCGGTGTTCGCATGCTCAAATTTTCATGTAAAATTTGTAAAGACACTACCTTCTCATACCTTCAAGGCGTCAGCTATCTCACGCTACTTCATTTTACGATCTTTAAAACTATTTTGCTGCCATTATTGCTGATTTTGGGCGACCAAAGCGTTCAGCATCATCGATGCTTCTACGACCACGTTTACAGAGTCCCCATAATGCTTATCAAACCACTGTTTGGCTCCAACAGTATTTTTCCCCATCAAAAAAACATTGATTGACATTGACCAAAAACTTCCACTTTGTTAAATTAAGAATTTAATCTTGAACTAAAAATAGTAAAAAAAGGAGATCTAGATAAGCACAAAGTAATACTAAAACAGCTACTTTACAGAAATAAAAAAGGAATACTGATAAAGCGAATACCCTGCAAGATAGAGATGGAAAAACCCGACTGGGTCGTAGATTAATTATTAAAGTTAATCCAACAGGTTGTTTAGCGGTAGTAAATGTATTTTTTATCAGTTCTATTTGGTGAAACTGGTAGCAGCGTTGAAAGCCAATTAAAGAATGTTTTCTCTAGATTACATAGGGAAAAAAGTAAGAAATCGGAAGGAGTGAAAATAACACCTGACGTCGAGAAACGATTTAAAAAAACGAAATAAGAACTTTGATATATTGATTTCGAAACATAGTTTTCTAACTAGAGCGTAGCATAAAGAGCTCGATTATCTCTCTCTGTCTCTCTCTTGTTTTCTATAAAGCGTGTACAGCTTCTATTACAGTCAATAAACCCAATTTATCTTAGAAATGAACTTTCTTTTCATTACTCCTTTACTAAAGGGGAAGAAGATTTATTTTAATTCGCATCTCATCTCCACGAAACTGCACAAACGAAAGATTTCCCTTTAGTACGACTCGTCAGGCGTAATTACTAAATTCAGGACAGAAACTACATTTAATTTGCATTTCGCTTTGTCCCTTTTCGTTAAACACACACATTCCGCTATTGTTGGACATTGTCAAAAGGCTGGTACTCCACACCCAAACATTCAGAGATGAAATTAACATGACATTACATCCGGGCTACCGCCATTCAGTCCGGAAATTCGACTAGGATATCTGAATGCTGCTCGTACGGCGGCGATGACTTCGCTGGAAATTATGAGGGTCTGCCTCATTGTTTCTTTTTTTTGCTTCTATTCTTTTGGTCGTTCTGTATCGAACGTTTTGTGGGAATGCTGTTGATGGCAGAATTTCTCTGTCGAAAGGATTATAATTGATTAAAAATGTTTATACCACAAGCCCAAGCCACCAAAAGATCTCTCTACTATGCTCGGAGATACGAGGATGGGCTAAAGAACGATGAACCAGTTGTTCAAGGAAACAGCCTTTCATCCTTTCAACAAGAACATCTTTAAAACGATGAAAATGACACTACATCATCTGGTAGAAGCTGTCATCAAACTAGAGTAGCTTCATCTAACATTACAACTCTACCACCTTATATATCCAGTACCATCATCAAGGTTCTAGACAAAAGATGGAAAGGAGAGAAGGATTGATGAAGAAGAGAAGAAGACGACCAGAACAAACCAGGAAGAAACCAATGAGAAAAAATCTGATCCACAATACTCAGACTCTTATGGTGGTGAAGGCAAATACCTATAGGTAATAAGAAGATGGTATGATATCTGGTGTGTTACCGTTGGATTGTAGAACAATAACCTACAAAAAAAGCCATGAAAACATATTACATAGACTAAGATACTGAGATTACTGAAATGTTCCTTATTAGGACTAAACTGTAGCAAATTTCAAATAAATAAAAAATTGCAGAATGAAGAACTTGTTCGATGGTCAACCCACTAAACTTGGCAGCAACCAGTACCACCTCCCCCACCATCTTCCTCCTTCTCCAGTACTACTAAACGGCAAAAGTGGGCAAATAAAGTGAAGTGATACAATAAGACCGAACAGCTTGAACATGCTGCCAAGCCAGCCTGTCTACCGCGGGCTAGATCAGGTGTAGTGGGTTCTTTCAGGTAGAGTTGAGCCACAAAATTTGCCAGTTAGCAGCAATAAAGAAGACAGAAATGTTGCCACAACCATCACAATTCAATTCATTTTATAACCACCACATGATTGGAAACCTCTCAGGTGCTTCAAGCCAATGGAAGCCAAGACAACAAACTAAAAGGTAATAGCTTCCATTCTTTGAGTTGGAAAAGCTGGAGTGTTCTGAATTTGACGAATGCTTTAGGAGACGTTAGATCAACACCAATTGACTCACTCATTGAGTCAGCCTAGGAGTTATTCAGGGCCCATTCCAATAGTTCTTTTTATGTATCAAGAGGAATTTAAAAGCAGTAATTGATGGAGTTAGTGACAAGCCAAATCCAATTTTGAATGATCCCATTTTGTCTGCCATATTATGTCCCCTGCCACCCCCTGCTAAATAGTCTAAAATGATCTGCTATAGCGCACTAATCTGTGATGTTATCGATCTGATGGAGTTCCTTTTCAGATCAAAACTGGGCTCCAATAATAGAATTCCACATGCTCAGAATCTAGCAAGAGGTTGGCTCTAATTTTCCAATTTTTGATTTTTTGCTTTTGCGATGCCTTAAGGGGCATCTTAGGCAGACCACATCTAAGAGTTGACTAAACATTTTTCATTTTGCCATTGCTCGAAACAGTCTCGAAACCTAATCAAAGGGAACGTCTTCAATTACTTTTGTTTTGTCTTCACCACAATTCAGTAACCTCTCCCTCTTAAGTCTCTTTTACGCACGGCCGAGTGAGTACGAAGAGAGAGCACCAAAGCACTTTTCTTCCCAATGGTTCACTCTCCGGTTTGGAGGACGAAAATTTGCGTGCCCAACACCTCTGATCATCAATTTTTTGCCCAATGACAAGTCTAGAGGGGGTGGCGCTCATTGGGAAAAGATAAAGATCTGGTGCTACCTCTTAAAGCTGGATATAAGCCTCTTTAACTTTGGTTATGATATGAGCAATGCCGAGGAAAAGATACCCAACCAAAATGATAATCAAGTCTTCGTTCTTCTGTTAGTAATCCTAGGATCATTTTCTGTAGAGTTTGCAACGTTTTCAAATGAAGTCTTAGGCAGGAAAAGACCAAGATAAGGCACCATAGGGTGAAAAAGTGTAAGGTATGTGCAAAAATGGACGAAAAAGTCAATCGTCTCCATTGTCGCTTAAATCGCTTTCAGGCCAAGTCAGATAAATAGGAAAAGTGTCAAAACAGCTGACGTTCTCTTTTTGCAGCCGAGGAGACAAGCTTGATTAGTGATTGGTCCATTCAAATTCTTCAGCTAATTTTGTTTTATCTTCACCACAATCCAGACAAATTTCCCTCTTAAATCTCTTTTAAGCAAGGCTGCATGAGTACGAAGAGAGAGAACACCAAATCACTTTTCTTCGCAATGGTTCACTCTCCGGTTTAGAGGACGAAATTTTGCGTGCCCAACACCTCTGATCATCAACAATTCTAACTATCTTTTTGCCTAATGACAAGTCTAGAGGGGATGGCTCTCCTTTTAACTCTCGGTGAGGAGGCAAAACACCAAAATTGATTGCAACCCCTCTCATTTACAAGTCATCCAATAAAATGTTCCGAATCTAAGCACCATGATACCATTTGAGAATCTTATCCAATTATCCACAGCACTAGTGTTTGATGTTATCGATTTGATGGGGCTTCTTTTGAGAGAGAAAAAATGGACTCCAATAATATAATTCCACATGCTCAGAATCTACCAATACGTTGGCTCCGGATTTTTTGCTTTCGTGATGATAGATAGATAGACATACCACATTTAAGAGTTGCTTTATAACTATTTGCTCCCTATGCCCAGCCACTACAGGAATATGCAAACACCATTTCGTCCTGGCATCTCCGCAAGGACACAGTCCTATTGGAGGGTTTTGACTTGACCGACTGAATCTTCCCAGCCACTTAAAACAGCTGTACTGTGAAGAGTTTAGAACCATCACTAGACAGCAGTTCTTCTCCAGTGTCACTTTGTGATGTTCTCTGCCCTTTAAAGATTCTGATTCACTCAGCAATATCTGTGGCTTCCACTAATCCATAACGATTGGTAACCAACACAATTATAATTATTTTGACCAAATCCAAAGCCGTCATCATCCTCATATTGTAGACCAATTAACTTTTCTTTTAGAAAGGAATCAGAAACCGCCCAAAATTATTGGGTAACGTTCAAAAGTGGTCCGAAACATTCGATACAAAGCCTTGTTACGGCAAACCACCATAAAAAAAAGAGGAGGACGAAATATCAGATTAAGAATGGAACTGGTGATGCCTGTTACATCAAAAATATTTGCGACGAACCCGCTTGAAAAGATCCTCCGTACCCGCTGACCCGTAACGAGAAAAAAAAATACTCCTTCGAGAAATCCAACACATCTAAAAATGCATTCTACCCCATTAACCACCCAGATAATTAAACTTATAAGAGACGAACCAGAGCGCGAGTAACATCGGAATTAGAAGAGACCCCGAAATCGCCGGAAAGGAACCGAGTTCTTCCACGTCCGTTCCTCTCGAAAAAAGATTGTATCTCGTCGAGGCCACGTTCACACGAATCGACGTCATAATTAAGCTCGATTCCGTTTAAAAAAAATGATGATTTAATTCATAATTTAAACGGATTGAATTACTTAATATGAAGTGACGAAAAAATAAATTCTAGATTAGGAGATATTTTAATTCAGATCAGAATTAAATGTAAACTCAGGCTCGATTGTGTCGAGACTATTTCGATTTATTTCTTTAGCGAAAGCAAACGCTAGCCCAAAGAAAAAAAAAACTAGAAAAGGATGGGAAAAGATGTGATAACTGTTCGGGGATTTATTAGATGAAGTCAGGTAGGAAGAAAATTGGCCCTGGAAAAGTTTTCTTTTGAGATTTATTCCCTCGAAAATGTATTCACATGAGCAATCGACGGAAATGTCTCGCTCACGGATCCCCTCGATGAAGATGGGCTACTGGCGTTGCGGGCGTCATGGGCGGTTAAACGGATGGGAAATGAGTGAGAGGTGGATGCGCATAATCCTTACATAGGCTTCCATGGTACACGAGGATAAAAATGCTTTCTCATCAGCGATGCGGTAAAGTTATAAGTAAAATTCCGGGTGCCCAAGGAGCCCCTAGTAAAACAAATTTAAAGCTGACAGGAGGCAATGAAACGGGAACGACGTTTTCGGTTATATATTTTTTTTTTTCTACCCTCTCTGTGTGAACCTCCTTTTTATCTGCATATATGGGTTTGGTAATACGTTTAGTGCTGCTCACGATAGGGAAATTTCTAACCACATCGGAACTAAATAGATGGCGTTTTATTATTACACAATTGATATTGTGTAATATCTAACATTTTTGAAGCCCTGTAGATGGCCCAGTAGATGTAGTGAAGACAATGATCAGAGAAGATGAATCTACAGCTGTCTAATGTGAGCCTTCCTCAAGAAAAGGGTAGACTAACTTGAAGCTAACAAGAGAAGCAGCGTCAAGAAGCTTCAAACGACAGAACTGATCATGATAGGGAAATCTCTAACCACATCGGAACTAAATAGATTCCTTCCTCAAAAAAGGCGTAGACTAACACCATTCAAACGAAACGTTTCCCTCTTAAGTCTCTTTTTGTGTAATATCTATCATTTTTGGCAAAGAACGACAAAGATGAATCTACTTTTCTTCGCAATGGTTCACTCTCCGGTTTGGAGGACCAAATTTTACGTACCCAATACCTCTGATCATCAACAATTCCAACTTCAAACGACAGAAGAGATTCTTTTCCCGAAGAAACTGATGATCAGGTCTGGAGAAGCCCTTTTAACTTTGGTGATGATATGAGCAATGACGAGGCAAAGATACCCAACTAAAATGATAATCAAGACTTCGTTCTTCCATTAGTAATCCCAGGATAATTTTCTATGGAATTTGTAACGTTTTCAAATGAAAAGACAAGACCAAGAAATCATGAAACATTATGTATGTGCAAAATCCCCACTATTTTTCTACCATTTGTCTCTCTCGGCCTCTTCAATGCCTCCATATAGACACAAATGGCTAAATATTTTTCTATTTGCCAATAAAATCTTCAATGGCAAGTTCTTGAACGTCTTCAACTAATTTTGTTTTACCTTCACCACCATTCAGAAACGTTTCCCTCTTAAGTCTATTTTCTTCGCAATGGTTCACTCTCCGGTTTGGAGGACCATAGAATTCCAACTATTCTTTTCCCCTGATGACAGGTCATGCAACAACAATCTCCATTTCTCTCCAATTCTTTCAATATTTTCGGCAATTTTTCAAGATGATGGTTGCTCGAAACGTCGTCCGATTTCAACCGTCATTTTGTCCCTTTTAAACTTTGAAAACTAATATTAGATCCGAGCTTTATTGGAAGCATCAGTCTCGAAAGCTATTGGAAGCATTAGAAGAGCTTTGGCAGCCATTTTTTCAAACAGCCTCGAGGGTCAGCTATTTCAAGATTACGCCACGCTGAAAGGAGCTGTTGACCTTGAAAACAATGCTGAACAATGATTCCGATTTCTTTTTCGGGTTCTTCTTCCTATATATTGTATTGAGACTCTTTAGATAAAATTTATTGGAGTTCGAAAAGAAGTTTCTGATTCACCGAATGTTAATATACCATTTTCCCTTAAATTCAGTTAATTTCACTGAACGATTTTTATCTAATTCCCAACCTAGGCTCTCCACCTTCACTTCGAGTAGATGTACTCTTCGGTGGTGGTGGGTTTGGCTTTGATTTCTTTACAGGATTTCTATCTTCAGGTCCAGAATCTGAATCTGAATTATCTCTCTTGCTTGCCCTATTCTTCGGCATGTTTTTTAAGCGAAATAAAATTAAACACAGTTATTTAACAAGTACTATGGTCTGTAATTGTATCAACATACATAAACGATAACCGACAACAACAGACAAAAACTTTTTCATTCACCTTCAAATGTACAACAATGTGTAACAATATGTTCTACCACCACATCGACCAATTACATTCACCTGAGCCTGCGATAGCTGCAATACCTATATGACTTCTTCACTTGTTGAGCATATGGAAGCAGTTCTACCATCGGCGAATTTGACAAGCCCAGGTTAAAGAATATTTTTTGGTAAATCATGCACGAACATGAGAAATAATATTGGTCATAAAAATGAACCTTGAGGAACACCTGTTGTTGTGGATAAGTCCAGAGTAAACAGTATCTAAAGCCTCAGGACTCTTTAATTGAAATGTATGGGAAATGAGGTTTTGTAAAATGAGCAATAATTGAGGACCTGGTTCCCATCTTAGTAATTGGTTTCACCTTGTCATTGGGGTTTGCTTGGAGTTCTGGTTCTAAACTCTAAGATTGAATTGCAGGGGGTGGGAATTTTGGAATGTAAACCTGTCTCTGCTTAGCATATTAATTTAGCAACTTTCTGCAAACTAGTTTTGGATTCTTATGGCCTAACTGCAGTAAAAGTCATCAAAACCAGACCTCGTAGTTTGTGTGGATTTCTAAGAAATTATTTCTTAACAGATCCTTGAAGTGCAATCGATTGTAATCTTTCGTTACCCTAATTCCACTACAACACAATTCTAAACTCCCAACGTATCATTACAGGCAATACTGCTGCTTTTTATCGTTACACCCCTCTATATTTGTTACACACTAAAAGGTAATTTTCTGGATTAATGCCCAACAGTTTCAAGTGATTACGAACACGATTCCCAACTTGAAAATCTACTAGGGTTATACGCAGCTAGGAGGGCTAAATCCGCACGGATATATTTGTTAACCTGTCAAGGATATTTAAAGTACACCGTACAGTCCAGATAACGACGTACCTAACTTACGCGACCGTACCCCCTTGTATAAAACTTGTAAAATATCAAATCTATGAACGGTGGTGAGCTCAAAAGTTAAACACGCCCTAAATAACTAAATTTACGATGGGATGCCCTAGGATCATCTCGCTACTATCGTGCGTATATCTCTACAGTTTAGACCTGAGGTATTAGGCGTTATCCTGATTTAACTCTTCGGAAGGGCATGCTCCTGTAAAATTTTAGACAAATTTGCAGTCGTGTCCTTGCACAGAACACCAGACAGAATCGGGTCTCCCTTTCTCTCTCACTCTCTCGTTCTATGTTGAGGGTGATTTTTGGGTGGTGGTATGGATTGGCAGCAGAGCCCGCTTCTCCGTCCCGGGACACCACCGCCATTAATCACGTCCCATTCGCTTCGTTCGCATTTACATAGCCCCAGCTTTCGCGTTATCAATTTTTAACCCCCTTTTTCCCCAGTATATCAGCCGAAAGCTACCCCGTAGCTACACGTAGATGCGGTGTTATGAAAACAATAGCCATTGGCGATTTAAAATCGAATGTGTGGGGGAGGATCGTGGAATGGGACGCAAAAAAAAACGAGGTAAAGGTCGTATAATACATTCTCGTTTGACTAATCTATAAATACATGAAGATTTCGTATAAATCCGGTTAAAATTTATTTCCGATATTTTTCACAAAATATTATTTTAACTCACTTTCTATGTAAGCTATAATATGTCTTCGATCTTCCGGATCTTCCAGACAACAATACGGCATATTATTCTTCGGGATGTGTTTTCTGGGATCCTTCAGGTACGTACTCAAATTTTCCGGCGTCCAAATCACCTCGGATTTCTTAAAGGCGTTGCTAAAATGGAATCCCGGCACTGAACCCGCTTCTCTTCCGACGACTCCGTGTAAGTTCGGTCCCATTCCGTGTCCCGCTTTCGCATCTAAGCTGTGACAGCGGGAACACTGTTTCAGGAAGATTTTCTTACCCTTTTCAACATCACCACCTTTCATATCATGTTACCGCATTGATCTATTTCTTAAAATGATTATTTGTAACAAAAAAATTGTCAGATTGATTGACAATCGCTTGACAACTGAATTAAAAGACATTGTACTGTAGATACAGTACCTGTCAATGTACCACTGCCATGTTATTGTGACAGTAACCTGCCAAATTTAAACAATATTATGAAAAATAAAATATTATGACAGCAACAGGTATTAAATTTTAATAAAAAAAAAACAACTGCTTTTACAATTTGACAGCCGTTAATACAACTCCCTCAAAAGTGACAACAATCGAACTGTTAATAAAATATTGAGACTATTAATGGTTTTAAAGTTTGACATTTTCAAACAATACTACAACTACAACAACAATTATACAATTTTACAACTCGTATATACAGGATATCACCTTGAACTACGAAGGAGAAGGTAGTGGACGGTAAAATTAAATGTATCCATTTTAGTATTGTCAACTGTTTGTATGACAGGAATGTCAGTGGTTATGTCAAATTATAAAACTACTTTATAATTTGCACTTTTTCAATTGTGTATTCCATTAGGATAAAGTTTAATACTTCGATAAAGTATTTGACATAACCACTGACATTCCTGTCATATAAAAAGTTGACAATAGTAAAATGGATATATTTAATTTTAACTCCCACCACCCTCTCCTATCAATAGGCTTTCGTAGTTGGAGTTGTTATCCTGTATAACTGTTGCATTTTGTGTGCATTGTGTGCATTTTGACAGCTCCTATAATTGCAATTAAAAAAAAACTACATTTTATACGATCTGTCAGACAGCTGTCAGAAATATTTTGACAGCAATACATATATGAATATTGTTTTACAATTTGACAGGTAGCACAACTGTTTCGACAGTTATAACTATTAATATGGGAAGAAAATTAATAGTTTCACAGAACATTAGTATTTAAAAAGACATTTATAATTTGACAGCTGTCAGAAATATATGTCACAGCAACAACTGTCAATTTTAAATAAAAAGTATGGTTTTTACAATTTGACGGTTATAAAAAGTATTTTGACAGTCGCAACTATCAAAACAATATGGAAGCTAATAATTTGATAGCCCGACCGTTTAAAAAAAAAACAACTTAACTGTACAATTGTAATTTTATAGCTATATGAAAAAAACATTTGCAATTTGATAGCTGTCAAAAATATATGTAGTAACAAAAGCTGTCAAATTTAAATAAGAAGTACAGTGGTTTGTAATTAGAGGGGAAGTAAAGGCTGTCATAATGTTAATTAAACATAATTAAGATGATCCTAAAGTTAGTGAGGTTAGCAGCCAAAGATACCATGTTTTCTACAACGGATAAGACACGTCTTCTTATTTATGTCTTTCGCTAGTGTGATGTTTAACTTGAACCAGTTCTTCAGGGAGGTGGTTGTTTCCTAACCTTGGCTGCTAATGCCACTAACTTTAGGATCATCTTAATTACGTTTAGTTAGTGTTTTGTAATTTGGAAGCTATCAGAAGTACTTTGACAGTTACAACTGTCAAAATCGTAAGACTATTGATGGTTTTGTAGTTTGACATTTTCAAATGAAATTAGATTAGCAGAAATCTTTTTACCGCTTGTATTTAGTGTATTACTATCAAATTTGTAAAAAGTGATTGTAATTCCAATTTGACAGCTGTCAGAGGTATAATGACGTAAGTAACTGTCAAATAATTATGAGAAATCCACTGAACTATCAGAACAGTAACAAAATTAATGGTTTTATAGTTTGAGGTTGCTAAAACTGCAACAGATGCAACTGCAAACAAATAGCTGTCAAACTGTCAAAACTTTACAGTTTGACAGCTGTCAAACAGGTTTTCATGCCCTGCACTGCATTTGACAGTTTCACAGCTGTAAAATACTAGATTTTCAATCTAACAGTTATCAGAAATGTATACGACAGTAATAACTGTCAAATTATAATCACCTTTCAATTCCTGAAAGATTTGCACTTGTAGGTCAGTAAAACAACAATTAATTAAATACCAATTTATTCTAGAACATATAATATTATGTTTTCGTTAAAAAGACTTCTTCAGTGGAATTGAATATAAATATATTATTAGTATTTTGACACATATTAAATGTCAATTTCTTCACAAATACTGTGACAGTAGCAAGTGTCAAATTTTAACTTGAAATATTGTTTTTTGAGTTTTATATATATATACTAAAAGTATTTTGACAGTTTAAATCTGTCAAAATAGTAAGAAAATTCACACTTTTATAGTTTGACGTTTTTAAAATATTTTCAAATTTGTCTCAAAATTGCAAAATATAACTGATTTGACAGCTGTCAAAAAATCTATTGACATTTACACCTGTTGGCACGACAAAAAAAGGAAACTGTTTATATGCCATATTTGCGGTATGAAAGGAGATATGTAGCTGCACAATTTTGGGACAACAAAAAATTTATCTCTTCACACACATCCACTGCACATCCGTTTAGTCGTACGGGGGGGTTGTCTCGGCGTAATCTTCAAACGTGTTAGAATCTCACCAGTTTTGCAGCCGAGATAGGAAGCGTAGAGGATAAACACAGTACAGAAATAAGTGGCCTCGATCAATACGTACTTTACAGCCTACTTCCGGCAGCCGCTACCGGAGAAGCGCACCCCCTCTCCTTCACTCTACTACACCACCAACGCTGAATGCCCAAGAGAGATTCAGCAGCAGCAATTTGCCATCAACGATGTCGACGACAACGAAAACAACGCTTGGATGTATGTGCTTCAAGGATATATAGAACTCGGTCTATGCTTGCCACCCCCTTGAAGACGATGCCGCCTCTAGCTGAGATGATGTGGGTTCTTTCGGCCTACCGAGATTTATTTATTCAAAATTATAATGTCGCCTGTCATGTCAATGCAAATTAGAACAACAAAAATGTAGGACGATTTCGCCCGATGGTACCCTTTGGCATTAAGTTATAAAATCGATGCGGGCTTAATTGTTGACAGTTCGCGTGCCAAGTTGTAGCGGTCTAGTTTATTAGCGTGAATACATCAAATCTAATACACAAATGATGCATATTTAAGTAGGTACGAATCACTGGGTAATTTGCATATTGATCCGTTTAATGCCGATATAACGTTTTGTGTATTAGTTCTGCCTATCCAGTGTAAAGATTAATTTGAAAAACATTGTTTCGAACAGCGTAATTGTTGAATTGGTTATTACGACTCTCGGGACCAGTTGTAAGCGTTATTGTTGACAAGATCTTTTAATTCCGGATATATTTCCACTTGTCAGGTCAAATAAAAACTGGAATTAATTAAAAATCAATTTATTCCAGAACGAGAGCTGATAAATAAAGAACTGTCGTCTTTGACGCAATGATTCTGACAGCTGTCAAACAAACAGTTGCTTTTTTATCGTTTCAAGAAGTGTAAATGTCAGATTTGCGACAGGTTTGGCTGTCATATCGATTAGATTTTACAATTTAGAGTGTCGTTGGTATTGAAAATAAAATCAACAGGTGTACACGTCGTACTTTCTTACTATTTAAATAGCTTGAAGCTGTCAAAATATTTCTGATGTCTGTCCAATTGCAAAAGCAGTATTTTTAGATTAAACTTGACAATTTTTCCGACAGCTTGTAAATTGCTGCTATAGTATTTTCTTTAATAAATTGGTGGCTGTCAAAATACATGTAGCAGTAGCATTTTGACAGTTATAACCGTCAAAATGCTACTTCCAACAATTATCTAATCGAAAAACAGTACTTTATGATCGCACACTTCTGACAACTGCTAGATTGCAAATCTAGTATGTTATTGTAACTGTCAAACCATAGAAACAGTTTCTTTTTCTTTTGTAATTTGAACAGGTGTCAAATGTCAATATATTTTCGACATTTTTTTGCTATTTTGACAGCTTTAAATTGTCAAAATACTTCTGATGTCTACAAAATTGTAAAAGTATTATTTTTAGTTTAACATTAGTAATAACTGACAGGCTATTACTGTCATAATATTACACAGAGATTCGAAATTAGAAATATATATAAATATATTTATAGGGTTGACAATTGTAGTTGTCAAAATTTTGCGATTAAATTTGACTTTTATCACTGTCACATACTTCTGACAATCCTTAGATTGCAAATCTAATGTTTTTTTGCAGATGTGAAGTTCTCAAATGCAGTGCAGATCATGGAAAATTGTTTGATAGTTATAACCGTCAAAATGATACTTCCAACAATTATCTAATCGAAAAACAGTACTTTATGATCGCACACTTCTGACAATTGCTAGATTGCAAATCTAGTATGTTTTTGTAACTGTCAAACCATAGAAACAGTTACTTTTTTTTTGTAATTTCAACAGGTGTAAATGTCAATATATTTTCGACAATTTTTTGCTATTTTGACAGCTTTAAACTGTCAAAATACTTCTGATGTCTACAAAATTGTAAAAGTAGTATTTTTAGTTTAACATTAGTAATAACTGATAAACTGAAATATATATAAATATATTTACAGGGTTGACAATTGTAGTTGTCAAAATTTTGCGATTAAATTTGACTTTTATCACTGTCACACACTTCTGACAATCCCTAGATTGCAAATCTAATGTTTTTTGCAAATGTGGAGTTCTCAAATTCAGTGCAGATCATGGAAAATTGTTTGACAGCTGTCAACTTTTAACTTTAGTAATAACTGACAGGCTATTACTGTCATAATATTACTCAGAGATTCGAAATTACAAATATATATAAATATACAGGGTGTGGCATCTTTCTGAGATCGGCCGATTGTGACTTTTCTATTTATTTTATGGAAAAATGTAAATTCTTAGTAAAAGATGTCTAGAATGAAGTTCTTTATAGCAAGAACTTATATACAGGGTGTCCAGTTTTATCTGTACGATAGATTACTTTGTTTTTAAAATGGAACACCGTATATATATTGTATTTTTGAATTCTTTGATGTAATATAAAGTAATTTTAATTAACATACGCCAACAGTCTTCGAGATATTTAGTTTCGAAAGGAAGAAAATGAATTTACTCAGAGTACTTAAAAAATTAATCTAGCCTTTCCTAATAATCGTTTTGAAATAAATCGTGGCTCTTATTATAATGATACCTCAAGCTTTATTTTTCATATTAAACATTCATATTTAAGTAATTTTATACAAAAATCTAAAATTTGATCAAAGTAGGCTGTTCTACTGGAGTGTTATGGTTCTTCTTTGAAGTTTTATTCTTCGATGGGGGCTGGCTACGTATGGGAAGTCCAAAAATATTATACTACTTAATTGTCTTTCCACATTAGAGTCCTTTACGAGCACATTACGCATTCGAAATTGGAATAGACCGACCCTGGAAACGAATTAGAAAATTACCCATTCTCGCAATATAAATTGCGCTGATCCCCTAGAGCGTTTTAAACAGGCATAAACCCATCCGCAGATATAAAATAACCTACACAATATTCTCACATATATGCATATCCCGGTGAGTTATATAGGATATAGCCGCGTGTACATCCTGAGCCCTGCACAGTTTATTTACGATATAGTATACACCCTCGAAAATAACCAGTAGCAGCAAATACAGCTTTCGTTCCGGTTCGGGTTAATGCGAAAGCAACGAAGCGCGCAATTAAAATGAGAAACTAATGAGAATGTAAATACAGGGCTTGCTGGCTGGATGCAGAATAGTACCTATACCATCGCAATACACGTTCTCTCGCTCTCTTTCTCTCGCGGAATCCACGGAAAATTTATTTGTCTGAATATTATCTTGCGGATAATAGGAAACAGTCCGTTACAATGAGGGGCCTTCATTCAGAAGCTTCCACTCAGGGATCGGAACTATTTATGACCAGGTTGTATTTCACTTTGAGAACTGTCGACATGTTACATGTACTGGGCGGTAGTACACATTTGCATTCAGCAGTAATTGTTCGCGGGCAAAAAAAAGAACATGGAAGAAAGAAAACGTAATTATAATTCCAACTTGTCCTGCGAAGTTGATATTCAGAAACGGTTCCTAATTACGAAAATAACACGATCACATTTTACAATTTACTAACGTGATTCTACGGGTACGATGTTATATACTTAATCTAACGTTGGGATAAATCGGTTAGATGAAACCGTTTACGGTATATCCAAGTCGATTCAGTTGTTATGCCACTCTCTCTCTCTCCTTCTCTGCGGATGTGGAACTTTAGTAATTAGCAGATTTTGTTTCGCGAATTAAGGGACCCAACGATATTAACTATTAACTTGACTGTATAAATTGCTGTAGTGTTCTAAACGTTGCTTGCCTGCCGTGCATTGTGAAGTTTCGGTATTCTGTGATTTCCGTTTCTCACCCGTTCTTAAATGCCTGTTATGCTTATTGGTTTATTATCTCTCTCTCTCTCTCTCTCTCGGTGGTTTATTAATATCCATGTTGTGTGTCTTATATGTGTCTGTTTTATAAAATAGGTTGTTTCACTATTTTTGTCCACCCTGTATAGAGTTAAACACTCATTTGGTGGCATATACGCTTTTATAAACGTTGGATATACAGGGTCATTCACAGAACTGGGGTTCGTTAGAACTTTTTGATGGGTATTCTTGAAATTCAACATTTCAGAAAACTTGTAGTTATTTATAACCATTTCCGGTTTACCGGAAGTGGTAGGTATATTTGCATCTATGTTTAAACACCATACTCACCGACTCATAGATAAACAATGAATATAGTGTCAGTATCCCCTGAGAAACAAAAAGAGGCAGACAGTGGGCTCTGTTGTCCTCGCCGCCAATCACCCTCACGGCCCTCTGGTGTAATTTTAGAATTTCAGATAAATTGGTCGCCGCGAGACTCAAATAGTGCCCCAAGATTTTGTTTTATGATTCTTAGGGCATAGCAGGCTGATGACAAGCTCCTCGACAACAGCTGAACATTCTCGGTCCACCCCAAGCCAGTATCCACGGTAACACCCAAGAATTTATCATTAGTCGAGGGGGACAAAAGATTGTTATCAATCACGATATTGAGGTTGGTACGTCGTTTGTAAATTAACAATTTAGTTTTGCTAGCGTTGAGAATAATATCATTAGCTTTAAACCGCTCGCAAACTCTAGAGATGTCGGCGTTGATTTGTTCTTCCAAATCGTCACATTCCGAAGCATGCCAAGTCAGAGAATCGTGTTAGACTGACGAGCCACATGTACCAGGTTGTTAATAAATATTAAAAATAACGTAGGTCCAAGCACCGAGTCCTGCGGCACCCCCAACCCGCAGCGTTACAAATTGGCGGCGATTCGCCAAATATGAGCGGAACTAGTCGTTTACTTTTCCCCTAAAAGAAGTGAATGGGGGGAACACAATCAAATGCTTTAGATAAGTCAAGCAAAACACAGTGGCCGTTATTTGTTTTTGGTTGATTTTCTCGAAGACGTGATACAGAAAGTTAAAAAGAGAGAGTGTCACTAGTTGACACTCCTAAAGCCGTACTGACAGCAAGAAAGCAAACCTTCAGCCTCCAAAAATCTTCTAACTCTCAGGTCAATAACCTTCTCATATATCTTTGACAGGGTTGAGAGAACAGAGATAGGTCTATAACCCGATAATGTGAAACCATTTCCACCCTTATGTATTGGCGTGATTCTTGCGAGCTTTAGACAAGATGGAAAAACAGAGTTTAGAAATGAAAGATTAATTAACTCAACCAGGAAATTTAGAGCTTGGGGTGGGTAGATTCGCTAATCACTGTTTTTAAGGTATGTTTATATTTTTTATAATATTGACTAAATCTTTTATTTTTAATTGATATTTTAATGGCCTTTGTTAACCAGTGCTTTTTGGAGTTTTTATTGTTTATTTCCTGAAGACTCCATGCATTTTTGTAGTGTCAAGAATACATTATCTAATTTTTCTTTAGTTAATGTGTCAAAGGCATTTTCAACACATCCAGAGTTTTTGGCGATGCTTGGTGCTGCAAAGACTGAATAGCATTGAAGGAACCAAGAACTAAAACATTCAAATCAGGACTATCAGCTCTTGATCCTTCTACAAGCAATTCTGCATCGTTGTCACAAAAATGCTGTTTTGCTTTAGCTTGTTGAACGTAAATTGTTTTGTATTTTACGCCCTTTCGAAAATTTGGATCTAATGGCTGGTAAAAGGTTATCGATAATCATCTTTTTGCATTCTGCTGCGTTAATAGATTCGATGTTTTTGGTCACCATTGTTCTTCTTCCCCGATTCTTGCTGGTTCTTTTTTATGCTTCTTCCAGACATCATGCTGGAAGTATGAGCTTTTAGCTTGCGATAAGTAAAACCACTTTTCGTTTATATGTACAGTCTGTTCCAAAATTAATGTCGCTCACAAGGCTAAACAAACCCATAAAAATGATGTTTCCCATAATCCAATACGATTTTTCGTTAGTGAATACTAATGCTAATTGTGAATGCGGTGCAAACCAAATATCGATTAAACTGCATGCATCTAATTTGCATTAGCAGTTATAACGTGTTTTTCGGCACAGGGGGTGACATTAATTTTGGAACAGACTGTACGTAGTCGTAGGGGAGAGTGGGGCACACAGAACCGCCGGGGTACAGAGGACTTCCTAGATATTTTTGGTGTAATTGCTGCCATCTCTTTGATACTTCTCTATATTGTACCTACCACATCATTTTATCATGCTGCAGTCAGATTTGTCGGTTAAATCAACGCTTACAGTTACAGTGCGAAAGAAACTGTTTTATAAGCTAAGGCTTGTGCAATTTTCTTGTTATTATATCCCCTAAAGCGGTTGATGATATTTAATTTGTGTTTATTCACTGCAGGCATTTAAAACTGCTATTCATAAGGTTTCAAGAGACCATAATAATTTAGAATTGTGAATGAACTAATCTATAAAAATTTATTTAACAGTTGGAAATGTACATTTGAGGCAGAGGGGACCGACATATGGTCCTCTGTGGCCCATGGATGGATTCAGTGCCCAGAATGTCACTACTGGGGCCACGATATGTGTGCAGGTGCATCAGAAAATGATAAGTTCGTATGCGTAAATTGTGACGAAAGCCCACCATGCTCTTCAACTTTTATCTTAATAACATTTTCTCATTTCTCTTATAATACAGGAGTAATTGGACTTCCTCGCACTAATGCCCCACCCTGTATAAATGCTCCCTATAATGCAACCGAGTGTACAGGGTGGGCAAATAAACGAGGTAAGCGACTGTATCTCAGAAACTAATGATCGTAGAGAGTTACGGTAAAAAATTTTATAAGTAAAGTGGGCAAGGGAAAATGCTGGAAATTATTTTCAAGTTTCCAAGATGGCCGCAAGTGGACGTTTCCACCATTTTGAATTGCATAAAGTTTTAATGTTAACTTAAAGTCAAACATTTTTTGTAAAAACAATTTTTCTCTATCTTTGGAAATAAAGTGGTGGGGGGTATTTGAATGTTGTTTTAAATAAATGCCTGTAACTTCGAAACGGCTTAATGGATTTTGATAAATTTGGTATCATTGAAAAGAGCATTTCTTGGGCTTTTAGATTTCTTACAATCATGACAGTTGTGACCTACATGGCCGCCGATAGAGGGCGTTATTCTATATTATATCCAAAATATTGGCTTTTCTCAAAAAATTTAAATGCGATGATATGACTTTTTTAGACTAGAAAATAGACAAATGACCAACCAATAAGCCTGCGTAATCCGCATCTTAATATCTTTTTCCTAACTCAAATTATTAAAATAAATACTAAACCAGGAAAATTCATATATCCCCATTTAAAAATGCATCGCTTGCTTTCGATAGAAAGGCAAGTAGTAGGTCATGGAAATAAAAGACAAATTCCTCTTTAAAATATTTGATTTTGAAAAAGATTAATGCCTTCTGTGTTCAAATTGCCTTCCGTCATATTCCACACATTTTTTCAGTCTTTCTTGAGTCGACAGAACCGCAGCCTCGATTTCTGCCGCTGATTGTTGACGAATTGAGTTTCGAATTCTGTTTTCCATAGCCATTCGTGTTGTTGGTGGAGTTTGAAAAACAATGTCTTTTAAACGTCCCCACAAGTAAAAATCAAGACATGTCAAGCCGGGAGATCTTGCCGGCTCAGGAAATAGGCTTCCCCTTCCTATCCAGCGTTCTCGAAAGGTCCCGTTAATACAGTTTCGGACATTAATTGAATAATGTGCCGGACAACCATCTAATTGCAGAAACATAGTTCTCCTAGTTGCGAGTGGCACATCCTCCAACAAAATTGGCAAGTCGTTGATCAAAAATTCTAAGAAGCGGTTACCAGTTAAAGCTTAATCAAAAAAATAAGGTCCAATAATTCTGTCCCCAATGATACCGCACCACGCATTTAGACTCCAGCGTCCTTGGTGCTGCACATCTCTTAACCAATGCGGATTTTCAACGGACCAATAATGCATGTTATGACGATTTACTCTACCATCACTAGTAAAGGTAGCCTCGTCGGTCCAGAGAATTTCCGTTAAGAAATTTCTGTTTTCCTCAAGCCATCCATTGACAATAATTTAGTCTATTATCGAAACCTTGTTCATTTAGCGCCTGGTGCATGGTGTCAGGTATTGTCTTGGAGCTATAGCTGCATTTTGAAAACACTCGAAATAAATCGCAATCATGTCAACGGCTTCATTATTTGTGAGAGGCATTTTGATTAAAAAGTACTCAAATTATACGCAATCAATAATATTGGGCTGCGTGTGACAAAAGTTTGACGTTAATTGGCAATATTTTTGTTAGGAGATTGTCGTGTCCATGGCCTACTACTTGCCTTCTTATCGAAAGCAAACGATGCATTTTTAAATGGGGATATATGAATTTTCCTGGTTTAGTATTTTTTTTTTAATAATTTGAGTTAGGAAAAAGATATTCAGATGCGGCTTGCGCAGGCTTATTGGTTGATCATTTGTCTATTTTCTAGTCTAAAAAAAATCATATCATCGCATTTAAATTTTTTGAGAAAATCCAATATTTTGATGAATATATCGAATAACGCCCTCTATCGGCGGCCGTGTAGGTCACAACTGTCACGATTAGAAGAAACCTAAACGCCCAAGAAATGCTCTTTTCAATGATACCAAATTTATCCAAATCCATTAAGCCGTTTCGAAGTTACAGGCATTTATTTAAAACAACATTCAAATACCCCCACCACTTTATTTCGAAAGATAGAGAAAAATTGTTTTTACAAAAAATGTTTGACTTTAAGTTAACATTAAAACGCAAATACTTTTTTGTTATATTGATTGGAGAAAATCGCGAGAAATGTAACTTTATGTAATTCAAGATGGTGGAAACGCCCACTGGCGGCCATCTTGGAAACTTGAAAATAATTTCCAGCATTTTCCCTTGCCCACTTTACCCATAAAATTTTTTACCGTAACTCTCTACGATCATTAGTTTCTGAGATACAGCCGCTTACCTCGCTTATTTGCCCACCCTGTACATACATGGGGGTAGATGTTGGAGATCGTGGAGATCGTTCGTATAAATCAGAAATAATGTTAACAGATTTGTTACTACTTCCTTCTAACGTCATCTTGTTCAGCATTCAACGTTACTTTTGTTACTCTTCCCGATAAATACGAACACAATACATCGTAGGTCACTCCACGAATACCAATTCTTTGTAGCTTGTTTAATAAAACATCATGATTTAACGGTATCAAAAGCTTTTGACAGGTCAAAAAATAAACCAGCAACAACGTTTCCATCATCCAGACCCTCATATATTCTACTTAAAGCATTATAAATAGCATTATTAGCCCACTTGCTACGGGTGTTCCATTTAAAAAAAGTGATTTTCATCGATGTGAACTTGGTTGAAATGAACGTTAATTTTGGACGACGCTGTATAAATTATGATAAATTTCAGGACGTAAATTTGATGTATGCTATTTCGGCTAATAACATTATTAAATATTAGATCTAAATAACTCAAAATTTTTATACAGAACTGTATGCCCGATACAAACAAAAAAATCATAAAAAATATACCATGCTATTTAAATTGAGAAAGTTGGCGTCACCTTCCGGTAAACCGGAAGTGGTACAATGACGCAAATAATTTTCCTGATGAGTGCAGATGACACAAATTTTCAGAAATGTTGAATTTCAACAACATCAGAAGTTCTAACGAACCAGTTCCGTGAATGACCCTATATTTGTGTGGTGTCACTCTCGTTCAAGCTTGTAATAGAAAAATTTGCAAGAAATGAGTCTATCTACTTCGATCAAAACCATCTTCCATGATTTCTTATTAATAAAGGCTATTAATATTAAAATATTCGACCTCAGGCTTTCGGCATCAACCCCGTAGGAGCTTGCCTAAATATTATCACAGCCGCATTTCTCACGCCTCGAACGCTGAAATAATAACGCGCAAGGAATGCGCTGGGCGCCGCCAGAATGATTAACATCATTGTCGCGCGTATGCGACCTGAAATTTTCACCGTTTCACTGACACCCCTCAAAATATCCAGAACTCCATTCCCATTCTACGAGGAGACCGGGAGCAGGAGAGACGAGCGATGGAAAGGTTCGTTAACATAGAAATATCGGACCGACATGAAGTGTCGATTCCATCCGTTGTCGAAACCATTAGAAGGGCCCCGCATGGTTGATGTACGTGTTTTGCTATTTCTTTTTTTTTCTCTCATTTTTCGAACATACTGTTGGTGTGGTAGGTACCCATCGTTAACAGTTGAAAAGGTGTTTTTCTCTCTCTCTCGTTTTATTCGCGTTTTCCCCACACGGTCGAATTGAAGCTATGCTAATGGGAATGTCCTCGATTTTACGGTTCGACTCCTTCTATGAGGTTTAACCCCCATGAAATCTGTTTGAATCTCGTTGAAAAGTATTTGTTCGGACGGGTGTAAGTCGATTGCGAAAAATTCTCAGTCCTTTACTGAATACTTGTCGTCCATCTAAACTTTTCGTTTGATATAACCTTCGTTTCGTCTAAATAATTAATTGCCCGATTTTGACGACTCCTCAGACTCCTTCAGAAGCTTCAAAAGCTGGTCTTTTCAACTCTTTTATTTCTATTTTTATATCTCGATTTATCAAAACATGCATTTAAAGTAGTGGATTGTATTTCTCTAGTAGGATGTAATGTTCCTGTAGTGGAAGTAAATGGTCCTGAAGATGATACCACTTCTTCCGAAAAAGTAACTGCTGCATCGAGAGAATGAATCTCCGTAGCTGCATTTGTAATTTCTGTTCCACTTGTTAAGCTATCTCTTTGAGATGATGTATCTTCCAAAAATTCAAATTTTTGGTGATGCTGTTGCTCCTGTTGTCGACTATTCAAGTACTCAGCGCCAATGCAGTTGGTAGAAAAACGTCTTCAACTGTCTTGTCAATATTTACATCAAGAATTGAATCTTTCTGCTGGTGTCATTGATTCAAAATTCAAGTTTGGGCATTATTTTCGTGAGAGAATTTTTTGTAGAACTACTATTTTTGATCTGAACGATCTGAGACAAAAGCCTACTAATTAAATCGAAGAAATTAATGATACATCTTGGAGACATTATTTAATAAATAAACTTTTCTTTATTTGTTCTTCTATTGTTTCAACTAGACGTTGTAGGATTTTTTTTCAATTAATATTTGGTGAAATCACGCTTCAAACACATCAGCATTCATTTCTTCATGATAATCAGTTGTCTTTTTCTCCTCTTATCTTGCTTTACTTGCGAGATTGTTTTTACACTTTGACAGCTGTCAGAACAGTTTAACGAGCACGCTACTCAAAATTTAAAAAATAGCTAAAACTAACTCACACAATTTTATAGCTACAGCTGTCGAAATTGTAAGACTGTTGATGGTTTTATAGTTTGACATTTCCAAATAAAACTAGACTACTTGACAGAAATCTTTTTACCGCTTGTATATATAACGGTTGCATATATTTTGATAGCTACCACTGTCAAATTTGAGGAAAATTATTGTATTTCCAATTTGACAGCTGTCAGACGTATTGTGACATTAATAACTGTTCAATAATCAGAATAATAACAAAATTACTGGTTTCATAATTTGAGGTTGTCAAACAAAACTACAACAGATGCGGCTGTAAGAAATTATAAGAAATTTTTGCAGTTTGACAGCTGTCACAACAATTTTTCATAAGCCGCACTGCATTTGACAATTTCACAACTGCAAAAAAAATATTAGATTTGTGATCCAGCGATTGTCAAAAGTGTATGTGATAGTGATAACTGTCAAATTTAATCGCAAAATTTTGACAGCTACAGTTGTCAACTCTGTAAATATATTTATAACCACTCCATGTGGCATTCCATATGCCTATCGTCAGATATCAAGAAGCTGCTGGCTGTTGTTAAGTCTAACACAGAGGCTATCAACGTTTGCGCTGCACGAATAGTAAGCAAGCATGTCTTTCTGATGACGTTTTACGGTAAAAAAGGCACTTGCATAGGATTTGCGTTGGTCGAGACACGTTGACCGTAAAGATATCCGCTTCCATAAGTGAGGAGCGAATCATTATTGGCAGCCTATTAAGTTATGTCTGATTTAATGTTGGTCGAGAAACGTTGCCGAGTTTGCAGGGTACAAACATTCTTTCTTTTCCAAGGCTCCGCGTTGGTCGAGACACGTTGACAGCAAGGATATCCGCTGTCATAAGTGATGAGCGAATCATTATTGCCGGCCTATAGAGTTATGTCTAATTGAATGTTGGTCGAGAAACGTTGCCCATAATGTCGTCGCTACAAACATTCTCTCCTCCTACACTCTTAACTTTCTAAGGCTTGGAGTTGGTCGAGAAACATTGTCATCGATATTATGCGCTTGTATAAGCGATGAAAAAGTTGTTATAGCCGCTCTGTAAGGTTACATCTGATTTAATGTTGGTCGACAAACGTTGCCGGTGATGTTGTCAGTTTCTGTATGTGACGGGTGAATTATTATTGACGACTTGTCCACTTTTATAGATGGCACGCAAATTATTGTCAACATAAAAACATTTTTTCCTCACGTCTTCCCTTACTAAGACTTCTTGTTGGTCGAAACAAGCTGACAATGAAGTTATGCGTTTGAATAAGTGACGGACGAATTATTATTGCCAGCCTATAGGGTTATATTAAATTTAATGTTAGTCGAAACAATTTGACAGTGAAGTTATCCGCTTTTATAGGTGCCAGCCGAATTATTATTGCCGGTCTAGAGGATTATTCTTAATTTAATGTTGGTCGATACACGTTGACAGTGATGTCCACTTTTATACGTGAAACGAAAAATTATTGTTGCCAGTATATAGAATGAAAACATTCTTCCTTATATCTGCACGTCCTCCCCTAAGTCATCGTGTTGGTCGATAAACGTTGACGATGAAATTGTCCACTTCGATAAATGACGGGCGAATTATTATTGCCAGCCTATAGAGGTATATCAGATTTAATGTCGGACGAATAGGTATCAGTCGAATTGTTACCGGTTCATAGGATTATTCTTAATTTCATGTTGGTCGATACACGTTGACAGTGAAGTTGTCCGCTTTTATACATGAAAGGAAAAATTATTGTTGCCAACCTGTTGCCACCGTATAAAATGAAAACATTCTTCTTTATATCTGCTTCCCTTCCTAAGGTTTCGTGTTGGTCGATAAACGTTGACGGTGAAATTGTCCACTTCTATAAATGACGAGCGAATTATAATTGCCAGCCTGTTTATAGGATTATTCTTAACTTCATGTTGGTAGATACACGTCGACAGTGAAGTTGTCCGCTTGTATACGTGAAGGGAGAAATTATTGTTGTCAGCCTATAGAATGAAAACATCCTCCTATCTTGTTCCCTTCCTAAGGCTTCGTGTTGGTCGATACACGTTGACGGTGAAATTGTCCATTTTTATAGATTGTTACCGGTTTATAGGATTATCCTGTAAGCTAATGTTGGGTGATACACGTTGACAGTGAATGAAAATATTCTTCCTCCTCTTTTCTCCCTTTTCTAAAGCTTCGTGTTGGTCGAAATACGTCGATGGATTACCGGTTATTTCTCGAAGTGTTCGACATATTTCACACCTTGTACACACGCAGCGTTGTATCAAAAGAAAAGATAAGTTTCAAGTTTAGTTAAATAGTGACGAACAGATGAAGATAAAAGATAAATTTTCCCTAAAGAAAAAATACATATCTCAGCATCTCAATCTCGAAAGCGAAACAGCTTATTCGTATCGTGCACCATCTCCCATAATTCGTTCCTGAAAGATATCTAGAAAAGTTTTTCCCCCGCAAAAGATTAAAATTAGATTCGCAGGAATATTTATTCGAATAAACAGGCGGCAAATATTTGCCCATATTTATCAGAATTACGTAATTGAAAAAGTTTTATGCGTCCCAGAAGGCCGAGTAAAGCGCCGGATAAAAATTACATTACACGACATACTCCTCCTGTACAACCGCCGCTTCCTCGATTTGACTGTATAGGGTGGTTCGTTGGGTTAATGCTGGTTGCCGTGGTAGGGGGCGATGCTGTTAAATTGCTCGAGTCATCTGATTTCCAGTTGAAATTCCGACAGTGTAAACAGAATATTTCACTTGATGCGCCTCCTATCGTACGGACGGTTGGAACGTTGTTTACCAAGGTTTTATTTTGTAGTCGAATGCGGAGGAGAGGCTCTCTTTCACTCTTTGTCGTGGACTAAGCAAGATTCTCGAACTGGGAGGATCTGTGTGTATTGACATAAACGTTGGGTTTCTTTTCTGGATTCATATCGAGGCAAATATATATAAAATATAATGCTGTGTAGTTACCAGTATTCAGTTATAATTTTAAGCTTAATAAATGAATCACATATTTGCGCTGGCTCCCTTTTAAATTTTACTACCTAATATACAGCGATTCATCAAATCTACAAACGATGATTCGGACGTTTGAATCCTATTGTTTAAATTTTATTATCATTATTACCATCATGCGATTATACGTGCTTATATATTTATGTGGATGTAGCAGCTGAATTAGTAGTACATATTTGCCTTTATTGTCGTTATACAGGACGCTATCGAAGCTATGTATGTACAATTATTAAAATATGGGACCGGAATAATTAATACGGGTAATAATTTAATTTGACTAGGCGACATTCGACAACGATTTTAATTGTAAATCGTATGAAATATGCGTCGTAGCATACCATGTACACATTGTTGAAATAACAAATAATCCATTAATGCGAGAAATACGGATCTAGCGTGTGTGTGTGTGCTAGATATAATTTACCCTAGCATCGTCATCAGCGAGATTGCGCTTTTTCATGTTTGTTGTGTTTGCATTTTATCGCGATAATTTATGTATATCGAGTAATTTTGCGGTGAGAGTAGCCATCATAGCCCCTCCCCTCTCCCACCCCCCAACACAATCTTTCAATATTGAAATTGAATCTTGTCCACTTTTCTTTTGCTTTTCCTCTTTTGTCAATTGCTTTTCAAAATGTGTCTAATGCTTTTCCCATGATTCTGTACTAGTAGGTCAATGAAATTCCTTATTTGTCAATTGTGTTTCCGTATTTGTCAATTGAGTTTCGCAAACATTTTACATGCTTAAATATTTGGTGTATTGATATGGATATCAATGGTCACAGGAGAAGAAATGCCAAAATAAGAAATGAAGAACCGTGGACATGGAACTCGAGATGCCCCTGTCCGACAACCTCTCCGAGAGCGATTATGCTCAAACGTTGAGCTCCGATACATCCTTCGGATCAATCGACTCGATAGTTGAAGCAGTCAATTCCAACCTGGATAATGTCTACAAAAAGAGACCACCTTCGCCAATTTCGCCCTCTGAAATCGAAATCGTAGCCCAAATACACTCAACCCCGGGCAAGAAAACAAAACCACCAGGCTCCCAAGAAAGAGACGCAACGAGGGTTAAAGCAACCCCTAAAAGAAGAAAGGCCCAGATAAAGTTGAAGTAATGTCGCAGCAACCTGCTGCCTTCGTAGCCATGGAATCACCGGCCCTTCCCACAGCCACCGAAGATAGCCAGAACACTGAAAACAACCCCAAGGTCATAACAGAGAAGATTCTCCCTATAGCGTGATCAGGGGCAAGTCTAAATGGAGCGGCGTTTGCTCAGAGCTCCGCCGATCAAAGATCAACTTCTCCAGAGCGCAGAACTCTAGGAATTAGAGTGTATCCATCCAAAATAGAGGACTTTCGAGCCCTCTCAAATTACCTCCGAAAAGCCGATATACCGTTCCATACACACCAACTTCCCTCAGAAAAGATACTGAACGTAGTCCCCAACCAAAATCACTGAGAAAGAGATTCACGAAGACCTCGTGGATCAAGAATTTTCACAGGAAAAGGTCATCCGAATGACGAAACCAAGAAGCAAAGCGCCAATGCTGCTCGTGTTGGTGAAACTAGACAAACCACAAAAATCCATCTGTCATATTCGAGAAGTCCTTTCACTGAGCATTACAGTGGAATCCCTGAAAGTGAAGTCGGCAATTGGACAATGCTTTCGTTACCAGAAGTTTGGACACGCGCAGTCCCGCTGCACTGCTTCTCGACGGTGCGTCGTCTGTGAGGAAGAACACTCCCCGGGAGAATGCCAACGCCCCAAATCTGACTCTCCTACATGCGTCAACTGCAGCGGAAACCACCCAACCCACAAGGGGTGTTCTCACTACCCAAAGCCAAAATCCAACCTCCTAGATGCCACCAAACCTCTTCCTACCCGCAGCTACGCACAAGCTCTAACAACCAACCCCCAGACAAGCCCCAGCCCTCCCCCTAGATTCTTCAATGAAATACGTACTTTAGCCATTAATTTTTTGAATAGTGATTCCACTGTGAAAAATCTTGCACAACAAATTTCGGTTTTACCTGATACCGTCAGAAAAATGTATGCGAGCTATAGGAGGACTAATAATGTTACTGGACATCGACAGCCAAAATCATCTTTAGCTCAGAAAGAACAAATTTGCGACTGGATTGATGAGGACTGCTCCATTACTCTGTGTCAGTTGAAAGGAAAATATTTAAACGAATGGTCACTTCTTCAACAAATATCATTGTCGACGATTGATAGAGCCCTTAAAAGCTTTCACTACTCTTTTTAAAAGAACATCATTTGTTCCTGAAAGAAGAAATATACCAGAAATAATTCAATCTCGTTTTGATTATAGTGAACTCAAGAGTTTCCGATGGAAAGTCTATTGAAAATACTCGAGCATCAAAAATAAAAGCCCAATCAATTTCGGAATTTCTTCCAATATTAATTAACCATTTACATCAGGAGTGTGTAGAAGGAGCACATCTTATTATGGACAACGTTAGATTCCATCGAAATTATGAAGTATTGGCTGTATATTCCTGGTCGTCCTGCTGGGTGGCATGCTGAGTCTGCGAACGTTTCCGTCCATCTGGAAACAGGTCGATATCGTTATAAAGTCGATAAGTCTTCTGCCCAATTTATCCAAAATTGTCATCATTGAGGGAAATCATCTGTCTGATGAGCAATTCGGCTTTCGCAGTGGCTTATCGACAGACTTCCAGCTCCTCTGACTGACGCAAAAAGTGCAGAATGCGCTGGTGGCGCGCTTGGCATTAAGTTTCAGGTAATTTGATGAGAACCAGCTGTCAAATGTTGCAAAATTTCTCTCCACGATATTGGTTAGTGTAGATCCTGCCCCCGCCTGTGCCAGAGAAAAGGAGTCATCTGCAAATAGGATGGTGTGTTCCTTGGACACAGATAGTAAGTCATTTATATAGAGCAAGAAGAGAAACGGTCCCAAAATAGAACCTTGAGGCACTCCTTCCACTCCGATATAACTTCTTTTCCGGTATCTTCATATGCCAAGATGCACTGCTTTCTCCCTGATAAATACGATCTTATCCAACTAACAGGTGTGCCCCTGTATCCTCCCTCCTTCCCCCCATGGTGAACACAATCGAAGGCTCTTGATAAATCCATAAACAGACACGCTATCTTCTCCTTTTTGTTGAATCCTAGTACCACTTCATGAAGGAACTTCATGAAGCAACGTTGTCGATTTATTTCTTGTGTATCCGTTTTGATTTTCAGTTAGAAGGTTCTCTTTTTGTATAAATTTCTCGATTCTTTCGTGGACTAGTTTTTCAATTAATTATTTCCTCTGTTATCCGTTTCTTCTTTCTTTTTCGCGTCATAAATGTTTCCCTTTTTGTGTTCCCATTAATACTACTCACCACTATGTCCATAAATCTGTTGTAGCTTTGGGACAAATGGAAATATTTATATTTCCCATCTTGAAATAGAGGTATCATCCCACCAATTTCATCGATACAAGAGAAAATCCAGGGATCTACGTCTGCTGTAGACAGTGACGGCTTCACCGACAGCAAAAACGTAGTCAAAACGATATCCGCATCGAAACTACACGTACAGCATTTACGCCGCTCGGAGGCACTTTCAGTGCATGTGTGTATGTGTACACATAATACGCAGCGATGTTTTAAAGCCAAGTTCTGAATAGGTCGACACCGCGCTCTAAAATACCGTAGCTGCTCGTGTGTGCCCTTTATGGAGCCCTAATCATAACCGGTGTAACTGCAGGCCCCCTTGCGCGCCAGTCGAAAGCGTATATAGCGCAAGTTTTGCATAACTGCTCCCCTGAGCAGTATTTCAGTCCTCTCATTTCATGCTATCCTACGGCTCATCGCTTATCTTTCGCCTGGCTCGTTGTTCGTTGTACGCCCTTCTAGTATTGCGCGGCAACTCCCCCCTCACACCTACCGAAAAACCATTCCGCCCACCTCACATAACACAGCCACCGCCGAGCGGTTATTTCTTTATTATTGCGAAAAGGCACACACAGGACATTGTTAAGTTGCTCCCGGGCAGTTCCCCCCTATCTGAGGCTATTTAATGTCGTGTTTATGACCTCGACTGATAAACACCGACAATAATACAATAGGAGAGGCGTTAAACAACCCCCCACATATACACACACATACCGGAATTCCCACTCACTCCATTTCGTTAGTGTACAAAAGAGATAACTCATAAGATTACAGGTTTAATTTTGTATCCTATTCTATAGTATGTAGTTTGATTGCGTCAATTTATTCTAAACTTCCATCCTTCCATAAAAACATATCAATAAAGAAACCGTGTCGATGATATATATCCAAGTAGGTTGTATACGGTTGGTAAGATTGCCGGGGAGAATTAACAGCGACCTCTGTTGTAGTATTACACTCCTTCGTTTGACATAAAACAGTTGGGAGTTTAATTTTCCCCGTTTTACGGTCTGTTGTTAACCGTGTATCTCGTTGAATACCGTGAGAAAGAAGGAAACAAAAAAAAACTATTATAAAACTAGGTAGGTACCTACACGAGCAAGGCAGTAAAATCCAAAATGAGGTAGTAAAGAAAATCAGCGAAACTTAAGTAATAATATCCCATCGAGAATATGCTGGCAATTAGAAAGAAAAATTTTCTCCGATTTCATCATAGATAGACCACGTCCCTGGCAAGCCGCTAATTCATCCTTTCAATAGTTGCTTACGAAGGATTTAGAACCGAATTTAATGGCTATAGATCGACCATAATAGCCCATTAAACAACAGAATTAATTAAGGATAAGCACAGCCTCAGGATTATATTTATCAAGTCGGTAGATAACTAACCGTTGGTTGTTGGTGATTCTAGGGAAAGTGGTGGTTAATCTAAACACCTAAATATTTATGAAACCGCATCAACAAACAGGAGTTTGTTTATTTTAGGCAAGCTATCATTAAAATATATTTCTAATCTACATAGATGTCGCTGATGTTATTGCAGAAATTACATTCAAGTTACTTTCTTCTTCTCCAATATGCATCATAGTTGGCAGTCAAGCGATCGTTCCCCAGACAGCTGGCTTTGACCCGGATCGCCCCCCACCACGTGTCACCGTTAGGAGGGCTAACACATCAAACTCCAGACCGGTAATCCCACTAACCTCATTTCACACCATTAACATCCCATAACTCCGCAGTCAGCAGGAGCTGCATTCATAAAGACGAAAAGGTTTGGGAGCTTCGCTAGAAGGAGCAAGCAGAACCGCAAAAAATAAAATCCCACCCTTACATAGTCCTACGTCTACCCCTAATGATACTAGCAGTGCAGAAATCTTAGCCAATCTCTTCTAGTTAGTTCAGGATTCTATGGAGAGATAAAGGTGGCTTATTTCGCTTCCAACACGCTCTAGAACAGTGTTTCCCAACCTTTTTTTGTGCCATGTCCCACCTAAGTCTTTCTAAAATTCTTATGCCTCCCTTGTTCAATTTTTGCACCGAAATCTACGATTACATTTAAATGATCAGGAGAAAATGGATTAAACTCGTGTCGAGTCCATTTTCAAAGTGCCCCCCTGTGGGGCATAGGGAAACACTGCTCTAGAACGATAGGTTCATGCACAAAATGATCCAATCTGGTACGAACCCGAACACCATTAAGATCGTTCGGTTTGCTAAGACTGGACCACACCTCCCTAAGTCCTTCTCTTCCTTTCTTCAAGCTGAGAATGTATTGAGAAAAATTCCTTGTGGTAAGCTTATCTTCGGAGAGATGGTGGTGCAAACATTAACCGTAGGTGAAGAGGCTGTCAACATCGAAATCAACCAGCTCGCTCACCGACGGATTCCCAGATCTTCGAATTCTTTCAATTGCCTTAGTTGAAATCTGTATCAAAAAGTTCTTCATTGAAGGCACCTCTCTTGACTGACTGTTGCGCGCAAATCAAGTGAAGTACGCGATTCTGCAGTGTCTTCAGGCGCCTTAATTGTGGGTTGCTGGACAACTAGAGGTAACCATATATGGTCATGGGTCTCAAGAACGAAAGATAGACAAACAACTTGATCTTCATCGACAACAAGCTCCTGCGATACGGATTTTGCTGAGTTGGAAGTCCCTCGCGAAATCCGTTCAGTCTGAAGAATCTCATGAACAAACAGCTTTGGCAAGTTTTGTCACACAGGAGATCCGTGAGAAAGGAAAACAACCATCAAGCTAAAGAATGGCCTTAATGATCTTGACCAATCCATCAACCGCTTTAAGAGTTAATTTCTGCAACGCTGAATTGGAAATACGAGTCGAAGCTATGGGCCTTCCCGAGCTTGGTTCGTTTCATGATATCATTTATCTCTTGAGAGCTAATCAAAAGAAGATTCCCACCCTCAAGACCAGACAGACCGCCCACAGTGCCTCCCTCCCCAATCATCTCGTCAACATGATCGTCAGAATGATCGTCAGAATTTGATTTATTTATTTATTAGAGTGCCTTCGTAAGCCTCTAGAGAGAACGAATTTCAGAAGCAGTGTCAGAAGAAAAAGTGGAGACCCTGCCCCACCATCCGGATTCGCGAAACGAGTTCTTCCGGCCTGTTTTCGTGCCCTTGTCTTCTTCCTTATGATAGATCGAATTTCAGGAGGGAGTGACCCGTCAGGAGCTGAAGATCTGAGTTTAGATGCTCTAGCCAAACAATTAGAAACATTGTCGGTATAAATCTTTGCAGCCTGGTTAAGAATGGTGCAGTTCGTTCTTTCGTCGGAGTTTCTTCAGTGTATCCAGATGATCACAATATTTATGAGGACTATGAAAGTCTGTCACTACCTCTAGGCTTCTCTGCCAAAACGCTACGTACGATTTGACCATGTCCCATTAAGTCTCCTGATTTGAAGATTGTATTTCAATCGTCGCTTCATTTATCTCTTATCACCTGATAGGTGCAAGGAGCTGCTTTTCTACCGAGTGTAGGTGCCACTAGGAGGCCTTCCTCCTTTTTATGAATGGGATCGAGATCATCAGCATAGCCTATTAAGGATTTGTCCTTACACTAACAAGGATGAAGTGGTGACAGGTGAAGGTTGAGGACATCTTGATTTTATTATCAAAAATACCATCAACTCTCTCAACTCAACTCTCGTAGTTAATCGCTTTCCATTAGCATCGGACGATCTTATTACTTCGCCACGGTTGGGAAAGTTCGTTTCCAAAGCGGTGTGTGTACGGCGCAGTTGGCAACCCTGTTCTATAGTAAAAGGGGAGAACCAGCTGTCGATCAACACCGCAACAACAGCGTATTTAGTTCATTAATCCAATCGTATTTACTGATGGATTACAAATCGCTTTGTAAGCAGAGTACCGTCCATAAATTATCTATATAACGTGCACACACACACACACATAACCTACTACTACATACTCTCCTAGACGCTGCGCTCAGAAATCTCTCGGTTAGTATTCCCGAATATTGGAATTAGTGCCGGCGTATGATTTATGGAAATTGTGTAGGTTGCTTGATAGATACAGGTGCAATAATACCAATAGGAATGTTTATAATATCTGCAAAAACTAAGTCTAAACTTGCTCAAAACCTAGTTTAAATAAATTATACAACTCCAAATAAAATCGTTCGCCCACATTCCATACTACAACGTAGTGTTGGCTCTCGAACGTGTATTGGAAATGTACATTTGGGGGGGACATCGTGACATTTTACATGCCCCAGCATAAATTATGGTGGCTAGGCGGCCTCTACCGACCCCATAAATTCAGGAATTCGGGTGGGGTTAATGCGTTTTCAGTTTAACCGTGCTACTACGGTGCCCGCAACCATCCGTGTTGGTGCTTCGCTCGTACGTACACTACGGATAGGATGGCCCCTTTTTCGTGCCGGCCAGTAATTGAAAAGTTATATGGACCTGATTTCCTGGACAATCGGAACGTTATTTTTTCCCGGCGAAAATAGATGGGGATAACGGATAGTCGGATTCCTCGTTTACGTTCCGACATTATGTTTTATACTGGCGTGAGGGGACGATCTTTCGCTTCGGTGTTTGTACGTATCAGAGAGGGAAAAAAAATTGCATTATCAGCAAAGGGTGGCACTCACTTCGGGTATTTTTTAACGAAATTGCATCTTTTGTTCTATTCTGGACAGAAACAAGGTAATTATTCAGGTCAAAACAAAAAAAAACAATCCTATTGACTGCGCCACGAAATAATATCATTTCATTTATATTAATAATTCCATCGCTAATTAAATAATAAAAAAATATAACAAATTTCACGACACGGTTCTATCGCGGCGGTGGGCGCCGAAAAAATCCAATTTCCACGTAATTTTCACATTACATCATGACGTTAACTCAATTAGCTGTGGTCGTGACAAGAATTTTTCACATTTCAAACATTTCGCGAACGAATTTTTTTTCTGCAAAGCTTGCATAACAATTCCCTTAATTCGGAAATTGTCGGGAAGCGTCGTTACGGAATCCGTCAGGATTGTGTCCACGTCCCATTAGCTTTGGTTTCATTCGTTCCGACGTTTTAGTGATATTAAAAATAAGCGGGTGAGACCTCCTGTCCATCTATTTTCCATCAACCTATTTTTTTCATTCGAATATCTGGTTTACATCTCATGTTTGTGTTCGCCTAGTTCAAGAAACGGTCCAGTTTGACAAACATTAGAACTAGAAAAGACAAAGGAAGGAAAGACGTAAAAAAAAGAAAAATTAAGAACGAGCAAAAAAGCAAAAATAGAAAAAATAAAAAAGAAAGATGTGATTTCTAGGACAGTCTTCGGGTCATGTGTTTCGAAGGTTTATTGGCCTTCATCAAATCATTCAAATTTAAAAATAATGGCATTGAAAACGAAAGTGAAGAAGCAGAAAAGAACGAACAAGGAACACGACACTTAAATGAAGAAAATCTAAAAAGAATTAGGAGAATGAAATAGAAAACAATTGAGATATTGAAACAGAAGATGGACAATAAATGTACCGAAAAGAGAAAAGACGAACGAACAAGGAAGGAAAAAGAAGATAAAAATCAAAAAGGTTACAAAGATAGAGACAAGCAATAATGCAAAAAAAGGAAGATTAGAGAATGAAGGAAACGAAGAGAAGAATCGTAAAACCAGAAATGAAGAAACTAACGAAAATGAAATCAATGAAGAAGATACTGGAAAAGAGGAGGAAGTAAAAGAGAGAAAATGGGAGAAAATAAACAACTAAGAGAGCCAATAATGGGGGAGATAAACACGGGCCGCACAGAATAAAGATAAAAAAAATCAAAATAGAACTACAAAGAGATAGAAGACAAAAAGTACAGTAATATGATACCACATCCACCCAAAAAGCGGCAAAAAAGCACTGAAAAGCGAGAAGGGGGTGGCAAAAGAGCAAAAGCAAAGACAAATAGGACCTGGCTGGTAAAAGCTCGTACAATATTGTTAACCGGCAATAACCTAAGACCAATATATAACAAGAACAAGACAATTAAGGGTCATAAATATGTCAAAATCGCATGCGACACAACATCAAGCACGAATTATAAATATGACTCTAGGAGAAGCAGAACCATCCTACCAAAAAGTTGAACATATAAGTAGTGAAAAGAAAGACGAAAAATACTGAAACAGAAGACATTGAAGGCAGAACAAAACCACAACCAAAGCAACAACCTAAGACCTACACACAGCAAAACGAAACCCAAACAAAAATTTAAACCTGACAGCAAAGCCTACTATGACCAAAGAGGAGGCCAAGAGATTTTGGAACCCATCCTAGATCTAATCAATTAAACAACAGTCTATCTGAAATGTATGATAATAAATCCTTACCACCCTCCCCTCATCCTCTACAAGATATCAATTGTTTTGCTGATATCTTTGATCTAAAGTTTGTGCGGTTGAATAGCTCGAATTGTTCTGAGATGACTCTGACAGCAGTGAAATAGGACAAGAGGTCATATTTAGAGTTCGTGCTTGAGGTTGTGCCGAAGCCTGAGTACGCGATTTTGACATATTTGTAATGACATTAATGTTAAAATCGCGTGCTCAAGCATTGACACCATCTCAAGCATGTACTATAAATATGACCTCAGAAGAAGCTGAAAAGAAGGCCAAAATAAACTAGACAAGATAGCAGCCGTAAAAGAAGAAGAAAAACAGAAGATAAAAAGCAAAAACCAATAATCAAGCACCACTGCTACCAAATAGTTGAGCATTAAACATTGAAAAGAAAGACGAAAAATACTCAAAACAGAAGACATTCATGGCAGAACAAAACCACAACCAAAGCAACATTCTAAGACCAATAGATAAGATAACGAGAAAGACAACTAGGAGAGGGGAAAAAACAAAAGAAAGTAGCAGCTAAGAGGAACAGTCATGGGTGATGAAGACCACGGCTATCAAAGGATTGGCATCCAAAATATTGAAAACCAAGACAAGAAGTGGGTTAGTCAAGAGTTACCTTTCATATCAATGTCAAGAAGTAGTTTTGAATAACAAGACTTCGAAGACCCTGCCTGTTCTGGGACCACTTTTGTTCACTCTTTACACATCCAAGCTGCATAAGTCCCTTAAACATTATTCTTATCGCCTATCTGCAGATGATACTCAAATATATTTCACGTTTAATCGTGAAGACATAGTTGCTGCCAGTGCCACTATAAATTCTGTGGTGAAGCAGAACTTTGAGCAGTTTCTCTAATACTAGCAGTTTTAAAAACATCAGGAGGGGCCGGATTAAAAAGCAGAATTATCTGAATTCGGCCATTTGTTGCCCCATTTGCAGACGTTCATTGTTCTGTCTCCTGTTGACCGTTATTTTAGTTGTGCATTTGGTGTAACAATAAAGAAAAGGAGTCTTAAGAGGTAGCAACCTGAGACCAATAGTAATAATAATGAGAAGGATAAAGACAAAGGAAAAATAACTGCGAGAAGCAGTGTAGGTGGTGGTTCGACCTCTCAGGTCTCATCAGCGCAACTACTAATGCAACATCACATGCAACATGCAGAAGTGCGATGAAATTAGAGCTTGCATTGCTAGTTGTCCTGATGAGACCTGGGAGGTCAAACCAAGGATTTTTTTTAGTTTTTAAGCAGGAAGATGGGGAAAATAAACGAGAGAAAATGGCAGTGCCAAAAAGATTATTTTCCTTATCCGCCCTTAAGGGACAAGAAAGAATCTGGGTAAGCAATTTCATTCTACTACACGTATGCAATGCACACCGGGGTTTCTTCATATATTCTTTATTTATCCACCGCAAAAAGTCATATTTTATTTTAATAAATAAATAAATCTTCAGCTTTATTGAAATGTTATCCCCCTCCCCCTTCCTTTTCGTATATATATACATCAGAAAATATATATATGCATAAGAAAAAAATATGTTTATATCTTTATACGCGTCGAGACATTTTAGAGGTCCGTAACCGGCTCTCCCTCTCATCTGGGTCTTCCGAGTAACATTTTTACTTCATATTTATAACACCGGGGTTTCCAAGTGATGTATATTGTATTAGATTAAAAATAATGCTCATTTTACTTTCTTTTCTCTTTCGTATCCGTGATTTATCTACTGTATTATATCACCAATCGCTCTCCGTCTTTTTCACGTACATTTCCAACGTGTTTCATCCTTATCCTCGTGTTATTTTTCAACCTCCCCCCTTTTCCCAGTTTTGAGGAGGTTGAAAAATGATCGGTCACCACATGAAAGTTTGCAAACCCGCCATTTAAATTTCATTTATAATGCAAGGATTCGTCGAGGTTTTTGATATTTTTCATAGTGCCCCACGGTAGGGTATAGCGGTTAGGCTGTTATCTATACTCGTAGAGAGAGAGAGAGAGAGAGAGTGGTGGCTTTCAAATTTTCTCCAGGCTTGTATTTGAATATGAAATTTAAATATTCATTTGATGATAGTCTGCAGTATCTCCAGTGATATAATTTTATTTACGATTGTGTCCTTCTCCTTTTTTTATTTTTATTATTTTCTTAAGAAGAAAAAGAAATGTATTACATTACAGATCTAACGCAAGCACCCAACGTGTTGCATCCTACATCCATACAATTCTAAGTGACAGGATGAAAACCGACATGCGACTGCAGAAAATTTCATTAAATTCCTATGGGGAGGGTGGGGATCTGTCTGTCTATCCAGGGTGCATCCTGGTATCCTGGAAATGAAAACACATTCGCGCGACGTGCATAAATGTATGGATGGGCTCGACACGCACACAGATTCCCGTCTCCTTGTAACACAATATGTAGGATACGAGGTGAATCCTAGCTAGCTGGTTTGAATCGGAATAATTACCAGCACGTGATGAATATTGCGCTCTTGAGCGTGTCATTTCCTGAATAGCAAGTGGGACGCATTCAGGGAATACTACGTATGACCTTTCTGCCTTTATCTTTCGATGTCTTTCCATGCGTACACGTTGTAAATGTCACCTGAAAGTGTTGTTGTTTTAAGGGTGGTTGTTTATGTAGGCTTTGATCCTTTGTGTTTTTTTTTTATTTTTCGATTTCTATTAAAATCTGTTCTGAACTTTCGCTGCTACCTTGATTAATAAAATTCTTGAATATCTTGTTCAATTCTAGTGGAGTGTTTCAATTGTTTAACGATTTACGAATTTAAAATGTTTCCACTCAAACAATTTTGTTGTCCTTCTCCCTCCCTCCCTCCCAGGAGCTTCTATCACTATTGTCAAGGTCGAATTTTTCGTCCTTAGACCTTTATTTATTCGTAATATCATGCCTGTGATGTTTGAAATTTATTGATCATCATCGGTTAATAAACAGACCCAGAAAGAGGAATCTTGCTGAAGTCGGTTGTAGGGAGGGATTTGTGGGAAGGACTACATGCTCGTCATGTGGGCAATAAGATATTGAACGACCTCCAGTGAATTTCTTTATTCTTCCATATTTAATATCAAATCTCTGATTTCTCCTGAATTTTTGTGCGATTATTTGGCTAACTTTTGCGAAAATATTTGAAAGCGTAATTTATTCTTCCATATTTAATATCAAATCTCTGATTTCTTCTGATCAATATGGATTTGTGCGGTTATATAACAAAATTTTGTGTGTCGCAGGTTGAGCTTGCTTTTCCTGCCCAAAAAATGGAATTAGCATGTTCCTGCCGGTGAAGAATTTTCCCTTCAAGTGCTGGGCATATGGTTTCATCAAGTGTGCCGCAGGGATCAAACCTTGGTCCTCTCCCATTCATACTATACATCAACGACTTGCTGGGCGGTGGACGATTCTGGGGTTCCAAAACCATCTGCAACAAAGGATTAGTTGTCTGCATCGCTCTCTTTAGAGTAGAAGGCGTCGTGTCCTTGATGTAGTTCAGGATCCGGATGGTTATTTTGCAATATCTCCATTTGGTTCATATTTGTTTTTAATATTGTCACCTAGACCAGGGAACCATAATATAATATGGGCCTAAGTGTGGTCTTATATAACAAAATTTTGTGTCGCAGGTTGAGCTTGCTTTTCCTGCCCAAAAAATGGAATTAGCATGTTCCTGCCGGTGAAGAATTTTCCCTTCAAGTGCTGGGCATATGGTTTCATCAGGTGTGCCGCAGCGATCAAACCTTGGTCCTCTCCCATTCATACTATACATCAACGACTTGCTGGGCGGTGGACGATTCTGGGGTTCAAAACCATCTCCAACAAAGGATTAGTTGTCTGCATCGCTCTCTTTAGAGTAGAAGGCGTCGTGTCCTTGATGTAGTTCAGAATTCGGATGGTTATTTTGCAATATCTCTATTTGGTTCATATTTGTTTTTAATATTGTCACCTAGACCAGGGAACCATAAGATAATATGGGCCTAAGTGTGGTCTTATATAACAAAATTTTGTGTCGCAGGTTGAGCTTGCTTTTCCTGCCCAAAAAAATGGAATTAGCATGTTCCTGCCGGTGAAGAATATCCCCTTCAAGTGCTGGGCATATGGTTTCATCAGGTGTGCCGCAGCGATCAAACCTTGGTCCTCTCCCATTCATACTATACATCAACGACTTGCTGGGCGGTGGACGATTCTGGGGTTCAACAACCATCTCCAACAAAAGATTAGTTGTCTGCATCGCTCTCTTTAGAGTAGAACGCATCGTGTCCTTGATGTAGTTCAGGATCCGGATGGTTATTTTGCAATATCTCCATTTGGTTCATATTTGTTTTTAATATTGTCACCTATACCAGGGAACCATAAGATAATATGGGCCTAAGTGTGGTCTTATATAACAAAATTTTGTGTCGCAGGTTGAGCTTGCTTTTCCTGCCCAAAAATGGAATTAGCATGTTCCTGCTGGTGAAGAATTTCTCCTTCAAGTGCTGGGCATGTGGTTTGCAAGTTAGCTCCCGGTCCAAAATTACTCCCAAGTGGAACTACATGAATTTTCAATTTAAAATTTTTTGCCTGAAATACATTCGATTCAAATTGTTTTGTTACACAAAGTTTCGATCCTAAAATTCTGAAATCAAACAGTTTTGATTCAAAAACAAAATTGTCCATTTATTGATTCAAAATTTGTCCACTCCAAAAACATCTTCCACACTAAACAGTCAACCCAAAAAATTAAAAATTTTTGATTTAAAATCTTCGGACTCTAAACGTTTCTATTTGAAAATGACGACCAAAAATTTCAATTAAAAAATATTGATTAGTCGATTCGAAAACATTTAAAGATTATCGGTTTCAAAGCGTTCAATTCAAACCATTTATCACTCGAAACAAAAATGGTTACTGAAGGTTTCAGCTTGAAAAATATTGATTTAAAAATTGTTGATTCAAAAACATAAGATTCGATTTAGAAATATAATAATAAACTCATGATTCAAAAATTATCAATAGCTGTGGTTTCCATTTTAAATGATCTGAAACAAATGAGGTTAGTTGCCAGTGGTATATCAAGCAGTTGGCTCGTCTACAACTTTAAGAAACACCGTTGCCAGAAAAATGAATCTTGGCTTTCTGCGGTGTTGCTTCTCCAGGTTTTCACCACTCCATGCTTGCCTGCTTAGACTCCTTAGTGTAATGAAGTACCGAAAGTCTCAACACAAGTGACAATGTACCTCCACAAATCATCACCCTCTGTTCGATATCATGCCAAAAGTTTTTCACACACAGCAAGACGGTTTGCCGACACTTTTCGGTAACCCAAATCATAATGAAATGATTGATTGGACACTCCCAGATGATACTCCGACGTGTGCAGCAATTTCCTACTTTGTAAGGCGGCGATTAGCTTCCGTTAGCCAAGCGGACAAGCATGGGGTGACAAAAATCTGGAAAATCAGCATCACGGAAAGCCAAGACCAATCTTTCTGCTGGAAAAGCTCTTGCAACGATTTGTTTGAGGTTGTAGAGGCATACTGCTCGTTGATTTTGCAAGAAACGTTGGTCAAAATTAATTGGAAAATACTGGAACAATCGACCTATAGTCTTGATCAATCACAATATGACTACTACATGTTTGGCCTACTCAAAAAAGCAGAACGAGCGTCGAAGTTGTGGAACAGTACACACGATATTGGTTACAGACATGACATAATTATTTGCCTGCATAATTATCCCAAAACATTCCAAAGTGTTTTAACCGAATATGCAAAGAAGAACCCCAACATTTTTGTTCTCGATGAATAATAATGTGACCTCACTTTAGATCCATACCTATCACTACCCCCAGAAAGATATTACGGCCTTCTTTGCATTGCAAATGCAAATTAATAAATGGTCTAGACGAGATCTTCCTGAATATTCAAGAGTAGTATCAATAGCGGTGGTAGACGGTTACCCCGAAAGTGCTCTAACACTAATGGATTCCCATTCTTTATATAATACATTCTTATGAATTATTGGCAATGTGGCTACCAGTACTTTAATAACTTCATATATAAAATTAAATTTAAATTAAACACCTGGTATAATATATACCAGTCTCTTCCGGCGTAACAAAACAAAACAAATTACAAATCGTCGCCACTATAAATTATCGATACAACCGAAGAGACGAAAAAAATAAATAAGAAAGAAACAAAACAAACACATAAATTTTAACGAAGGAGGGGGTGGGGGTGCCGAAAGGAGGGGCGGAAAAAAATCGAAACAAACCTTTCCTTCTCACACGTTTCAGCATATTTGGAAAATTTATCGTCCCCTTTTATTTACCCGGAAAGGACGTTCGTTTTTTTCCGTCTTCGCCGTCCGCACATCACTGTTAGAGAAAGAAGCCGTTGATACGTCACTGTTTCGGTTTTCCGCTAGACGGGAATAAGAAGGACGGCGAACGGAATTGTGCGGTAAAAAGGAACGAGGAACTGAACGAATATGTCATTTTATGTTTTGTTTTTTTTTGACGTGAATGTTAAATCGCACGGAAGTAATATAGATCTGTTTCGTCCTTCTCTCTCTCTCTCTCGTTTATCACTCGTTTGATCTCTATTTGGAGATGTCGGAAGTCTAGTTTTTGTGAGGTAGGGTGTTTCAAAAAATATTCAATAGATGTCCTCAATGTCGGCCAAGATGGGTAAGAGACAGACTAAAAATGCCTGTAATAAGCGCTCACGGTATATTATTGGAATCACCCTGCAAACGAGTGCAATAAAAGTAGATCAAGGATTAGAAACGAACCATGTGGTTTCGACATTTTGTCGGTCTCATCAGCGTTCCTCAGCATCTGCTTTTATATAACAGCTGATGTGTTAAACCTGTCTATATCTCTTCGACGTGGCTCATTCGATCTACTGTGACCTCATCAGTACACGACCTGTTTTAATGTGCTACGATATTAAACCTCGAGACGTAGTCATAACAGGTTTACCACAGATTAACTCTAGAGTCGTCGAGCAATCGAACAACCTGCACGAGACGATATCGAGGGCTTCCACTGCCCGAGTTTTTGTTACGAGAGCTTCCGGATTTTGACAGCGTTATAACTCAACCTCTTCCGGAGAAAAAGTGGGTAGAAGGCGGTGAAAGATCACGATAACTCGACGTGTGAGCCGTACTGGAGCAAGGCCGAGAAGTTTGCAAAGAAACTGGAGCAGAAGGAGGCTGGAAACAGTGAGACGACGTCAAGTTTAAGAGAAAAATCGTGGAGAAGAAGGAAATGTTGATGTTTTGCTTGGTGATAAGTGCAAACCTCTCCTTGTTTCAAACAAGATAATTTAGCAAGTTCATCTATCATTAAACATATTGTGATACTCATGATATTGCATACAATTCCAAAATAAAAATAATAATAATCTGACAGACTAATGTCAATAGTGTATGAACAAGAGAATTAATTTTTGACAATTACTTGTCATTTAATTAGACATTAAGATTTTAGATAGAAGAAATCGAGTGGTATAAAAAAATAATAATAATCTGACAGTGACTGGAAGAAAAATAAAAACAGTGTGTCGAATTTATCTGTTTTTTAAGCAAGAAATATCCAAAATACGGGGGAGCGCTTTTATATTCGCGGAATTGAAAAGAACCAAATTATTTTTCTTTTTCAATATATTCACCTGCAAGACGGATACATTTTTCACATCTTTCAATTAATTTATTTATACCCTCATAAAAAAATGATTTCTCTTTATCTGCAAAATACGCCGAAACTGCCTCCTTGACTTCATCATCGGCAGTAAATTTTTTACCCCGCAGGTCTTTTTTCATTTTCGGAAACAGGTAATAATCACTCGGGGCCAGGTCTGGGCTGTAGGGTGGGTGATTCACAATTTCGAAGCCCACCTTATGCAGGGCAGCTAACGCAACGCGGCTCTTGTGGACGGGCGCGTTGTCGTGCAAAAGCAGCACACCTTTCGTCAATTTTCCCCGTCTTTTCTCTTTAATGGCTTCTTTTAGTCGCTTTAATATTGAAGCGTAATATTCCCCGGTTATAGAAACACCTTTATCTTTATAATCAATCGACAATATTCCTTCCGAGTCCCAAAACACCGTTGCCATGAGTTTCCCAGCTGATTGTGACACTTGGGAGGTGCTGTGCCCTTTTTATGCCACTGCATGGAGTCTTGTTTGGACTCAGGTTCATAATGATGAACCCAAGTTTCGTCTCCAGTAACAATTCGACTCAATACACCATCCTTGTCTTCATTGCAGAGGTCCAAAAATGCACGCGAACACTACGCGCTGTTGTTTTTGCGACGGCGTGAGCATTCTCGACTGATTTTCCTTGCCTGGTAAGGAACTTTATAACGGCACGATATTCGATTGTTTCCATATTTCACTTTTCACTCCTGATTATGTTACTTAGTTGACGATAGCTCAAAGACTAACTGTCTAATCGGTGGTCCTTCTTGTTCGCTGCTAAGGCCGAACTTTTGTTCATAGGCCCTTTATTCGTCGTGCGTTCTAGCCTGGAGAGTGATTAGTAATATTTTACTTCCGGTGATTATAAAATGTGGAGAGGATTAAGCATCATCGAAGCTTAGGCATCTTCTATTGCTAGGGCTCTTCTAACGTGGGTTCTAGGTGGAGGTCTGTCCGGGTCGAGTTCCGCAAGGTGGCCAATGAGAGGATTTGCTGATCTTCTGATCCCTTCGAGGGTTCCGTTCGCAAGGTGTAGCGCATGTTGCTTAAGTGTGGGAACACCGAGATCTTCGCGTAACTGCGTGTTTCTCACGAACCACGGCGCACCGGTAATTAGCCGTAGGGTGCGACTTTGAAGGGACTCTAACCTCTGAAAGTGAGTTTTGGCCATGCTGGACCACGTGAGGGCTCCGTATGTTATGATTGGCCTCATGAAAGAAAAATATATCAATATCTTGATCCTCAGAGACAGCGTGGATTTAGGACACAGCAGCGACGCATTTGGAGTTATTGATTTTGAGCCGCCATCTTGTTGCCCATTGCAAAATGTCGTCCAGCGAGTGCTGTAATCTGCGCCGCAGTAAGTCTTTATCTCTAGAGGCTGTAAAGATGGCCGTGTCGTCCGCATATATCGCCAGATCCGTGCCTACGTGTCTAGGGAGGTCGCTCATGAAGATCAAGAATAAACTTGGGCCCAGCAATGATCTTTGCGGTACTCCCGCCTCCATTGGTCTCAACGATGAAATGTCCGAGTCGCGAAGGTTCTCCCAGAAAGATATGACTGGACCAGACTCACCAAATTTGGATTTACCCCCCGAGAAGTCATCTTAAAAATCAGACCCGGATGCCACACAGTGTCAAATGCTCGAGCGATGTCCAAGAACACCGCCCCTAGAGTCTCTTTCCTCTCAAGGGCGTCGCGAATGGCCTCAGTTATTCTAAACAACTGGTGTTCGGTAGAGTGACCCTCCCGAAAACCAAATTGTTCGTCCTGGAGGATTTCCTGAACGAAGATTTCCTCCTTGAGCCGAATTAGGATGAATGCCTCTGCGATTTTTGCGACGCTCGATATAAGAGAAATAGGCCTATAATTCTGAGGAAAGAGAGGGTCCTTTCCAGGTTTGGATATGGACACCACAGCAGAGCTCTTCCAGATGTTTGGGAAGTAATTTAACCTGAGGATCTCATTTACGATGTGGGAGATACGGTCGACAACATGTGATGGCAGTTTTTTGAGGGCAACATTTGAGATGCCGTCAAGGCCTGGAGCCTTGCCGGGTTTAAGAGCGGATATAAAAGATTTGACTTCTTCAGTGGTGGCGGGCGCGATACGTTCGCCCTCAATATTGGGCAGGGCCTCAAGGCTTGCCTCGATCGTCCCCTCTAACTCCTCATCCTCATCGGAGTCGTCATCGTAACTGTCTAATAACAATGAAACTTCGTATTTATACTAATTATGAGTCGCTGCACAGGCCACGCCCCCAACGCGCCTAATCACCCCCCTGCAACCTGCTCATTCCGCGAATATAAAAACGCTTCCTCGTATATCAGAAGAGACTTTGCTAGGGTCCTAGCTACATTAGACGCAAAGAACGGAGCTAACCAAAATAAATTAAAAGCCTTTTGGAAACGATTCAACATTCTGCATGGCATCAATCTACATAGACGTAAGAACTCATATATAACAGAAATAAAGTAACACATCTCTTAAGGCTATAATTCTCTCTTCAAAGTCATTCCTTAACTCCGCTAATGCATACATTATTGTGTGAGAATTACTTTTAACGACATCGCTTTTTATTTCACCTTTCACCCCTACCATTCCTTCCCTTTTATGCACGCCGGTAACGTTCTATGTGTGTGCGTAATCTCCAGTCATCAATCCGTTACCATGTCACGCACGTTTTAATACGTGCTTACTTAATACCTTAGATTCTCCTCGCCCATTGAGTCACCCTCACTTTATTACTAATAATATCGCGCAGGATCACCCACTTACAACTACCGCTTTCACTCCGCTCGCTCGTTATTCCCGCTTTTAATTTCGCCGTTACACTCGCCGAAACGCGAACGCCATCTAACGCACCAACATTATATATCTCGCGTGATTATCTCTCAGCGATGGTCCACCGTTTTTAGTGCATATACCGCTTTATATTCTAAATTAAAAGTATTTATCTTAATAAAAGGGATCCGGGCGACCCGCCCGGACTACAATTGGCAGGCGTATATAGGTGCGAGTGATGGGGGGAGGGGGCGAAACGGGAGGGTGGTATTCGGGATGAAAACTGGATGCGTGCGTGGGAGATAGCGTCGACTTTACTTGCAAACATTTACAGGTTTAATTAACATCTCCACAACCTGCCGTGGTGTGTATGCGTTAGAGCAGCACTTCATTGGAATAATTGAGAATAATTGGTTGAATATGTGTTCAAGTTTGGATTATCATTGTGCTTTGTGTGTGTGTGTGTATATGCGTGAATATATTAATTGGGTTGGTTCGTACGATGTTGGTTATTGCTGTTATTAAACCGACTGGATGTAGGTGCTAATTTTGAAAATATATTGTCATCAGAATTTTTTTTTTTATTGATGAAACATAAGTTAACAAGATTGATATTTATTTAACAGCCTCTGGTTCTAGGTTTAAAAATTGCTTTAAAAACTGTACTATAAACCGTTCTGGAGATATGACCAAGCCCCAATCTTAATTATTATTATTGTTATTATTATTATTATTATTAATAATGCGCGTCACAGTGGGAGCGGCACAAGGGTCAATACTTGGCCCAGAGCTCTGGAACGTGTCATACGACAGTATTCTACGTATGGAAATGCCCGAAGATGTGTACCTGGTGGGCTATGCAGATGATCTAGCGGCGGTAGTGGTTGCCAGAGATGTCGAAGACGCTCAAAGACGGCTGAACCAGACAATGAGGAGGGTCACCGCCTGGATGGAGGACCATGGTCTACAACTAGCGACGGAAAAGACCAAGATTGCCTTTCTGACGGAGCGTAGGATTCCCCTGCAGGTCACGATGACGGTCGGCACAGAGGAAGTTACCACGTCCACAGTGATTAAGTATCTATGGGTCTACCTAAATAGTAGGATGACGTTCTGGGACCACCTCTGCTATGCGGCAAACAAAGCGTCTCAGATGGTGGGATCTCTCAGCTCAACATCGGCGGCCCTACCGCCAGTAAACGTCGACTTCTGATGGGCGTGGCCGAATCCGTCCTCCTTTACGGATGTGAAATCTGGGCAGACGCGCTCGATAAAGATCAATACAGACGGAAACTAGCCGTAGTCCAGAAGAGGGGAGCGCTGAGGATCGCCAGCTCCTATAGGACAGTGTCCGAGGCGGCTATCCTAGTGATAGCAGGAGTCGAGAGGAGCGAGCGCGCACCGTCCAGGTCTGGCAGGAAAGATGGGTGGCTGAGAGTAGAGGCAGATGGACGGCCAGACTGATCAGGGATCTGTCAAACTGGATCAGCAGAAAGCACGGAGAAACAGGGTATTACCTTACACAGCTGTTGTCGGGGCACGGATATTTCAACGAATACCTGCTCAGAATGGGAAAAGTGGACAGTGCCCGTTGTCCTAACGAGGACTCTGATGATAGTGATGATGCCTACCACACATTCTTTGAATGCTCAAGGTGGAAAGTAGAGCGAGAGGCTATAGAGAAAGATCTGGGAGCGCTGTCACCAGACAGCATCATACAGAAAATGATCGACAGTCGAGAAGCATGGAATAAGGTCACAGCATACGTGGAAGGAATTTTAAAAACCAAAAAAAGAGAGACCGAACGTTAAATACGAAACACCACCCTGATGGAATGTGTATAACGATACCGGGGTGGAGCAGTGTCTGAAAGGGTGGTTTTAGTGGGTATACCAGTTATTGCACACACCGACTGGGAGTCCCACGCTACCAAGTGCGATCAACCCAAGCACTTGGTGTCCATCAAGGATTTCCACCTACCAACTAACCTAATTAGTCACCCCGTACATATAATTAAATAACCCCAGATATCCATGTGACAGTTCCAATTGAGATAAATCACAAAGTTCGTTTCAGATATCAACTTTCCTCCCTATTGCATCATTTTCATATTTCTACCACAATATCCTCCCCGGAAACTTTTATAAAAATATTTTATTCACGGATTTTTATCCGGGAAATTATCATAACGCACAACGTGTTTTGCGTCGGTCGGCCAAGCCCACCAGTACTCGGGAGGAAGGAAAAATCCGAATTTAAAAACGCAAAAGCATCAAAAAATCGCCCGTAGCGAAAACGCCATCTGCAGAACGTCATTGCGTATGCATGCATCTCTCCTCGCATAAGAGAAACATCCGCCTTGTCTAGATGGCGTTCTCATGAACATGAAAATAACATATGTTCTGACATTTTCTGCGAAAACATTCGCAGAAATGCGAGCTACGAACGCATAAAAGGACACGAAAAAAAAGGCAGCTTTAGGGAGAGGGAGAAGAATTCGCGAAAAAAAAAACGAGACAAAATACGAAGACGAGGGTATACATATATATATAGATCGTGGAATGTAACGCACGTGTCAGTATAATTTCTAGTTTCTTTGTCGCAAGAAGAAGAAGGCGAAGTGCAATGTTTAAATAAAATAAAAGACAGGGTCTTTCACGAAACCCGTTAGTTAGAAAGTTTAGGGAATCTACTGTTAGTACAATTCTGAAATTAATTTTGCCAATACAACAAATGCAACTGTCAAAATTTCAGAATTGTACTAACAGACCTTTAAAACTATTCGATTTTGAATTTCGTGCTTTAAAAAATATATGGAAAATCATCGCTATTTAGGAATATGCAATTATGGAGCTCGCCCTACAGTATTGCTATCTTCGTTGCATACATCATTGTACCGGTAATTTAGGACATTTAGGCCGAATTTTGACAGAAAAACGAAAGCATTGTCACAGGATGGGCAAGACGTCTGAGTGAGACAAGCAAGGCTGCTGTGACTGCACGGTTGGAGGACTCCAACATGAGCCAACGTCAGGTAGCAAAAAACTTGGAATGTCACAACAAATCATTACTCCCAGGGGTATGCGCCAATTAAAGAAAATAGCCATGGACAACAGGAGAGCTACCAATTCCGTTATAACGGAGAACTTGCAGGCAGCTTGGTTTCAAATGTCGAAAGCCGATAAAGAAGCCCAAAACTGACTCCAGTTCAAAGGGAGAAGAGGATGCATTGAAGTGGAAAATAAAGTTTTTAACATTCTTTATCCTCTCAGGTAGTGTTTAGCGATGAATCTATATTCCAAGTATTGGATGACAAAACACAATTTATCAGAAGGAGACCAGATGAGAAATTCAAGGGAGACTGCCTCGTAAGAACAGTAAAGCATCCCCAGCTTATCATGGTGTGGGGCTGCATAAGAGGCAAAGGTATGGGACGTGATTCCATAAGAAGCCTACAGTGTTTATGCAGGATGCGGCTCCCTAACGTACGGCCAAGTCTATTAAAAAATTCTTGGAGGAGAAGAACATCCCTCTTCTCCCATAGGCTGGAAACTCGCCGGACATGAACCCTATCGAAAATGCATGGAAACTGCTGAAGAGACGTTTAGCCAAGGGAAACATTACAAACAGAACTCAGTTGATTGCAAGAATAGCACACTTGTGGAATCATCACGAGAAACAGAAATGTATTGAGAGTACCGATACGCATCATTAATTTCCGATTAACGAAAACAATGACGAATGCGGGATAGGTCCATTGTCACAGTTCATTACACATGACTTATTTTTATATATTTCTAAACTTTCGAAAACATTTAGAAACTTACAATTGTTTATTTGTCTAATTAATTTAACATTCGTATGATCGATGTTGTGATCTGTTTCAAAAATGTGTTGGGCAACGCTCAATTCTCAATTCTATTAAATCTAAGATGAGCCATATGCTCTTTGAATCTAGTTGAGACTGCTCTCCTGGTTTGCCCAATATATTTTTGATTACAATCTTTACTTTATTTCAATACCTGACTTTTCTAGAGGTTGTATTTTATCTTTAGGGTTACCGATGAGACTTCGTAAACTAGTCCCAGAACTGTAAACTATTCTGACATCTAGCTCTTTGAAGATTTTACTCTAACCTTTAGTGATAAAGGGAGCGTAAGGGAGAGTCACAACGGGTGAAGCCTTAACATCCTCTCGAAAAGTCGTAGATTCTTTCACAGTTTTCTTATAATTAAACTTCCTAATTAACTTATAGATATGCTGAGGCTGAAAACCATTACACTTGGCCGCATCTTTTATAATTTTAAGCTCTTTCTCTTACCTCGCCTTGTTCAAGGGAAAAGTGAGAAGTCTGTGGACCAAAAAATTCAGGCTTGCCATTTTGTGTTGAACACAATGATGGGAATCTGAAGGAATGTAGCGAAGTGTACTGGTTTCCTTTCTAGACACGTCAAACTCTAATCTATTGTTATTTCTAATTACTAAAGTATCTAGAAAGGGTAGCTGACCGTTTCCTTCTCTTTCACAAGTGAACTTTATGGTTTCGAACCGATTATTTAATCTATTGAGAAAATCGTCAATATTACATTTTTTAGTGTCAAATATAGCGAAAATATCATCCACATACCTCAACCAAACCCTAGGAAAGTATTCGCTCTCAGATTCTAAGTCCTTTTCAAAACGGCTCATGAAAAGGTTAGCCAAAAAGGGCGACAAGGAGTTACCCATTGCCGTACCTTCCAGCTGTTCATAAAAACTCCCGTTGAATTGAAAAATGTTCTCATTTCATACAGATGTCAGTTAAGCGAATATATTCCTGGACACAATGTTGACTCAAACTATTTTGAAGCAACAAGTCCTCGAGGTATGTCAAGGTGTCTGGAATCGGTACACTACGAAAGAGAGAACTAACATCAAATGAAATCAATACTTCACCCTCCAGCAACTGAATATTTTGAATTTCTTTAATAATTTCTAACGAATTTTTTACTGCAAAACTAGATTGCTGTATTGGCAAATTATTAAATTCATTGGTCAACCATTTGGAAACCTTATAAGTCGGTGCGTCAATTGCCGAAACAATTGGCCTTACCGACTTGCCAGGTTTGTGGATTTTAGGTAAACAATATAATTTAGGGATAACAGGATTGGAAACCTGTAGCTTACGTCTAACATCGGCAGTAACAAGGTTGTTCCAAGCTTTAAACACATTGTTGACGTCTCTAATCATTTTCGATAAAGGATTTTTTGAAATTGACTTATAAGGACCACTACTCAACAGGTCATTAACATTAATCATAGTAGTCCTCTTTATCTAAAATAACAACCTTGTTCCCTTTGTCAGATTTCAAATAAAAACAATCTTTTTCCCGCAAAGTTTTAATGATTTTAATGTTTTCGGATTTCTGAGGTGATTTATAGGATTTCACATTTTTTGAAATAGTATGTTTGCAGGCCTCCCTAACGAACTGTTTTGTGGACTCAGGAAACCGCTGGATAGAGGATTCTATCCCGGCAATAACCCACTCAACATTCGATTCACGAGTTTGCAAACCAAATTTCAATACTTTATTCAAAAGATTAAGTTCCCTTTCACTAAAAGTTTGCGTGTTAATGGTATTCATCGGAACATGATGTTTATTTTTTAAAAAACAACCTAACTTTCTTAATTTACTTATTAGAATTTCTTATTCTGAACTTTCCTATCGATTGAAATAAACATGTTCCGTTGAAAATCACACCATAGTTGATATTCAACATCATTAAGATCTAATGTTAAAAATTTCCAAAGTTGGTAAGCTTGAATCTCAAGTTTACTGCGTTTGGCAAAAAGATATTCGATTTCTGAACGCAATCATTTTTCTTTCGCGTAACGAATGACTTTATCACTACTTTTGCAATTATTCGAAACAGTAACATTAATGAAGTTTGGAAAACCAGAAAAACGTTTACAGGTTTTCAGAAATCTAATATCTTCGCTAATAAACCTAATTTTAGCACTAACCTTTTTGGTGTTTAGTGGGTTAAAGTGTTAATGTTCTACTTCTGCACCAAGAGATCCAGTGAAGAACTTAATAATAAAAAAGGTGAATGACTATAATAATGTTGCTGTGTTGAAGTGGATTAATTGATCGGCAAGGGCAACTGTCAAAATTTCAGACACCTACTGTCAATAGTTGTCGTTTAAGAGCCATGGAAATTCGCACAGTCGGTGAACCACGCAGTGAACGCCTAAAAACCCCCACCAACGATAAAATGCTCGACAAGATTCATGATGTCGTGTTAGCCGATCGCCGATCGAAGCTGAAAGAGGTAGCAGAGATAGCAGGTATCTCAGAGGTTGGGTACCGTGTTCGCTAACACCAGAGCAAACAAGAAATCGGGTGACCATTTTGGAGGAGTCTGGCCAGGATTCAACAAAATCCGAAAGATTTCTACATGCGTTTCGTTACCTTGGATAAGGCTTGGATCCACCATTACATGCAGTCGACTTTTCCGGGCGAATCAGTTCGGAAGAAAGCAAAGACCGTTCCATCGACCGGAAAGATCATGACGACCATTTTTTGGAATTCCTAAGATGTGATCCTCATCGATTATTTGCAGAAGGGAAGGATGATCATCAAATGAATCACTTTAATTAGGCGGTCGTTTAGCACCATTCAGTGAGCTTCAGCGATGTTATCGTCAATGATGAACGTCTCGAATGCTCGTTTTGTCTCCTAAGCTTGCACGACCACGTTTAAATTCTGCTGCCCAAAATGTCACTACAGTAAATGATGATGCAGAGCCCCTGTATACATCCATCCAACTTTTAAAAATAAATATTTGATAACGGATTGATTTTATCCGTTTTCAAAGTTCAAATTTAAAAAATTGATTAGAATAATTGCCAATCAAACGCAAAATAAAAAGGTAACAAAATAAATTGTATAATTGTTCGTAAAGAATAAACCCATTATTTTCCGACTATATATGTAGGTGTATAGCTACGAATTTAATAAATTTATTCATAATAAAATTGTCGAATAGACGAAATCTAAACATGAATACTGGAATCTTAATTTTTCTGAGCTTCAGTAAGTACTCCTGTTTTATTTATATTTATTAAATCGCCTTAACTTAGAAATCATTTTATTACAGTTACCTCTGCGTTTGGAATGTTTATACTTCAACACTATATAGTTGGTCACCCACCTTCTGGCATCGACTGTGCATTTCTGCAATGTGTACCACCAGAACACAACAAAATTTGCCTGATGTATCCCGATGGTCAGCGCTATATGGCTAAAGGACCTTGCGAGGTTCACCAGGCGAAGTGCTGGGCACCGAGAGGTTTTATACCACATGAGGTACCGTTAGTACATTGTCTCATAAGAGGCAATAAAAAGGTGTAGCTCCATCACGACATTGTTGCTATAATACAGTTCTTGTAATCAATCTAGTCGTTTCATTTATTGAGTAAGGTCTAATCAATTGCAAAAAAAAGAGACACAAAACAGATACAAAAGAAAATTTATAGCACACACCCATGGTCACTAAACAAGACGATCATTAAAACCAACTAATTCCAACCTCACTAACCTATAGTGAGGACAACTCAAGTCGGTACAGATTGTCATTCCTCCAATTAAAGGTTGAATGTAAAGGGCGATGAAATTAGATCTTGCATTCGTAGTTGCGCTGACGAGACCTGGAAGGTCGAAACCACATCGTCCGCTTCTAATGCTTTATTTATCTTCATTGCATTCACTCGCAGAGTGATTTCCAACCATGAGCGCCCATTATCGATATTTTCCGACGCACTATGGGGCCAAAGCATTTTTTTAGCTTTGCTTTAGAGTGATTGTAATACGCCTTCTAGCTAACTAAGATCCTATAGCAACAATTTACACTATTATTAACATAGGCGGATGTGGAATAATTAAGTGATGACTTGTCAAACATTCGGCTGACATCAGAGTGCAATTACTTGTTTTTGTATCAAAAATCAAAAGCTTATAATCGTGTTCGACAAGTGTATTAGTGCTTTACAAGATATGGAAAATGAACCGGCAAGTATGTGCATTAAATTGATATATTGAGTAGTTACATTCTCTTATTGTTATACAAATTCACGGCTATTATTTTAATGTCTTACAAAATAGAAGAGTTTTGCAGTAAAAAATTCGTTAGAATTTATTAAAGAAATTCAAAATATTCAGTTGCTGGAGGGTGAAGTATTGATTTCATTTGATGTTAGTTCTCTCTTTCCTAGTGTACCGATTCCAGACACCTTGACATACCTCGAGGACTTGTTGCTTCAAAATAGTTTCAGTCAACAATGTGTCCAGGAATATATTCGCTTAACTGACATCTGGATGAAACAGAACATTTTTCAATTCAACGGGGGTTTTTATGAACAGCTGGAAGGAACGGCAATGGGTAACTCCTTGTCGCCCTTTTTGGCTAACCTTTTCATGAGCCGTTTTGAAAAGGACTTAGAACCTGAGAGCGAATACTTTCCTAGGGTTTGGTTGAGGTATGTGGATGATATTTTCGCTATATTTGACACTAAAAAATGTAATATTGACGATTTTCTCAATAGATTAAATAATCGGTTCGAAACCATAAAGTTCACTTGTGGAAGAGAAGAAAACGGTCAGCTACCCTTTCTAGATACTTTAGTAATTAGAAATAACAATAGATTAGAGTTTGACGTGTACAGAAAGGAAACCAGTACACTCCGCTACATTCCTTCAGACTCCCATCATTGTGTTCAACACAAAATGGCAAGCCTGAATTTTTTGGTCCACAGACTTCTCACTTTTCCCTTGAACAAGGCGAGGTACGAGAAAGAGCTTAAAATTACAAAAGATGCGGCCAAGTGTAATGGTTCCCAGCCTCAGCATATCTATAAGTTAATTAGGAAGTTTAATTATAAGAAAACTGTGAAAGAATCTACGACTTTTCGAGAGGATGTTAAAGCTTCACCCGTTGTGACCCTCCCTTACGCTCCCTTTATCACGAAAGGTTTGAGTAAAATCTTCAAAGAGCTAGATCCCAGAATAGTTTACAGTTCTGGGACTAGTTTACGAAGTCTCATCGGTAACCCTAAAGATAAAATACAACCTCTAGAAAAGTCAGGCATCTACGAAATCAATTGTAAAGATTGTAATCAAAAATATATTGGGCAAACCAGGAGAGCAGTCTCAACTAGATTCAAAGAGCATATGGCTCATCTTAGATTTAATAGAATTGAGAAATTGAGCGTTGCCCAACACATTTTTGAAACAGATCACAACATCGATCATACGAATGTTAAATTAATTAGACAAATAAACAATTGTAAGTTTCTAAATGTTTTCGAAAGTTTAGAAATATATAAAAATAAGTCATTGTTTTCGTTAATCGGAAATTAATGATGCGTATCGGATTGACCGTGCATAACATTTAGGTTACCTGTTTTTGTAGATTTTATTTTAATTTAGTTTTATTATCGCCTTGATAATGACAGCATTGCTGTTGAAACGCGTCGGTGTTTTAGTTAAAACTTGTTTGGTGTTCAGTGGGTTAAAGTGTTTAGTGTTCTACTTCTGCACCAAGAGATCCAGTGAAGAACTTTACTTTTCAGTATAGATTTAAACAAAAAGGTCTCAATCGGTACCTTTGAATTTATTCTTAAGTTTTAGCAAATTGTATTACAAACGCAAATTTATTTTGCGTTTTTTTGGGCTTTCTGAGATTTTGTTTTTTTCTAGGTTTCTACCGCTTCAAACGTATTGAGCTCTTTAATGTATGGCATGCCGAAAATAGTAAACACAAAAAAGTGGATGCAGCATATAATTTCGTTTCAACAAAATGGGAACAAAAAGACCTTTCGTCAGTGTGCATAGATATTTTGAAAGAAAATTGTCGTTTTTTTTTTTTTGTTTAAATTTGTCTAAAAAGTGGAAAATTTGTCATCGAAAAATTGAAAAGTTTAAAACTACTTACAGTAAATGGTTGAATTCCTGTTTAAATTTTGAAAGTTCCAAATCTAATGAAATAGTTACTTCTGGTCGTCCTAGAATTGATTTTCACTTAAAATCGGATCGATCAAAAAGGAAAGAATGTGCAGATTTATATAAAGAAAAAAACACTGATCCTTTTTTGATGGCACAGGCAGCAAGTATAGGGGCTCGCAAGAAAGGAGAATTTGATTTAGCTAAAGTGCTAAAAGAAGCTACAAAAAGCCCAGCACGACCTACGAAAATCAGAAAATTGCCTTGCAACTCACAACCCCAACCCGAAAAATACATATTCATTAGAAGAAACTATATGGCTTTCATTTTAGAAAATAATTTTACAAGAAGACAATATCAAAGCATAAGAGATGGCGCTAAGCTTAGAAATTGTGACATTTACCCATCTTGGGAAAGTATTTCAAAATATAAATCACGCCTAGGTGTAAAATAAGTAACAGTCACAGAGAAAATGGCAAAAACTGGGCTCTACCTATTGGATATTTTGCTGAAGAAGCATCCGAATCCAGCAATAAATTATATGACAGATGACAGATTGTATCATGCCCGGAAAACCAGTCGAGTCGTGCCGACAATTTGTTGGATGTATTCAACAGCGCAGTATTCCTCAGATCCTTTGGTATCCAGCCTGTGTAACAGAACGCACTAGAAAAAGAAACAGATTACCACTTCCGCCAGAAGTTATTGCTCTACTAGAAACACCAAAAGATGCGCAAATAGAAATATTAAATACAGATGACAGAGAAGATGAAGACGAAGAAGAAGAAGAAAAAGAAAATTGGGAAGATTTAAGTTTTATACCGCATTTGGACAAAATAGTTTTACACAATGAAAGTTAAAATCTGATTTATCCAGTTTCTTGTTTATTTTGTTATTAATATTTGAATAAAAGTAATTCAAACGTAATTTGTGATTATTGTCTATTTTAACATTATTTATTTAAAACAAAAAATCGTTTAATTTTCATCATAAATTTGTCGACTTTTGAGTCAGTTTATGAAATGGATCTATTCTTAAAACGTGGACAAATCATTTTTTGGCCATATTGGTTCCGCCATATTGAATTTTAGAAAACCAATATCAAATCCGAAATCAGCGGCTTCTACAGCCTTCATCCTCAAATGTTCATGTTGCTACAATTTAATTTGATTTTTTGCCATTTAAAATCGGGTTTTGCCCCACTGTGCGACGGCTTAAAGAGGCTGGAGCACCGTTTAGAAAAGTGTATTGATCTTCGAGAAGACTACATCGAAAAATTTAAATTAAAAAGGCCACACCAATACCTGTGTTTTTCCTGTCGATTCCGGAAACATTTCAGGTCACCCTCGTATAAGGAAGATAGAAAAAGAGGACAATTTAGAAGATGAAAGGCGTACCGAAACTTACACAAACAAATTTCATCTGGTTATGTGATCGATTCAGAAATACACAGTTTACGAGCTGTGTTTGCGAAGACCGTTTTACCAGAACAGTTTTTAAACAAGCAAAGTAGTCCGTGGAAAATGGATACTGGATGGTGGTGTATAGAATGGTATCCCATTGCTAAACGTATTTGAATATAAAAAAGGGAAAATTTTACGCCCCCTCTTGCGCAATGTTATTCGAAGGGAAATTTTATACGTTTCCCTAGTTTTATGATGTAAGAAAAGGTGTTATTACTGGTGAATGGTGAAGATGGAAGAGGCATGTATTATCGTTGCCTGATAGGATCAGGAGCCAATTTATTAAACTTCTATACCGGAGTCTCTAATAGCAGAAGCCTCCCCCTGAGCTTTATTAATGCAAATATAATTAAATTGCACTATGAATCGTGATATGTAAAAAAGGGCTAAAATCTAGTAATCTGCTTGTACTTTTTAGTGCTCTTCGTCGTTTATTCGCTACAAAATGGACTAAAGCCGGTGACTTTAGATCTTTTTGCATAGAATGAAAGTGATAGAGATGGCAGCACTATCGGTAGAACCATATTTCATAAAGCCACATCTAATTTCATCTGTTTATTTCCCGTCCTGTTTAGTTGAGGTTATATCCTTCAATAATGGAAGAAAATATGTCAAAGAAACTGGTGAACTGGTGGTGAAACTTATAAAACTAGTAAAGGAAATTTAAACCCACCTAGAACTGTAGGAGCACCATGCAGATGAAGAAATAATTAATTGGAATTGCAGTTGCTAATAATCTCTTAACTTTATAGTTGCAAACGGAAATGCTTCAATAAATTATCAGAAGAAGACAGACAGGCCCATTTTTTTCTAGATTTTATAATTTCCAATCTAAAGATGAGCAAGATATATTTCTACAAGGGTTACTTGCGCAAGAAACGATTAAGCAGCGTCGACGTAGAGGAGAAAAATCACAAAGAAAAAGAGACTGGAGTTTTAAATATAATGCAATTTTGATTGATAGAAGAGGTCTTCAGACTTTCACGGCCGATGTTGATGGCTGGTCTTCGATTCTCGGGTTCTCTGCCGTGTAGAAAGGTCATGGTACTTGACGTTTCAATCATCTTGTCGTGATCTTCTTCAGAAGAGAAGTGACTCTTCACTTCACACTTCACTTCTGAAGAAGGCCACGACAAGATGATCGAAACGTCAAGTACCACAACCTTTCTACACGGCAGAGAAGCCGAGAACCAAAAAGCAGAAGAAAAGAAGTTTGCTATAATGTATTTTTGTCGCTTTTTGCTATATCTGATTCGTTCAAGGTCAAACCCCAAGGGATATGAGAGGCAAAGCAGCTAGTAAAACACGCATTTTCTGAGCAATGTAAAGGTAGTATTTTTACCGCCCAATACCAATAATAATAATATCTTTATTAATATCAATACACAAAAAGTCCATCACGATTGCTGCTGATTGTTCACCGGCACTAGTAGCGGCGATTAGAAACAGCTTGTGACAAACCAGTGGATTTCCCGACGAGTGGAAAGTGGCCAGGGTGGTCCTCGATTTGAAGAGTGGAAAATCCCCGGACATGTCTAATTCTTTCCGGCCTATATGCTTGCTCAACACGCTAAGTAAGGTGTTCGAGACCCTGATCAACAACAGACTACAAACCGAAATAGATCAAAAAGGCGGCCTCCACAGACTGCAGTTCGGCTTTCGCAAAAATATGTCAACCATCGATGCGATCCTAGCTGTAAAGCAAACTGCTCGGGACTCCAATAGCAGATGGTGTGTTCTAGTTACCATAGATGTGAAAAACGCTTTCAATACAGCCAGCCACGACTTGATCGTCCAAAAACTGCGTAAGAGAAACATATCTACCTACCTCACAGATCTGGTAACTGACTACCTTACCAACAGAAAGATCTATATTGGGAGGGACACCACCGTTGATGTTAGTGCTGAGGTTCCCCAGGGATCTGTACTGGGCTTTGCCGACGACCTTGCCCTGGTTGTGGGAGCGGACAACGAACACTCACTTATGAGAGATACGGATCTGTGCTTGGACATGATCAGCACATGGATGAAGGACCACAGGCTAAAATTGGCGCCTGACAAGACCGAGGTGCTGCTGATGAAGGGAAAGAGGAGACGAGACCACGTCGCGTTCTTCCTCGACGGGGTAACGTTGAAACCGGCTGAGACTTGGCGTCACCCTCGATGAGGTAGGGTCTTTCAGACAGCAAGTGAAGAATGCTCTTACTAAAGCTGAACAGAAAGGGGCCAGCCTAACCAGAGTCATCCCCAACATCAGAGGCCCAAGCAGTGGAAAGAGGGTGGTCCTGTGTAGCGCGGCCCACAATCTGCTACTTTACGGTGCACCCATATGGAGGCCTACAAAAGAGGTGATCGCGGTCGTTACACCAATCGACCTGATGGTCCGAAGGCGAACGCTTATTTACGATTGAAGACACGAGGACCGACAACAAATAATTAGCCACGCTAAAAACAATACCATCGTCGAATGGCAGAAAAAGTGGGACACCTTAAGCGATAAGGCGCAGTGGACTAAGCGCCTCATAGGACGTCTTGATTCTTGGATTGCGTGCAAGCACCGCCAGGTAGACTACTACCTGTACCAAGCACTGACAGGACACGGTTCGTCTCGCGCCTTCGCTAGACGTATAAACAGAGACACTCATGACGAATGTATCTATTGCGGATGGACTGACACACCAGAACACACAATCTTTGCTTGTGATAGGTGGCGTGAGTATAGGACGGGTTCCTTCAAAACTATTGGACGTGCACTAACACCGGAGACCTTGGTACCGACCATGCTAGAGTCGCCCTCCACGTGGAAGCTGGTACACGACATGATAAGCGGGATAATGTCCAGAAAAGAGGCGGATGAGTTCCACAGACAAAGGCACCGACCGCAGTGGGTGATGTAGGCTCGTAGGAAGCACACGTCCTTTAGACCGCCGGCAGTACCTGAAGAAATATCACCAGCAGTTCCGGGTACTGTAGAGGGCATCAGTGGGTTTTTAGTAGGTATGCTTCAATCGAAATCCTACTTAATTGTAATCAAATAAATCGGACAATCCGGATCTGTTTACATAACCGACGCATAAATATAATATAGCCTGTTACTGACGTAAAATTTAACCGCAACGGATGTAATTTAACTCCTCGTAGACGAAAAGGAACGGGGGATAGGAGCAGGGTAACCACCGCAGAACGATCCCTCTCTCCCCCTCCTCCAAACCGCGCCACATCCGCTACTACCGCCAGCGAAACTCCGCTCGGATCCCTCCGCCATCCGTTGTTGATCAAAAGAATTGCTCCGTCAGGAGGAATCCGAAAAATCCGCAACTTTAATGAAAGAATCTCTGCTGCGTCGCCGACATAGAGAGGATGTAGCCTGAATTCTCCTGTAACATGCTAAGTTTTGTTCGAAAGAAAATGCACAAGCTGAAGTGGAAATAGTACAAGGAGCGGAACGAGCTGAAAACGACGGTAAAAAAGAGAGAAACGAGCGTTTTTCGTTTGAACTTAAGCGATGGGATTCGCATTTTTGCAGAACTAAGTGCAACATTCTTTGTACGGCTTCCGCTCTAGAGACGCTTTTTACACGCCTGGAACTTCAACTAACGCGATTTATATATCAGCTCATGTCTCATCCTATGTAGAAAAATAAATTTTTAAATTGCCCGCCTTATTTCCTACATATACACATGCATATAGTATATAGGAAATAGGAAAGAGAGTAGAGGCAATGCGAATTGTCTCGGTGGCGAATAAACAACCATTAATAACAATCACATTTACCACTTTACACACAGTTTTAATGCAAGCGCGCTTGTTGTTCCGTTACAGCTCACACGATGCCCAATTAGGGTTTCATGTAGATTTATAGTGGGGCGATGTCGCCACCGTCGTTCTAAAGCCGGACGACCAACCAGAGAGGGCGACGTTGCTTTCGCTGTGCAACGATGCAATTCTACACGATGTTGCCGGTTCTGTCTAATCGTCTAATGTTGCTTATATTAGAACTAGAACGGTTTTCTCTCCTAAATTTTTTTTTTTCAAAAAGGACATGTTAAAATGTGTATACAGGCCTGGCCTTTAGATAGTCTTTAGAGAACTTCTGAAGAAGCTGACAGTATGATCAGCGAAACGTCAAGTTTCTTACAACAACCACGGGAACACCCGTAAGATACATCTTCATGGAACAGTGGTCGTGAAAGCCTATATTCGATTACTGTTTTAATCCTTCTTGACACAATAGGATCTGAATTCTACACTAACCGATTGTAATAAATGCACCCACTGTAGTTCTTGCAGTATACATTGTGTGTGTAAATGTGTTTCCATGGTTTTGTTACAACACTACCTGGTCGTAAATAATGTGCCGTTAATTGTGTTCGAATGGTCGCTCAACTAGAGTACTGATTTAGCAAGACGCTGCCACGACCATCACCGACAAGATTTGAACCGCGGACCATAAGTGCTGCCCTATCCAACGGTTTTCAAAGATTACAAGTCCAACACTACGAGATGCAGGAAGAAAGTAACAACAAATGAAGTTGTAAAGAACTGATAAACAGCAGAGATCGCAAGAATACTAATCACCAAGGGCATTTGTAGCCCAGTCAAGATTTAATAGGAAATTAGAAGAAAAAAAAAGATGGTGATACTATTTTGAGGAACACCTGAAACAATTGGACGTGGATGGGAAAATGAGGCGTTACAGTTGAAATCCATGTTCTCAATCTTCGGCCAACCCATAGAGACTCATAATCTAATCGCAGTTTCCTCGAAGAAAATTGGCATTGCAAAATCTCACGGATGATACTAAAAATTGGCAGATTTGGGATATTGGACTCGTTAGACTCTTCTTGATTATTAGCAGGACGACCATTAGACGTCTTTGGAAATTGGCCATTATAAGGCATCTCTTTTACATGACTCTCTTTCCTTGAGGCGCCTAATGAAAGGATGTTCAAGTTCAGAAAGCTTACAAATCTTCTTATTGATCTTTCTAGAATATTTTGCACGATACGGTGTTTTATTTTGCCTTATCTGGGGTGGGTGCTAATTACAGCGGCACCCTAAAACGTATGGATTGTGCGACCACCACTACAGCTCTTGCTGTGTGGTTTGTGTTAGTGTAAATGCGTTTAATGTCCGTGTTACAGCACTATTTCGCCCTTTATCATCCTGAAGATGTTAATCAGTTTGCCCTTAATAATAATAATAATAATAATAATATCTATTTAATATCCAACAGAATACAGAAATTCCATTTACAGGATATAACAAAAAATGCAAATAAACTAATAATAACCATGTAGTGCAGACAAAGTACCATCACAATTAAATCACCGTACCAAAAATAACACCACCATTTTTAACATCGAAAATTATACAGGGTGTCTCTAAAAGGTGTGGAAAAAACGCTACCACACATTTCTGAGGGCAAAATATGGCGATCTAACCCAACTTACCTCAGTCCAAAAGTGGATGCTTTCGGAGATACAGAGTGTCAAAAGTTCAATTTGGTTTTAGTTTTTTATAAATAATTTCTGTAATTTTTTTTGATGCGTGGTGGGTGCTTAGTTGCAGTGACTCCGTAAGCTGTATTACTTGTCTGGCTATCACTGCAACTCTTGCGGTGTAGTTTTAGTGTGTGTAAGTTGTGTTTAAATGGCTTTGTGACAGCATCATATCGCCTTTTATGATGCCGCGCTGTTAATCACTTTGCTCCCAATAGCGAATGGCAAGTCGATCCGGGAGGAGGGGTTTCGTGGAGTAAAAAATTTAAATCTGCTCTCATTTTCATTGCAAAATGTAGAGAGCGCCACCTGCGGCATATTGTATCCGTTTAAAACGTAATAACTTTTTTGAGGCAGACTGTATTTAACTTTTAAATAAAAATTCTTATTCTCCAATGTTTTTTACCTAGAAAAAGTATACCTGGTAGGAGTTGATTGGAGCAGCCGTTTATGAGTAATCTCGATATAAAAAATTCATTCCGTATGTGGCTTCAACTGGACACAATTTGAAGAGAAGGCGTTTCAATAAAATAACTGTCACTAAAAATTGACGTTAAATCGAAACCAAAAAAAGCATACATTTTTATCGAAATAGGTGTTTCGTGGTTGATGTTTTTGTACATTGTTGTTTTTTGTCGGTTCCGGAGATATTTGCAAAAAACGACTTCTTTTTTAAATTTGAACAACTCTCGAAACTGGTGCATTTTAGAGGGTAATTTGATTTCCAATTTTTGGACAAGCTATCACATCCTGAAGTCCTGCGCATATTATGAAACACCCTGTATATAAAACACCACCATAATAATAATTATATAGTGTTATCAACAATTATCCAATATAATAATTACGTAGTGCAGAGAAAGTAACATCAATAGGAAATCACTCAAAATGCTCAAAAAAGCACAGATCTAAGCTTCTCCCTGGTAGAAGAGCAGACGTCAATGTCCTGAGAGACCAAGTTAAAGTTATAACACATAATGTAGACAGCTGACTTGGTTAGTACATTGGTCCTGGAAGTCGAGCACCGGAGGGTCATATATCGTCTCGTTGAAATATAGGGAACCCTAAATGTTATCTGTTCCAGGAGAGCTAGACAATCAATTTTATTATGTAATTGTAATACTTAATTTTAATACTTAAAGATTTTAAATCGAATGTTTGCAAGAGCAGTTGATGATCATAACCTCTAGTTGGAAAGGCACCATGAAATTTAAAAAATAGATATTTTACAGTTTGTGTATTAAGTAATGTCTTCTCCTTTGAAGTGCTTATCAAACTTTCTTTCGCTCATGGCCGTTCGATCGTTTTCGTAAATGCCTCTTGAGATGTACAGTTGGGTATTAAGAATATCTCGACCGAACGAGAACGACCGAATCGATGTGAGTGGAAGAGAGTTTGATATACTCTTCAAAGAGGAAGACATTATTTAATACACAGGAGACATTGCACATATTGTCCAAGTTGCAGTTATAGGTCGAGATTCTAACATTCACTCACCTATGTTCACTATATCGATGTGCTTTTCACGCGCAACCGTATAGGCCATGTCATATATATGCCGCCCTTTTTCCTTACTAGGTTTATTTGTAAGGTCTTAATATTAGTGTTGAGTTTTGATGGACTCCTTCCTTGACTTTCCCATTGGAGTATGAGCTTTCAGAAGGTCTCTCAATTTCGGCCATTTCGTTGAGACAGCTCTGTGCCCAGCACGCCGGCAGTTTAGGCAGAATTGGTCTCGCGTACAGTCTGCAGCCTTATGCCCCGGATGATTGCAGTTAAGGCAAAGATTGGATCAATCCTCTCCTTGCATTCTTTTATCCTACGCCCATATTCCAAACATCTATAGCATCTGATTACCTCTGCGCGTTCTCTAATCCTACAACCAACCCAGCCTATCTTGCTTTTTCCAAGCTTTACTAAGGTATTGCCAGGCGAATCTGGTAGCCAGAACAGTTGCGTGATTTCCATCTCTACTGGGTCTTATGGCTTTGATCCTACTGGCCTGTGCATTATTTCCTCCCGCCATATTATTTAGTGCGCTTTTCGACCTCTTTTGCCGTTACGGCCGCATCTATGTCCAGAAGACGTATTACCATCGTTGTTTATAAGGTTTACCTTGTTCTCAATGTTATTGTTGATAGCTTCCTTCAGGGCTTCAGCTTTTTGTCGATCTCCTTTAACCTCAACTCATTAGGTTCCCTTCTCTTGTTCTCCTAATAGTCTTGACACATATATCCACTTTATCTGATTCCACACTGCTTTTAACCACCTTGGGATATCGGCATAATTTGCGTTTCGCGTTTCACTATCATCTTTTCGATGTTAGGTCTGCTACCCTGCACTTTCTTAGACTCCTGCGTAAATAATGGCTACGCCGCTTCCAAAGATATATTCGCTTTTTTTTCCTCACGTAGCCTTGATTTAGCCCACCTGACACCATGATATTTAATTTACCTGATGGATGTCTTTTATATATTTTTGAAACTTTAAAACCATTATACACAGCTTTCATGTCGTTAACTTCATCCTTGTTTATTTTTGTTGGTAGGATATACACTGGTGTCGTCTTTGCCCCATTTCCTTGTCTCTAATTTTGTAGCAGTTGTGCTGGTCAAGTAATCTATTTATTGTCCTTCATTTCTTTTGGTCATATCAGCGATTTCTGGACACTTCATTAACGGTTTCTAGCATCTTGTTTGTTTCCCTCTATTTAGGTCAACCAATATTGCGAAATCTCCCTTCAGAATTGCGTTCATTGTTAACATTTGAGTGTTAATAAATATGTCGTTTGGCCATACCACATCTATCACCTTGGCTAAATTTTGGAAACCCCAACCTTCCGACTTAACCTCCATGATATTTCTGCGTATTTCGCTTTCGATTCTGGCCTTTTCCAATTCGGCGTCCTCCCAGTCTACTTGAGTACTTTGCGTTGTCGTCGTTTTTTAGAGCGGTGGCAATTCGCTTAATTGTTCGGAGTTCCATGTATGTCCTACTGGTTATTGTTCTGGACATTACGTTGCCGAAATTCTCCTGACTCCCCGGAGTTTTTCCTACTTTTTTCTAGGCTATTCACCAGAAGTGTCAATTCCCTGACTATATGTTTAATTTCCAACTTTGTTTTTGTACTCCTCTGCCACTAACTTCTTCAGCTCCTGCGACTTCTTTGTTAATTTATTGATAGCCGACACGTTATTTACGCAAGTGGCGACTTCGGAATCGTTTAGCGTCCGCTCTTGTCCGTCCGCCTGACTCGCTGTGCCGAGATTTTCCATTCTCTTCCGCTTCAATTTTAATTCATTCATTTTTCTTATTAAAATACAATGACAATTTTAGGAGAATGATAAATTTTGCGTGTTAGTATCATTGAAGCGAATGATTTATCCGCATATGTACACGCGTTGATGTGAGGGTTTGGCTCACTAGC